>VZRN01006290.1:78308-99904 GCA_013397935.1 Dasyornis broadbenti | reverse complement strand
CCCCCGCCCGCGGCCCCGAGTTCTGCCAGGAGCCCCAGCCCTGACCCCCGGCAAGAGCCTCATCTCCCCGACACGCTCCCCCGGGCTTCTCCGAGGCGGCCGCTGTCGCGATATGGCCCCGTCGGGGACCACCGGAGCATCCCCCGACGGGAGCCGGAGCAGGCAAGGGCTGGTGCTGCCGAGCGTCGGCGGCCGGGACTGGGTTGCGACACAGACCGGGGTCTCCGGGACGGTTCCCATTCTCCAGAAATATGGGGGAAAGAGCGAGAAAAGGCGGCGGGAGAGACCCGGCCCCGCTGCCGCGACGGCGGGGACCGGCCCGGGGTGGGGACCGACGAGTCCCAGTTCCTGGGGATGGAGAACGGCCGCGTTCCCCGGAGAAAGCTGGAAAGTCGCGGCCGGCCTCCGACTGGCGATCCCGGACCCCACCGAGCGGGAGCGGTGGCAGCAACCGTGGTGCGGCCGCACGGACGGGCCCGGGGCTCCGGGAGCTGCGGGAGGCCGGGCTGCGGGGCTGACAGCGCACCCGGCTCCCCGGTACCGGAGCTCCAGCGCTCCCGGTTCCCTGCGCCTCATCGGTGCCTCGCTCCGGGGCAATAACGCTCCTGTTCCCCGGTACCCGGCTCCGGGCTCCAGCGCTCCCGGTTCTCCGGGTCTCTCCGGTACCCGGCTCCGGAGCTCCAGAGCTACCGGTTCCTCTCGGCCTGGATGTCCCGGGGCTCCGCAGCCCTCTCCAGGCTCGGACAGGACCAGGCTCATCCCCAGGGCTCTCCCCATGCTTTCCGTTCCTTCGCACTTTCCCAGCCGGGCCTGTCGGGGGCTGCTCCGGGATTCCCTCTTTCGCTTTAATATAAGAAGCAAAAGGCAGCACCGCGGGGGCAGTGGGAACCAGGTGGGACCCAGCAAAGCCGCCTCGGGGCATAGGTAGAAAAGGCCCCGGAACTGCCGGGAAAAGCCGCTGGGAAGACCGGGAGGGTCCCCGCCACGGCGCTTACCTGCTCCCGCTGTGCTGCTGCTGCCGTTCCGCGGGTGTTCCCCCGGTTCCTGGGAGTCCTTTCCATGCCCCCATCCCTTCACTAATGATCCTCTGGAGTTCCTTCCGCTCCCCATTATCCCAGGAATTGTACAGCTGTTCCCCAGCTGCCGCCGTCCCCAGCGCCGCTGAATCTTTCAGGGGGTGTCAGTATAGTAAGGAGTGGGAGAAAAATATCTCTATCTTCCCTTTGTCCCCCTGTGCCACTGTGTTTATTTAGCTACTTGCCTGTATCCTGCTTCTTCCTGCCTTTTCCTTCTTTCTGACTATTTATTTATTTATGTCCAATGCCAAAACCCGCAGGTCACTCGGAAGTGCGCCATGTTGCCTTTGAAAAAAGTGGGAAAAAATCCAAACTTGATGCTTTGTACAGCAGGATTTTATTTTAGTCATTTTTTCCCCTTGTTTTTGGTTATATTTGGGTCTGCTCTTTGGTGGGATTTGGTTTTTATCATGAAAATGCTCCAGCCCAGTGGCCAGGCCCTTTGGAGGCCAAAGCGGGGAGGAAACGGCAATTTGGCCTCATTCCTTTGCTGTTTTCCGTGACCAGATGCATCGACAGGTCGGTACTGAGAGGGGTGAGGAGCAATCGCCCCCCGAACCTCCCCCAAATTACAATTTCTCATTAATTCAAGGCAGCTGGATCTGGGCTCGGCTGCTCCATAGCCCCCAAATTGCCTCAATTAGAAAACAACCAAAAATCAAAACCGAAAGACCGGAAAAGGCCATGGCAGGGGCTGGTTTGGGGGGTGCAGAGCCCCGGGTGGGGCTGCAGGGACTGGGACCCCATTCCCCCGCTCTGTTGGGATGTGGGGTTAACGGGCTGGGAAGGAGGATCCGTCCCAAAGGAGGCATTTCCCGCTCTCTGGCCGCGGGCCCCATCCTGCCCCTCCAGTGGCCCCCACCTGCAGAAACCCCAAACCTCTGGAGCCAGTGACTGGGGTGGGATCAGGGCAAACACAGCATTTTTAGGTTGTTCCCTTGCCAGGTGACACCTGTGTGTCCCCCCAGCAGATGGGGCACCCCAAGCCACCCCTCCCCATCGGCTGATTCCCTGCTCAGCTCTCCTTCCCCTGGCTCAGCCTCTTGGGGTCCCAGCAGCACCCGGGGTCACCTGGAGCTGCCCAGCTCGGTGTCCCCGTGTGGGGACAAACAACCCTCCTGGGGGTGCAGAGGTGGCCTCCCAAACCTGGCAGGGATTTTCCTCCTTGATCCCATTCCATCATCCACCCCAGTGATGCAGCAGCTCTGAGGAGAAGGCAGAACCCCCAGATTTGTTGCTCTGGTCCCAGAGGAGGGTGAGGAAGGGGAGCTCTTCAGCAAAAAAAAAGCAGGGCGTTATTTTTGACTCCTTTCCAAGTGTTTTCCTGGGAGCTGCAGCTCCAGGAAAGTGCTGGCTCAGGAGCACGGAGCTCCCCCTGAACCATCCGGAGTGTGGGGGGCACAGAGCCGGGGTGGGCTCGGGGTCACTGCTGGGTCCTGTGGCTCTGCCCTGGCCACTGAGCCGGGCGAAGGCAGCAGCCTGTGCAGGGAGGGGGTGGGAGGAGAGGAATGAGGAGAGCGGAGCAAAACCGTCTGCAAAAAACCCCCTGTGCCCACTCCTGTGCCCCTCTGCATGCAGCCACAGCATCCCAGTGGGGCCCGGAGCACCCTCTGCTCCAGCCAGCCCTTTCCCACCCTCGAGGAGCTTTTCTTGCCCATAGCTCCCATAGTGAGCATGGATTTTCTGTGCTCAGGGATTTCTCCCTGCTGCTTGTCCCTGCTGAGCCCTCTCTCCTGGGGCAGTACCTTGCCATCCCCCGGGATGAGGGGTGGGATGGGGTGGGATGGGGCTGTGGCACGGGGCGTTCTGGGTTCCCTTAGCTCTGTTAACATCCCCTGGTGCTGTGCCTCTCCCCCCAGGTGAGAAGGGCTGCAAAGGCGGGTTCCAGGCAATTCCCGCAGCCTGCAGGGCCCCTCCGAAGGCCCCGGGTGACTTGGGGTGCCCACTGGCAGCACCCCTGGGCAGCCTCTGGGAACACGGGATTCCCGAGCCCCCCGACCCCCTGGGCAAGAGCAAGAGCAAGAAGCGGAGGAACAGGACGACCTTCAGCACGTTCCAGCTGGAGGAGCTGGAGAAGGTTTTCCAAAAGACGCATTATCCTGATGTCTACGCCCGGGAGCAGCTGGCGCTGCGGACAGAGCTGACCGAAGCCAGGGTGCAAGTAAGGGCGCAGAGCCCTGGGTCTGGGCACGGGCACCCTGAGGGCTGCCAGGAGCAGGGGGGCGTTTCCCCTCTCTGTGAAGTGACGCTGAGATAAAAGCTGGTTTTCCCATGAATATGCTAAATCCCAGATGGAAAACCTCAGGTCCTGCGCCCACTGCTGTGCTGTGGGTGTTGGTTGCCTATGAACCCTCTGCCTTGTCCCCCTGGACAAGCACCCAAACAGTGGAAAGAGCCAAAGTTCAGGAGGTCAGAGTCCCCTGATCGTGATCCCCTCCGTGCATCCACCATTCCCAGCCTCCCTGCCCAGCTCAGCTCCTCCAGCTGCCAGCCCAGGACAGGAATCCCCGGAGCTCAGCTTGGATGGGGCTGGGGGTGGCACATCGTGGGACATGGGACAGGGTGAGATCCTCAGTCCCCAGCTCCTCCAGAGTGATGCTTGCAGGGAGCTGTTCCCAGAGGTGTCTCCATGCACTTTGGGGCTCCCAGAGGGAAGAGGCTGCCGGGAGATTCCCCCGTCGGGGAGGAAATGAAGGTGGAGGGGGAAGGAAGCGAGCAGGGAGCAGCCGCTGGGAGCTGCCATCCCCAGGAGCAGGGATGGGGACGGGGCCCAGGCAGGGGAAGTTTCCCCT
This sequence comes from Dasyornis broadbenti, assembly GCA_013397935.1. Classification (NCBI taxonomy): domain Eukaryota; kingdom Metazoa; phylum Chordata; class Aves; order Passeriformes; family Dasyornithidae; genus Dasyornis; species Dasyornis broadbenti. Next base: position 96,036 of record VZRN01006290.1, on the reverse strand, counting down.
AAACCTGCATCCACCCATTGCCCAGCGGAGCCTCGGGAACCACATTTGGGGTGGATTGAGATGAAAGCACCTGCAGCCACGAGAGCCCCAAGCCAGGAATCCCGGTAGTGCATCCTCCTCTCCAGGAGATTCTGCTGGAGCTGTCCCCACCCCAGCATGGAGGGGACATGCAGATGGGACATCAGCACCCTAAAAGCCTCATTCTGCAGCAAAGTCTGGGATAAACAAGTCCCAGAAGCACCAGAGAGGGGAGCAGGACAGATCATTTTCCATGCGGGATGGGAGATATTCCTGCTGTTGGTAGAGGGAAAGGCCAGTGAGCTCCAACGCTGAGCACAGCGCAGCCTCCTTTGCTCAGCTCCGGCTCTCGGGAGTGCTGAGGCAGCATGCCCGGGCCCTTTTCCCGCTGGAGAGGAGCGTGGAACTCGGCTGGAGGCTGCAGGGGGCAGGAGAAGGGTTCCCGCCCCTCAGCCCCCTCCTCCATTCCCCAGGTGTGGTTCCAGAACCGCCGGGCCAAGTGGCGGAAACGGGAACGGTACGGGAAGATCCAGGAGGTGAGAGATGCCGGGGAAGCTGCTCCAGCCCCATGTCCACACTCCCAGAGGAGGGGTCCAGTCCCACTGCACCTGCGGGTGCCCCACATCGCCCATTCCTGCCCCTTCTCCCCTCCTGTTCCATCCACCCTTGGCGAAAGTGCGGCCCTGGATGGAAAAGAGGGGGAATCACATTTTGCCGCAGGCAGGAAGACACTGCCTTATGTCCCACTGCATTTCCCACGGGAACAAGCCCTGTGCGGCGCGTTTTGGGGTGTTCCCCCCTTAAGACCCCCTTTAGCTCTCCCCCATCCATCACTGCTTCCTTCCCCCTTTTCTGCAAAACTGCCTTTTTTGCCCCCCAATTTAGAAAAGCATAAAAGTAATTTAAAACTCAGCTTCACGCACATGCCTGAAGCCAAACTCTCCCGGGGGAATATTACAACCAGGATTCAACCCCCCAAGGCCATTAAAACAGAGCAAAGGGAATGAGAGGGATCCAAGGTGGGTGAGAGGAACCTGAAGGGCAGCAGTGGGATCAAAGGGGGAGCGGGGGAAACTGAGCAGGGAGTGACGTCCCCACCCTCATTTGGGGCTTTATTTTTGTTGTTCTTTCAGCTGCAGAACAACGTGTGGCCGAGCCCTGGGAGCCCCCCGGGGCTGCTGCTCCCCGAGAGCATCGCGACCCCCTGCATGTCCCCGTACACCTCCGCTCCCAGCAGCAGCTTCGTGGGCATTCCCGGTACTCCGGGCCCCCATCCCGGCATCAGCAGCCTCTACTCCCTGCACGGCCTGGCCCCCCCGGCCCTGGCCCCACACCCGTTCGAGCCGCCCCCGCAGCACGACTACAAGGCGCCCACCCTGATGCCACTGAGGATGAAGAGCAAAGAGGGGGCCGGGAGCCTCCTGAACTGGGCCACGTGATGCCCCGCGGGATGGACACGGAGCTTTCATCCCCCCGGAGTGTCCCTCACCCCCGGCACCAGGGAATAGGCTCAGGGCGGGGGGGTCACCGCTACCCCTCTCCGCACACCCCGAGCTTTCTCGTATCCATGGCGATGCTGCTGCCCTCCCCCCGCCCCGCTGAGGGGGAGTCAGAGTGGGGCTGTGGCGAGTAAAGACAGGCACCCCTAAACCCAGACTGCCCCAGCGGGGCTGGCACTGGCAGCTCGGGACCCCAAAGTGGCTCCCCAAAATACCCGAGCCTGAGCACCTTCAGCGAATGGGGTTTGATGGAGAGTCCCGGTGGTTTCCCCACCCCCTCATATGTCCGCCCCACCCCGGGCAGTTCCAGCCTTGGCTGAGGAGGGGCCTGTGCCGGGGGTGTCGGGGGAGCAGCAGGGCAGGGCAGTTTTGGGGGCAGTTCTCCTCTCCCAGGATGAAATCTGGCCACTCACCCCCTGCCCAGTGTAACCTGCGATGACAGAATTGGGCTCTTCCTCTCTGTCCCGTACTGGGAAGACTGGACTGGCACAGCTGCTGCTGCTGGGGGTTACTGGGGTTACCAAGGAGCCCCCAAAGCATCACAGCTCGTTCTGCTCCCTCTTGGAGGGGAAAAATGAGACTTTGGCACAGCTCCTAGAGGCCACAGAGCCCCCTGAGATGGGCAATAAATCCATGGGGTGGGGGCTACAGGGATAATGGATCCCAAACCAAAGGCTGTTTTCCCTGGGGAAGGTGTTTTAATCCCAAGTGCTCCAGCTGCAGTGCTGGGGGCACAACTGGTCAGTTTGGAGGGGGTTCTGCATTTTGGGCGGCCTGTTCCTGGTGGTACCTGCACGGCCCGGCTTGGGGAGGGCAGCATCTCCTTGTATCCATTGCATTTCATCTGCTCCAGGGGTCCCTGGCGGGGCATCCCGAGTCCCCCAGGTGCCAGCGTGTCCTGTCCTCCCCCAGCGCAGGGAACTCCCCAGAATGAAGCTCGGGGCGGGGGCTCCCCCCGGCCCTGCCCGCCCCCCAGGCGATGCTGCTGCACCCCAGGACATGCTCAGGCCAAAGCCCTCCCTACAAAACCTGCAGTGCCACCCTGCCCCAGCTCCCACATCCTGACAGGGGGGGACATCCCGTGGGGCACCTGCACCAAACCTGCTGTTCCAGCCCGGTTTGGACCAAACCCCAAGGTTTTCACTCAAGCCCTGGCACCCTGGGCACAGCCTGGCCACAGTGGGTGCCCACCCTCACCCAGGACATCTCACACCCCCCCCACCTGTGGGGATTTTGTTACTAATTTCTAGACAATAACCACACTTTTCACGAGTTAATTATGGCTCTGGCAATCCTATAAAGCCGGGGAGTCCCACCAGGCTGCTCAGGCCAGTTCCGGTGCTGGGAATGGGTTTGGGGGCCAAGGACGGTGCTGGAGCCACCCAGGTGGGCGCCAATGGTGGGTGCAGCCCTGGCACATCCAGCGCCCTGCTCTGTGCCACCCACAGGGGACAGGGTCAGGATGCAGCTCTGGGGCTCCAGATGGATCCGGGGCCCCGGCTCGAGGTCAGCCCTGGCTGAGGGGATGAGGCCAGGGTGGGGCCCCAGAGCTCCAGGCATGGATTAGAGGCACATTACCATCGATGCTGAGCCCACGGGGCTTCTCTGCTGCCTAACAAGGCCGAGTTGCTGCTTCCAGGGCTGGAGCTGGGCCTCCCCACACTCAGATTCACTCCTGGAGCTCCGCAGGCTCAGTATCCCAGCAGGTGATGGGGTGGGAATTGGGGCTGTCCCAGGCTCCCTCTGGCCACAGCCATCTCTGCAAATCCCTGCCTCAAATCAGGGTGACTCCCCCAGGATTTCACTTCCCAGGGCTGCTCCTGTCCCTCTGCCAGGGAAACTGAGGCCAGGCGATGTGCAGGACTGAGCTCTGGCAGGATTTGGTGTCAGGCTCCTCCGCTGGGAGCAGGGACCAAAGCAGATCGCACTGGTGTCAGAAACGCCAGGACAGAGGCGGGGGAGGGTTCAGCAAACAGGACAGACCAAGGCCTGTGAGATCCTGCTCCCCCCGAGGCCCCCTAAACCAACAGACCTGGGTGCAAGATAATGCTGAACCTTCTGCTGAGGGACCGTGTACCCCTAGGATCTGAGGGGTGAGTAGGGACAAGGACTTGGGATGAGGAATCCTCATCCCAGCTCAGCTCCAGGCAGGAGCAACAGGGACACAGACAGAGCCCAGCCATGCTCAGGGCAGAGGTATCATCAAATATATATAATATATGTACAGCTCCTGCATCCCCGCAGGGCGAGGGGAGCCCAGCCCGGCCCCTCGAGCCCCCCTGACCCCCCCAGGGGCTGGGCAGGGCCTGCTGTCCCACCCAAGGACCCACTCCCACACTGCCACCTGCTCCCTTCCCGGCTGGGGGGGCACGAGGAGGGTGGGGCCTCACATGGGGTGGGCAGAGACCCCCACCCCACAGGAAACCCCCAGGGCACCCTCAGCTCCGGGATGAGCCTGGAAGGAGGCAGAGGGGCAGGATGTGGTCTCAGCGGGGACTGCCCAGCTCCATCCTCTTCCCAAGCCCACCACAGTGGTGCAGTCACCCCCCAAACCTCGTTCCCCTGGCCCTGGCAGCTGCTCAGCTTCGGGCTCTCCAAGCAGCCCATCCCTCCCTGTGTCCATCACTGCAGCAGCTCCTCCCACGAGATGGGCCTGGAGAAGACCTCCCGCTCCAGCCACAGGTCGTAGTTGACCTGGAAATCCTCGGGCAGCTCCACGCGCTGGCCCAGCACGCTCTGCAGGCAGTTATCCACCGGCAGGAAGTCGGGGTTGCCATGGGCGCGGTCGTAGCGCCGCGAGTTGAAGCGCTCAATGCTGGCACGCAGGGCACACTCCTCCGCCTGGAAATCCCATGGACGGGCATCCAGGTCTGGGAACAAGGATGAGAGCACTCAGGGCGGAGCTGGGGACCCTTCAGCCAGCCCAAATCCCAGCCAGACCAAGCCCCATTCAGCCGCTTGCTCATTCCCCCACCAGCCACACCAGGGAAGAATCCACAGGGTAAAAGCTGGAAAACTGGTGGGTTGGGAAAAAGAAAGCTTAATAGAGACAGCAAAAGCCATGCACACGAGGAACAAAAAACAAGGAATTAATTCCCTGCTTCCCAAGGGCAGGCAGGTGTTGAGCATCTTCAGGAGAGCAGGGCCCCATCCCAGGGAATGATGACCGCAGAAGACAAACACCACCACTCCCAGCATCCCTCAACTCCTCCCTCTTCCCCCACTTTATATTCTGAGCATGATGTCCCAGGGTCTGGAATATCCTTTGGTTCTGTTTTCTCCCAACAACCCAAACATCCCCAGTCCCTCCCACCTGGGAAAGGTCTTTGTAGACACTTCCAGCAAAGCGCAGAGCCAGGAGCCACCAACAGCTCCACCACCACTTCCACTATCCCCACCACAGCGAAACAACCCCAGTGAAGCCAGGAATGGGGGCTCCCCTTGGCCCCACTGGGCCCAGCAACAGGAAATGCTGATACCCTCCAAGGACATTCTCAGGTCAAAAAAATTCCCCCCAAACTGCAGTGCCACCAGCTCCCACATCCTGATGGTGGGAGGGAGACACCCCAGACGGGCACCTGGATCCCCTCAGGGAGGCACCAAACCTGCTGCTCCAGCCCAGTTTAGGCCAAAATGAAGGTTTTCAGCCAAGACTTGGCACCCCTGGCAGAGCCCTGATCCCTGCAATGTCACCTCCCCAAATCCCTCCTGGGATTGCCTCTGGCTCAGCTGGAATTCATTTTCCCATAGGAGCCCTCCCAGTGCTGGGCTTTGCAGTGGGAGTTGAGGTGGTTTTGAGAACCCACCAGTGTTTTGGCTCTGCTGGACAGAGCTGGCATTTCCAGCCCATCAAGCCAAAGGAAGTGGGCACGATCCTGGGAGGAGACACAGCCAGGCCAGCTGACCCAAATTAGACAAGGGAATATTCCAGACTCTGTGATGTCAGCTCAGATATAAAAGCTAAGGAAAGGAGGAGGAATGGAGGGGCATTTGTTATTTAAAACATATGCAGCCAAAGCAGCCACTCCATGTGCTGGAGCCCGGCTTTCCAGGAACTGCCTGAACATCACTTGCTAATGGGACGTAGAAAACAAACCTAATTTTTTTCTGCTCTTGCTGTACTAAACTGCCTTATCTCAGCCTACAAGTCATTTCCCATCTTATTTTCTCTCCCCCAAGAAGAAATAGAGCAGTTTGGTGGGCACTTGGCCAAGCTCAACCAGCCAAGGTCAACCCATACCATCTGCCTAAGCCATGGGCAGCGAAGGGGCGGGCAAGGGGTGGCCAAGGGGCAGCCAAGGGGCACAAAGCCCGGGGCAGGAAGGCCCGGGATGCCGGGAGGTACCATTGCCGTAGGCCCAGTCGTCATTGAGGCGGTGCCGCACTTTCTGGTAGATGGCAGACATGGTTTTCATGTTGCTCTTCCTCCACTGCCGGCCCAGGTACTTGGTCTGCACCTTGAGCAGCTTCAGCACATAGAGCTGCATCATGGCCTGCTTCACCTTCAGAGCGCGCTTCAGGATCGGGGCAGACTTGAACACCACCAGCATCTGCCAGGAACAGCCCCCGGATCCCAGCTGGGACACATTCCTGAGCCAACCTCCTCCTCCGTTGGCCCTGCTCGCTCCTCACTCCCCACCAAGCTCTGGGCTGTCCCAAGACCAGGCTCCCAGTGAGGCCCTAGTCTGGTCATGCTGAGCTCCAGAACATTCCCAGCCCTCACCATGGTGCGCGAATGCTTCCACTTGGTCAGCTTGTTCAGGATGCGCAGGAGGTTTATGCAGGAGAAGAGGTTCCGCCAGCAGAACTGGTTGTTGTCTCCAGCTTCCTGTGGGGAAGGAGATGCAGGGTCAGGCAAGGCATTGGAGCGGGGATGGGGAGAGGCTGTGGTAGTTTGAGGAGCCATGTCCAAAGGGGGCAGCACAGCATGTAGGCATGGAATCTTCCAATCATGGAATTATTAAGACTGGAAAAGCCCTCTGAGATCATCGAGTCCAACTGTTTCCCCAGCATTGTCAAGAGCACCACTCATCCAAGTGCCACATCCACCCAACTCCTGAACACTTCCAGGGATGGTGACTCCACCACTGCCCTGGCCAGGCTGTGCCAGTGCCTGACCACACTTTTCATGAAGAAATTCTCCCCAATAGCCAACCTGAACCTAGCCTGGCACAGCTTGGGGCCATTTCCTCTCATTCTGTCCCTGTTCCCTGGGAGCAGAGCCTGACCCACCCTAGCTCCACCTTTCTGTCAGCAGAGCCAGAAGGTTCCCTGTGAACCTCCTCTTCTCCAGGCTGAGCTCCTTTCCCAGCTCCCTCAGCTGCTCCTGGGGCTCCAGACCCTCCCCTAGCTCCGTTCCCTCCTCTGGATACGCTCCCCCACCCCAGCAGACATCTGCCATCCCCATCCCCCTCCCCAAAATCCCAGCGGCACCAGGGGCCGAGCACAGCAGTGCTGAGGGTGCCAGGGCTGGGTGCTGGAGCCCTGCTGGCTCCCTGCATCCCAAACTGCCCTGGGAAGCAGCCCAGGTGCCAGGACTGTTCCAGCAGGAGGACTCACCAGGCTCTCTGCTGTCAGCTCAGGCAGCTCGTGCACGACACAGTACGGGTAGTCCAGCACGGAGATGCTGCAGGAGGAGAGCGGCGCTCGTGCTGTTTCCCCAGAACCCCCTGGCCCAGGGGAATGCAGCCCCTGCTTCCCACCCACCAGAGATGGGCTGTAGTGGGAACTCCCCAGGCCTGTCTGAGCCTGAGCCACTGCCAAGGAAACACGGGCCCCTCCCCACTCCTGCAGGAGGGAAGTTGATCAGCCTCCTTTCTTACCTGTTCTTGGCAGTGATGTAGGACATGATGTTCTGGTTGAAGAACTTGAGGATGAGTGGGATGCAGTTGGCAAACACCAGGTGCTGGGCCATGTACTCAAACTGGGGAGGAGAAGAGTGGGTGAACAGGTACCCACTCGGGGTCCTGCCATGGCCACAGACCCACAGGCACGGCTGGACGCCAGGCTGGACCTCACCTGGTAGATGTGGTTGAGCTTGAAGTGCTTGAGCAGGAGGAGCAGCACGGCAGAGATGGCCTTGACAATGATCTCCTTGTGCCGATTGACATCCACCCCCAGCTTCATGCTCTGCAGCACGGTAGTCCTGGGGGACACAGAGAGATTGAATTAGCCGCAATTCTGCCCTGGGTGGATGCGGAGGCCCTGGCACAGGTTGCCCAGGGAAGCTGTGGCTGCCCCTGGATCCCTCAAAGTGTCCAAGCCCAACCTGGTCTAGTGGAAGGTGTCCCTGTCAATGGCAGGGAGTGGACCTGGATGAGCTTTAAGGTCCCTTCCCACCCAAAACATTCCACGATTCCATAATCCTTGGGCTGGGGCAGGGTCTGCCCTCCCAGGTCCTGCAGAGCACAATCCAGGGCAGAGCAGGGTCCCTGTCCACACCACATCACCCCTGGCTCCCTCCCATTCCCATCCCCAGCCAGCCCCTCTACTCCAGGGCCACTCACGGCATCTCCTCTGGCAGCACATCCGCCAGGATGTTGATGGAGTCTGTCTTGGCTTTGGAGGTGGGGGCTGCAGCCAGGAGGATTTTCAGCAGAGCAATCTGGGGAAAAGGGAGAGATGGAGGCGAATGGGAACTGTGAGAGACTGGCCACAGGCCTTGTCCCCACTGCAGGAGGGAGGAACAGGGCAGGGGCAGCAGGTGAAAATCTGGGATCACTGGAAAGGGACTGATACAGGGGATCCCAGTGCTCCCCAGCTCACCATGTACTGGGGCAGGCTGGGCAGCAGGCCCTGGTACAGGATCTCTGCAGGGACTTGCTCCACTTCCTCTTCCCCCTGGTGCCAGGAGAGACCAGAAAATCCCATCCCAGGAGCTGCCACCAGCACCATGGGGCATGAACCCAAGAGCAGGATACCCCCAACTCCTGCCCCAGAGAAACCCCTCCCCAGCAAAACAAACCCCTCAGCCCTGCCAAAAAACCCAGCAGGACCAACTGTCGTCAAGTCCCAGCCCAGGATCTTCACCCCATCCCATCCCCTTCCCACACTCACTCCGGAGAGCGGGGAGCGCAGGTACTCCTCTTCCATGTGCACCTGCACCTCGGCGATGGACGTGTACTTGTGCTGCAGGGGGACAGGGGGGTCACCACAGCCCCCAGTGCTGCCTGCAGCCCCAGCCTGCTCCCACCCTCCTGTCACCCCCTTCCCAGAGCCCTGGCCCAGGGCTGACCCCTGGGGATGTGCAGGACGGGAGCTGCTGGGCTCAGGTCTGGGATAAGCCTCATAGGAGAGGGGTGAAGACATGAGGAAAGGGATAAAGCCCTCCAAGAAAGGGATGGAGCCCCCCAAGAAAGGGGCTCAGACAACCTTTGACTTCAGGGATGAGATGAAACCTTGAGGCTGCACTCCCATCACAGGGTGCAGGAAGGGGGAAATGGTCAGGAAAATCCACCCTGAGCTGTGATGAGAGCAGGGAGATGGGAAAGGGGCAGCCATGCAGTAGCTGGGGGCTGGAGGAATTCCTGAACAAACTCACCAGCTTCAGGGTGCGGATACTCTCATGGATGGGCCTGGGCAGGCCCACCACGGTGTTGGTGTCACTGCAGGAGGGAAAGAGCCAGGCTGGGAGCAGGCAGGAGCAGAGCTGAGCACCCAGGGGTGGGCAGAGGCCACCCAGGAATGAAGCCATGGACCAGCCCAGGCCTTCCCTGCTGCCATGTGGAGATGGAAGCAGCCCCAAACTGGAGTCTCCTCCAGCCCCCCAACAATGGCAGCCCTGGGCAGGCTCTGAACCCACCTGCCCAGCGTGTAGCCGATGAATTTGCTGCGGCTGGATTCCAGGAACATCTCAATGTCCTTCTCTCTGCAGCAAAGCGAGAAGGGAAGAGTCACCTCTTCCTGCCCATCTGGAAGGCCACAGCCCCAGGCACAGGGAAAAGCCTTGTGGTCAGGTAAAGGGTGCCCAGCCAAATCCGCAAGAAAACAGCCACCAAAGTGACCATCCCATCCCAAACACCTTCCCTACATCCCTGCTGAGATTCCCAATGTTTGACAGCCTCCGTTTCCCTGCCCCTGCTCCAGCTCTCCCCACAGGGAGCCCCCAGACTCACCGGACCTTGGGGGCCCAGGGCAGCCCTTTGGGGCAGGTGATGCGGTCGCTGGGGGGGTGCTGGGTGGGGGGGGGCATCACTTCATCCCGTTCCAGGGGGAAGGTCTCTCCCTCCAGGCTGTTGTCATCATCGTTTTCCTCTTCTTCCTCACGGGAGTCATCAGCTTTGTACGGATCCCGCTCATTGAAGGCATCGAGGTTATCCTGCTTAATGAGGGCCTGGAGAGGGGAAAGCAGGAAGGGAATAGCCCGAAAACAAGCCCAGATCCTGGCTGTGCCCTCCTTAATGTCCCCATCCCCACCTTGTGTTCCCTGCGGCCACGCTTCTGCTGCTGCTCGATGAGGTCGGAGGCGGAGGCGGGTGGGGAGGCCGCCCGCATGTTCCGGATCACCTGGATGCTGTCCTCCGGCAGCGGCGGCAGCCCCAGGATCTCCCTCTTCTCTGCCTTCATGCTCTGCAGCTCTTCAAACCCTCCCAGGGTGCACTGCAAGGGAGACCACAGCACACTGAGCAGGGCGGGCTCCAGGGGCATCCACACCTGCCCTTCCCAAAGCCATTTTCCAGGATCACAGAATCATTCAGGTTGGAAAAGCCCTCTGAGATCACCGAGTCTAACTGTTCCCCCAGCAGTGCCAAGGCCACCACTAATCCATGTCCCCAAGTGCCACATCTACATGTCCTTTAAATTCCCCCTGGGATGGTGACTTCAACACTGTCCCGGGCAGCCTGTGCCAATGCCTGACCACTTTTTCCATGAAAAAAATTCCCAATATCCAACCTAAACTAGCCTGGAACAGCTTGAGGCCGTTTTCTCTTGTCCTGTCCTTTGTTCTGTTTTGTTGGGAGCAGAGCTCAACCTGCATCTGGCGGCCCCTCCTGTCAGGGAGTTGTGTAGCACCAGAAGGTTCCCCCTGAGCCTCCTTTTTCTCCAGGCTGAGCCCCCCAGCTCCCTCAGCCGTCCCCAGCTCCGTCCCCTTTCTGGACTCACTCCAGCCCCTCAAAGTCTCTCTTGTCATGACGGGCCCAAATCCTTCCCCACGGTTTTAAGGAGGAGTTGCCTGTCCTGCACTCCCCTTGTCGCTGAGAGAGGCAGGAGGGACAGGAGGATGTCCAGGCATCCACAGCTGGAGTGTTCAGAGTTTTCCTTCCCCCAGCCAAGGACCTAGACTTCTGTCTATCCTCAGAACTGAGCTCCAGACACCAATATCCAATGCTCCCCTATGGGGAAAACCTGGGATTGGGTTTAAAAGAAAACTGAACACCAGAACAAGAGGATGGAGCAATTACAGGCAGCTCCGAGGGCAGAATTCCCTCCTCTGTCAAGTATCAACCCACACACCCCACACCCTACGGCCTCTCCTTACCAGCACAGTCTTCCAGAGCAGCAGCAGCACCTTCTTCATGGGGAAGTGCGGAGCGTGGCCGCTGCAGAACTTGGTCACCATCCCAAAGAGCATGACAGAGAAGGGCTCATTGTTGTACAGGGGGGCTCCTGGAACCACACAGCACCATAAGCCAGGACTTCCTCATCCTTAGCCTCACCCCAATCACCAGCAGCATCAGCCCCTGCACCCTCCTCCCCACCAGTTCCAAGATCCTCACCTCACCCCAGACAGCTCGCTCTCCCTTTCCAAGGCCTCATGAACTCCATAATTTATCTCTGTGTTGAAATGACAGACCCAATATTCCATTTTGTCCCCAAGGAGTGAGCACCCAGCAGCAGAAAAGGCTGGATGGCTTCTTCTGTTCACTTCCCTTTGCTCCACAAGTCAAGCAGAAACCAACCCAGTGCTGCCAGCGCCTATGATCCAAGCCCCACAGCCAAATCCACGTCACTCCCTCCAGCCCTGGCAGCTCTATCCCCGCTCCTGATCCTCACCCAGCTCCGCTCGGAAGGTTTGCCTCATGCTCTTCCACTCGGGCTTGTCCCCCTCGGCCTCCTGGCGCACAGTCTCCACAATCAGGTACATGATGTTCAGCAGCACCCTGCAAAAACCAGGCCAGCTGAATCTCGGAGACAGGGATAACATTTGGATGAACTGTCAGCACCCAGGGCTCAGAGAGATGCTAGGGCAACCCAGAGCATATCCAGAATCCATGTACCTGCTCCACACCAACACACAGGTACGAGGGGGAAAAGTCTCTGCCGAGTCCAAACAGGAAAAAAATCTGCTTTCATATCCCAAATCTATCCCATTCCTGCTGTGCAGGCTGAGCACAATGGACATCTGTGGATGCTCTCAGAGCTGGGACAGCTCTGGGATCCCTTCCAGTGCCTGTCTCAGTCTCCCAAAGCTCCCAGAACACCCTGGCCCCCTCTCTGTCCCCCCAGTCCCACTCCATACCTGAGGTCGGTGCTGTCAGCCAGGGAAATGGCCGGTTTCCTCACGGCACTGGAACAGGCCGCGCTGTTGCTGCGGAGGGAGTGATGCCTGATGATTTTTGCCTTTTCTTTTTATATACTCTTTTATACAATTTTTACACCTTTTATATCTCTGTATCCTCTATACCCTTAACCTACACGCTTCTGATTTTTGTAGTCTGATATTCTAGCTTAGTGTTGGGGTTCTGCAAGGCAGAAAGACCAAACACTCACACTAAGAAGCCAGAGAGCCCCATGTTATCAAAAAACTCAAGGTTTCAGCCTTGGTTGAAACCCCTCTAAAAAATATTTTGTAAACTGGGCCCTAGCCTCACTGGGGAGGGACTCTTAAAATAGAGGGACCATTACTGCATTTATTAAATTTCTTATTGGGAAATTCTAGACAAAGATGCTAATTTGCAAAGTGCATAAAAATTGTATACGTGTTATACACTGTGCACATCTCAGTGTGCTCCACCTTTGAGTAGCTGAGCACCTCAGATCCTGTTAAAACACCAAGGTAAGACCCTTTCACCCCTTCAACCACGTCTGCCTCGTAATTCTAAGACCACTCAAAAGGCAACAGGAGAACAGCTCAGAGGGAATCTGGAGGAATTCAAACTCTGTCACGGGCATCCCACGTGCCAGCGCCAAACCCTGGCACAGACACTGCTGCCATGAATTTCCTGCTCCCAGCACAGACGTGCCTGTTTGCTGCCAGGCACTTTGATCCATTGGGAATTTCAGGAGAAATCAGATATAACCCTACACTACATATCCACCCAGGACAACAGGAGTTACTCTGGTGGATGCTGGAACCACATTAGGGATAGAAGGACAGATAAGTTTTTGTGCTGTAAGCTTTTGTGCCATAAACCAGAAAAGCTCCTCCCAAGGAGCTCCAGAGCCATTCCTGAAGAGTTTTCTCGCAGTACTCACTCGATCTCCATGTTCAGCAGCTCCACCAACGCGTTGAACGTTCCCACTTCCAGCAGGAGGAAGATGTTGTACCTCATCCAAGCCTGGACCTCGGCCTCGGAGCTGCACTCCCCAAAGGTGCCTGCAAGGAGACCTGGCTGATCCCACATCCCCAGAGTGCCACGCAGGGGATGGAAAACACACCCTGCAAACTGAGGGGAAAACTGGGATGCAGAGGATGGAACTGCCCTCTTTGGGTAACACATTCCAGGTCTGGCAGAACTGGGATAACACGGGGAAATCAGATACATTTCGGGACAAACGGATCTAAATTATCTGGTCCTGTGAGATTCAGCTTCATTCCAGACATCCCAGGTGGAATAAAATCCACAAGGAATGAAAATTAATCAAAATATTATATATTAAAACAATTAGTAATTGTCATATCATATTAATACTATATATTCATATTATACACTGATATATTATATACTATATATTTTTCTTTGTGCATAATGTACAATATATAATATTAATAATATAGAGTATATATAATGTATACAATATAGAAAATGCATAGCATTTAACACAAAATGTATATAATGTATAAAATATATTATACATACAGTATATTATATATAACATATAACGTAATATATGCAATATATAATATACAGTATGATATCTATTATATATGTATTGTAAATTATATTGTACTATTTATTATATGCAATATATATTATATATACATAATAGTCATAAAATGCATATAATTATAATATTTATACTATATGTATATATGTTGTAGTGTATATATAATACATACATAATACATAAAATGCATATAATTATAATACATATACCATTTGTAATACATAGTACAATATAATCTACAATACATATATTATNTAATAATATAGAGTATATATAATGTATACAATATAGAAAATGCATAGCATTTAACATAAAATGTATATAATGTATAAAATATATTATACATACAGTATATTATATATAACATATAACGTAATATATGCAATATATAATATACAGTATGATATCTATTATATATGTATTGTAAATTATATTGTAAACATGCAATTGTATCTCTAACTGTATAATTGTATTGTACTATATATATTTCTTTTTATCTATTTCCACTATATATACACATTGTATTACACTAGAAGCCATTTGATGGACTTAGCAGTGGGGCAAACGAGGGCCAGCAGCCGCTGTCACCTTGGGCCACATAGAGGATGGCTCGGGCCACACGGAGCCGCTTCTCGCGCGCCGTNAATACAATATATATTATACAATATCATATACAATATGAAGCTATATACTATATATTATATATTGTACATAATATGTATCATTTATTAAATATATATAAGATATATAAATATATATATCAACTTTATGCACATACATTCTATGTAAAGGAGTTCTGTTAAGTATTTAAATATACATTATATATTATATATAGTATAACATATAAAACATAAAACATGCAATTGTATCTCTAACTGTATAATTGTATTGTACTATATATATTTCTTTTTATCTATTTCCACTATATATACACATTGTATTACACTAGAAGCCATTTGATGGACTTAGCAGTGGGGCAAACGAGGGCCAGCAGCCGCTGTCACCTTGGGCCACATAGAGGATGGCTCGGGCCACACGGAGCCGCTTCTCGCGCGCCGTCACCTCCAGCCCGTCCAGCAGGCGCATGGCGTGGGTGCGGTGCTGCGTCCGCTCCAGCTCCGGCCACTTCTTGTCCCGCACTGCAAACCAAAGCAGGCGGGGGTTGGGCCTGGACACGCTCCGGGGGACTCGGCACGACAAAAGCAGGGAACGCGGTGCTGCCCAGGGATGGGTGACGGCTGAGGGAGGTCTGCTGCCACCAAGCAGGTGATTAGAGCAGTCATGGAATCATGGAACACCCTGAGCTGGATGGGACCCACAAGAACCATCAAGCCCAACTCCTGGCCCTGCACAGGACACCCCAAAATCTCACCAGGTCCCTGAGGGTGTTGTCCAAACGCACGCTGGGGCCATGCCCATTCCCTGGGAGCCTGTTCAGTGCCCAGCACCCTCTGGGGGAAGCATCTTTTCCCAATATCCAACCTGACCCTCCCCCAGCATAGCTGCAGCCCTTCCCTGGGTGCTGTCATGGCTCACAGAGGGTACAGACCAGAGCTGCAGACCCTGGTGAGCTCCGGTGTCAGGCTCCTCTTCTCCAGGAAGAGAAACCCCTGTCCCTCCCCAGGGGGAGAAGAACCCAGAGAAAGGCTCTTACTGTGGATCCTGAAGTCCTCCTCAAAGCATTTTCGGTTGAGCAGGAACTCTGGCCCCTCCGTGTAGCTGTACAGCTCTGCCAAAAGAGAAAAAGCTCCAAAAACCTGCACCAAGCTGTAACTCAGCCCCAGGAACTGCGGTTTTAGCCAAAATATCAAAATGCAAAAAAAACCCACACAGTATAAGGCCAAAAATATTAATTACACATATCCTGACCTTTTTAACATCAATAAGGAATTTAAATGTAATAATTGAGCAACACTGCAACTGACAGAGCTCCTTTAATTCTACCAGGAGAGGAAATCACGGTTGATTAATTGATCCATGAAGGAAGAATTCCTTACCCGACAGCTCTGCTGCCCATTTATCCGTGTCTGCATATTCAAACTCCAGGTCTGGCGACTCCGAATAGCCCTGAAAACACAGGGAAAAAATCAGTTCCATTACAGCATATTTCAGGAAAACCAAAATCCCTGAAAACACTAAGAATTCACCTCATCCTCCTGCAAATCCAGGGCTGGTTTTCCTTGTTTAGAGACCAAAAATATTCCTGCAGCACAAACGTTACCGAGGCAACTCCAACCCACCTCCTGCGACTCCATCGGCTGTGCCGCATGGAGCCACTGCAGCACCCCCAAAACACCCCCAGAGCACAACAAACATGGTAGGAGACAGGGAGAGGGTTCTGTGACATCAGGGACCTCTCAGAGCTCATCCATTTTGCACGAAATTGGGAACATTCGAGCTATCTCCCTGTGCTATCCCAGCAGATGAGATTAGTGAGGATGAAACAACTCCAAAAAGCTTTGGAGAGGCTGGAAAAATATCCAGGAGAAGCTTTAGAGCACAAAACATCAGCTCCCTTTATGGAAATCATGAACATGGACCCATAGCATTGCAGGGCACCCAGCCCTGAGTGGCACAGATGCACAGCGAGACCCTCACAAATTCTGGGATCCTGAGCATGGGACAAACCCACACCAGAACTCTCCTGAATTACAAGGCTCCCTCTCCTGAGCACGGGGAGGACGCAGAACAGAATCCTCACAAACCTGGGGGCACCCACCCAAGCAAGGGGCAGACATACAGAAGTCTCCCAAATTCTGGGGGCACCCATTCCTGAGACAGGGGCAGACCCATTCCAAATTCTGGGGCATCCAGTCCTGAATAAGGGGCAGACCGACAGCAGAATTCTCCTGAATTATGGGACTCCCACTCCTGAGAGAGGAGCAGACCCATCCCAAATTTTGGGGCACCCACTCCCAAACAAGGGGCAGACACAAAGCAGAATTGCTTTGAATTATGGGACTCCCACTCCTGAGTGAGTGGCAGACCCACACCAGAGCCCTCTTGAAACATCCACCCCTGAGAGAGGAGCAGAGCCACAGCAGAACCATCCCAAATCTTGGGGAACACACTCCTGAAGAAGGGGTAAACCCAGAAGCAAATCCACACGAATTTTGGGGAAACCACCCCTGAACATGGTGCAGATCCACAGCAGAACTCTCCCAAATCTGGGGGCTCCCACTCCTGATGGAGGGGAAGATCCACATCAGAACCATCCCAAATTTCAGGAGCCTGAGGGAGGGGCAGCTCCAATCCCTGGCTTGTGCTGGCTCTGCTCTGCTGGGGCCCCCCCAGCACCTCAGGCTCTCCCAGATTCCCCCTCACATCCCTACCCTGGCATTCCAGGGACCCATCTGAGGAACCCGTGGGAGCGAACGGTTCTGGGGCCATCCCAGGAATTAAACACTTTAGAAAAGCCCCAGGATACCTCAGCTCCACACAACCTCCCTGACCCCAAGGCTCAGGGCGACCCCAGAACCGCGGGGTGTCCTTGGGGGGACTCGGCCACCTCTTGCTGGATCCATCCCTTGTCCGAGCACGGCAGCGGAACCCAACACCCCACTCCGGACTGGTACCGACCACGAAAACCCCCGGATGGGCTGTGAGACCCCGGGCCGTCCATGTCACCCCTCTTTGGGACCGGCGGACCGAGCCACCCTCGCGCCCCAGCCCGGTCACACCGACCCGGACCTGGGGAAGGGATGGATGAACGGGAAACCGGCACCGACCGAGACCAGGCAGAGTCAGGGCAGCCCCGGTTCCGAGAGGCCTCTCGGCTCCACAGCCCGGGACCACTGCGCCAGGGAACCTGCACCGCGGGAGCGGCCGGTCCAGGACCGGCCCTGGAACCAGTACTGGAGCACCGGGACCAGGAGACCGGCTGGTCCGGGGTAAGGCGGTGCCCAAGCAGGGCTGGAAGAGCCGGACACCCCCAGGCACCGGCACTACTAGCACCCCCGGCCACCGGCACCACCGGGCACCGGCCGGACACCAGCACCGCCCCTAGGCACTCGCATCCATGGACAGGCCCCGGACGAGGCCCGGCGCGGCCCGCCCCGCCCGGGAAGGCCGCCCCGCTCCCGGCGGCGGCGGGCGCTGACCTCGGAGTCCTTGCGCGGCGGCCGGGCCAAGTCACGGCCCCTCCCGGGAGCGGCCGCCCCACC
>VZRN01006290.1:49830-77850 GCA_013397935.1 Dasyornis broadbenti | reverse complement strand
CAGGTCCCAGATTGAAAGGTCTGGAACAAAGGAATGCTCCAATGAAGTGACGGGTGGGGCTCTGACCCCAAAGCGGGGAGGCCTGGTGGGGCTCAGCGGGGAGTTAGACCCCGACAGAGGAACCTGACAGGGTTTAAAACACAAGTTAAGGTGCCTCGTTGGGCTTAAGAGAGGGTTAGACCCCAAATTCCAGAGTTCTGGCAACGCTCAGGGAATTGTGGCAGGACCCAATCCCCGCCCCGAGGTTGCCAAAGGGAGATTCCAGCCCTGCCCTTGCGCTGGGACCCAACTCAAGGTCCCCCAAGGAACCAAATAAACCACCCACAACCAAAAGCGCTTCATTTTTCCTAATAGTTTAATTAGACTTTAATGATTTATTGCTCATCTGCAAGGATTAATATTGCATTCATTAAAAATCATTCATATACAAAATAAACCTCTCCTTCCCGGCCCGACGCTGCCGCCGCCATCACCCCGGGCTCCCCCAACATGGCTTATCCAGACACGGGGCCCTTGCGCCAAGATTCCACCCGGAATCGGTGGGAACAGGGGAGGGCCGGGACCCCCAGGTGTGGGAGGCTCACAGGGAAGGGGGGATGCTCCCGATCCTTCCCACAAACACCCATCCCAGCTCACTAAGCCATCCCCAGTGAGGTTTGGGGGATGGTGGAGGGGACCCGGGTGATCCCCAGGATCTGGGGGGGAGCGAGGCAGGTGATCCCCAAAACCTACAGAGCGATCGTCCAGGAGGAGACCAGGCAGGGTGGGAAAGAGGAACTGTCAGAGGACATGGAGGAGGGGATGATCTCGGCACCTCTCCCATCTCCTGGCCTCCCAAGGAGCTTTGCATGCCCAGAGCAGCAAATTCCCTGGGAAGGACCTGTCCAGGTGGATCCCTGCGAACGGGGAAGGAGCAGCTCCATGATCCTGGAGGTGCCAGCAGCTCCTTCCCTTTGGGTGGGGGAAAGAAGAGGAGATTTGAGGTGGATAAAAAAAGCCATGAGGAACCTCAGTGGGCTGGAAGGAGCTTCCCAGGACAAGCTGGGAAAGAGAAATGTCATCAGGGAGGGGATGGAGGAGGTGATGGGAGCAGCCGGGACACACGGAGAGAGGGTGAGGAAAACAGCGACTGGCAGCAGAGGGGCCAGGCTAGGGTATGGGGAAGGCTCATCTCTGCATCCAGCTCAAAAAAAAAACAGTGAAACACCCCCAGAAACCACCCCAGACACCCTCAATGTCACCCGGCGCTTCCCGGAGGGAGATGGGAAGGCGGCCACACCCCTGTGCTTCCTCTTTAAAACATTTTAAAACATCCCCGCCCTCTAAAACATCTCTGTAAGGATCAAAAAGGAAAAGAGGAAGAAAAAAAAAACAAATTAACAGGAAAAAAAAGTTTAAACTCAATTAAGGTGCAGTTTGGCTAAAAACAAACAAACAAACAAACAAAGAACCTAGGAGAGATGAGGATAATGCTGGGAAAGCGACCCCCATCCGGATTCAGATTAGCACCCTGAAACACTGAACTCCCCTGGACCCTAGTGGCCAGCAAACCCAGGCCAGTGGCCACTAAACCTGGGCCACCTCAGTGCAGGGACCTGGGCTGGGCTTGGGCACAGTCACCCCCTTTGCCAGGCGTCCTGCAGGCCCCACTCTGCTCCCAGGAAGCGCCCGGAGCAGGGATCTAGCAGCTAAAACTGGGCTCTTTAAGGCAATTTAGAAGTTGCAGATAATCCACACAAAGAAATAGAAGATAAGGTAGAAGAGCATCTCCGGATCCGCAGGGAGCCCGGCTGAGACCGACATGGGCTGGAAAGGTGGGAAAAAATACAAAATAAAAGCCAAAATAAACCATTGCTTAAAGAATGAAGTGCCCTTGGCACAGCAGGAAAGGGAAAGCCCCTCCTGGGGCCCGGGCTGGGAATCAGCAGCTTCAGCCACATGAAAGCAAGAAGCAAATCCCAGGTTGTCTGGCAAGATTAGACAAGGATGTGATCATGGAAAAGGGGAAGAAAATAAAACCTGACCTTAAAATCACAGATAAAATGTAAAAACAGGTTCTGGTGGTAGTTAAGAAAAAAAAAAAGTAAACCAAAATAAAAATTATTTTTAAAAATAATCTCTCAAATGTTGCCTTGTGTGGTCTGGTCCTTCATGGGTATGGTCCCGTCAGTATCTAGGAGAGAAGGAAGGGACAGTGAGGGACATGGGAGCTGCTGCTGTGCCAGGGCAAGGGGATCCCCCAGGCATGGGATTCCAGACTGGTTTGGGATGGAAGGGACCTTGAATCCCGTCTCATTCCACACGCAGGAACACCTTCCACTGTCCCAGGCTGCTCCAAGCCCCATCCAACCTGGCCTTGGGCACTTCCAGGGATGGGGCAGCCACAGCTTCCCTGGGCACCCTGTGTCAGGGCCTCCCCACCCTCACAGAGAACAATTCCTTCCCAATATCCCATCCATCCCTGCCCTCTGGCAGTGGGAAGCCATTCCCTGTGTCCTGTCCCTCCATCCCTTGTCCCCAGTCCCTCTCCAGCTCTCCTGGAGCCCCTTCAGGCACTGGAAGGGGCTCTAAGCTCTCCTGGGAGCCTTCTCTTCTCCAGGCTGAGACTTCCCAGCTCGTCCACAGGGGCTCCAGCCCTCAAAACATCTCTGTGGCCGCCTCTGGACACGCTCCAGCAGCTCCTCATCTTTCTGGTGTTGGAGACCCCGGAGCCGCAGGCAGAACTCCAAACCAATGGCCCTGTGGATGGGGAGCTGGGAGCTCCTGCCCCAACTGCTCTCACCTGTAGTAGTTGGGTTTGAAAGGCCCATTTTTGTTGAGTCCCAGGTATTTGGCCTGGTCGTCTGTCAGCTCTGTCAGGTGGGCGTCAAACGACGGCAGGTGCAAACTGGCCACGTACTCATCTGGGAACAGGAACAGGGGATCAGGGCGGCCACATTCCCCACCACACACTGGGAAGGTGATAATTGGAAGGTTGGGCTGGGTCTGAACCCCAGATTCATCATCACCCAAAGCCCAGGGCAGAGCTGAGCCCAAGCCTGGGCTGGATGTGCCCTAAAGGCATAAGGAAGGCACAGAAAATCCCAGAGAAGTGAGGCTACAGGATATGGGATGCCTCTCACGCTGCAGAACACTATGGAAAATCAATCAAATAACCTCACATATTTTAAGGTCACTGCCTTGATGGCTTCCCTGAACTCACTGTAGCTCTGGAAGTGTTTCCCAGCCCAGGCTGGTGATTCCCAGTGCAGGTTTGAGTTCTCTTGACACTGCTGGCACACAGATTCCCCAGGGAAAAGTCAGTCCCTTCACTCACCCATCTTCTTCGGCAGCAGGTAAACGTCCTGCTTGTAGCGGCCCTCAGGAGCGTTGTAGAGTTCAATCAGAGCCAGAGCCTGTGGAGAGCACAGGGACAAGCCGGGAACAGTCAGGAATGGCCACCAACCTGGGCAGCACAAAACTTACAAAAGCAGAGAAGGATTTGGTAGCTGGAGGGATAGCGCAAACATTTCCAACATGCCTTGAGGGACAGGCTCCCACCATGGGTACATCCCCCTCTGGGTCTCCAGAATCCCACTGGAGGGATCAGAGAGTAGCGATGAGATGCCACCCAGCTTGTTTGCAGCACCAGGGCTCAAAACCCTGGGAGAAAAACATGAGGATGGTTTAGGGTTAGCAGCTCTGCTCCTCCTAAACCACAGAGCTGCCGTGGCACATGGAGAGGGAGGGACTGCTCCTCAGAAACTGGCAGCATCCAAACACCAGGGTCATTCCTTCAGGAGAAATGAAAATGCATCCCCCGAGTGCTGGCTCCCACTGCTGGGAGACAAGTCCAAAACAAAGGCCTGTTCCCTGTCCCTTCTGGATTGACAGGAGTGAGGATAAGGGAATTCCCCACTGTCAGCCTGGCTGTCCTTCCCCACGAGTGCCAGTGCCACCAGATCCTCTGTGTTCCCAGTCCCATCAATCCCCTCTGTGTTCCCAGCTCAAACAAAGCCTTCCTTTGAGGTAAGCTCAAACCTGTGCTAGGTGGGTTCAAAACCATGCTGGGGGAGCTTAAATCTCTGCTAGAGGGGCTTAAACCTGTGCTGGGGAAGGTTAAACCCATGCTAGGGGGGCTCAAACCTTTGCCAGGGGGGCTCAAACCTGTCTTCCAGCCCAGCAGGATCTGTGCCATGAAACCACTCATTTAAAAGCTCTCCCAAAACGTGCTGTACCCAAAACACTGAGTCCACGCCAGCAATAACTCCAGCCCAGACAAAATGGTATTTCTGGCAGTGGTGCCATCCCAAGGACCAATCCCAGCATGTTCCCAGGTCCTTCCAAACCATCCCCACCCTGAGGGTCATCCAGGGCCCCACCCGGAACATCCTCCACCCACATACAGACCTGCGTGGTGGCCGTGATGGAGAGAACAAAGGTGGGAACCGTGGAGCAGCTCAGGTTTAGCAGACGGCCCTGGGAGAAAGCAGGAGGAGTCAGCACAGAGCTCAATGTGCTCCCAAATCCAAACCAAATAGAGTTTCCAGATGGGATTCACCTCCGCCCCCTCCCTGGGGCACAGGGAACCAGAGCATGGTGACCAGAGCATTCCAACTCTGCTCTGGTTTCCACCTTAACCCTTTGCTTTGAGGCAGGAGAATGTTGAGGTCCCTAGAAAAGCCAGCCCCTCCTCCTGCCAGAACAGCTCCGGTGGGAAGAGGGGCCACCGAGCACCTGAGAAACTCTGCACAGATGGGGTTTGGCTGAGTGGGACGAAGAACAGAGGCAGATGGCACCTCTGTCGGACATGACACAGCCCCCATCAAGAAATGGAAATAAAAAATAAATCAAATAAATCAAGAAACCCTTTTCTGAGCCCTGAAGCTCCTCCCATCAGTTTTCCACCTGACTAAATCCGTGATTTCCTGGCGGAGGCCCAAAGCATCATGGCCTAGCTCTCAACACACCTCGGCCAGCAGCACCACCCGCTTCCCGTCCGGCCAGATGACATGGTCCACTTGGGAGCGGACCCGCTCCCATGTCAGCTCCGGCGTCCGGAGGCTGGTCTGGAAGAGGAGGAGGAAGAGGCTGGAGTCACGGCAGGAGCCAGTGGGTGGGCACAGCCAGAGGCGCCGGCACTCACCACGTCGATCTCGGTGTTGGAGTGGCCCATGTTGCACACGATGCAGCTGTTCTTCATCCGGTCCAGGTGCTCCCTGGTCACCACGTTCTTGTTCCCTGCAGGCACAGAGGGCACAGCTGATCCCAGAGCAGTGGGAACATGAACGCTCTGGTTTCTCCTTCCCTGAACTTGAGCCAGAGAACCTCAGCTTGGGGCAACATCAGATGAATTTCCACTGGGACAGGAGCCCTTCTGGCTGTGACAGCAGAGAACGCGTGGGACAAGTATTGTCACGGAATATCCTGAGCTGGAAGGGATCCACAAGGGTCATTGAGTCCAACTCCTTGCCCTGCACAGGACATTCCCAACAATCCCACCCTGTGCCTGAGAGCATTGTCCAATGCTCCTTGAGGAGCAGGACCGGGACTGTGACCATTCCCTGGGGAGCCTGCTCAGTGCCCAGGTCTTTGATCTTTGCTCCCATGAATTAACCAGGCTCCAAGAGATCCCAAAATACACAGGGTACATGTGGCCGAGATGTCCCTCTGCTCTGGGCCAGGACTGTGGTCAAACAGCAAATCAGGGAGAACAGCTCCTGGCAGAGCGCAGCCATTGTGGATAATCAGGAGCACACAGAGGTGAAGCATCCCCCATTCCCAGCTCCCTTGAGACCCCACTTGGGAATGATGCACCTCAGCCTGGTCCAACCTTGTCTATCCCTACCTGTGCAGGTGATGACGACATCCACCTGACGGATTACTTCGCTCAGCTTCACCACCCGAAATCCATCCATGCTGGAAAAATAAGGGGCAGAGGGGCCATGATGAGGAGGAGAAGCTTGTTCCTTCTCTGCCCCATGCCATGAGGGATCTCTGCAGCTCCCAACTGCTCTGGTAGCAGCCCAGGCTCTCCTCTACCCCTCCAGGGACACAGGTGGCACAAGGGAGGGCTGTGCAACAGATGGGGTGTGCAACCCGCTCTTGGAAATGTTGGAGAAGCCAGGAAATGTGTGGAGCAGAGGCTTGAGCAGCCTCCCCAAACCAGCCAGTGAACACCTTCTGCCCGGTACCGCATCCCTGAGAGCTGCCCCAGCCCTTCCGCATCACATCCCAACAAGGTGCATGTTCTCCAAAATGAACCACAGATCCCCCAGCTCCACTTCAGCTTCTGGCAAGGTTTGGAAGAGGCCAGAGAGCAGACAGAGAGATGCTCCCAGGCAGATGGGAACACCTTACCAGGCTTGGAGAGCGCAAATGGGGTCGATCTCTGTGACGTACACGATGGCTCCCAGGGCTTTCAGGGCAGCACAGCATCCCTTCCCCACCTGCCGAGGCAAAAGGGTCCCAGTGAGGCAGGACACGAAAATGCTACTGCTACAGCCCCTTCCCTCAACAGCCCCAGCTCATCCCAGGCTGGAAAATCCTCACCCCAGCCACCTGCCCAATGCCAGGAGCAGCTCAGGATGTACCTAGTGAGGTACATCTGCCCCAAGCCCAGCTCCCCTTCCAAGGCCACCAGCTTCCCACTGCCAGAGGGCAGGGATAGATGGGATATTGGGAAGGAATTCTGTCCTGTGGGGATGGGGAGGCCCTGGCACAGGCTGCCCAGAGAAGCTCTGGCTGCCTCAATCCCTGGAAGTGTTCAAGGCCAGGAGCTTTTCCAACCCAACAATCTCACAGCTTGCGCTGCCCCAGCATTGCAGGAGCCTTTCTCCAAGCACGGCTTAAAGATAGCCTGGAGGAGCATGTACTCCTCCCTGGCCTCTAAGGTAAAGTATTTTAGAGGGGTCCTGCACTCCTCAGGGGGCAGATCCTCCATCCCATGCTGCCCACATCAGCATAGGGAGCACAGGGCTCCTGCAATAGCATCTTGAACTCGCTCCCTCTCCTCAGTGGAAAATTCAAGTCCAGCTCTCCACACCACCAACCCACAGCAACATCTGGCTGAGCTGCACCAACTCTGCTCAGCCCCATTTTCTGACCAGGAAGGTGCTGGACCAAAAACTTCTCCAGAGAGACCCTCACTTATCAGCAGCTCTGACCTCAGGTCTACTGAATACACCCAGGCAGGGCAAATTGTGACTCCAACCCACAGCCAAAGGGGAAACCACTCAGGGGCAACAGGCTGGGAGAGCTGAGGGTGCTCAGCCTGGAGGAGAGCTGGCTACAGGGAGACCTTAGAGCCCCCTCCAGGGCCTAAATGGGCTCCAGGAGAGCTGGAGAGGGACTGGAGACAAGGGATGGAGGGACAGGGCAGGGGGGAATGGCTTCCACTGCCAGAGGGCAGGGATAGATGGGACATTGGGAAGGAATTCTGCCCTTTGAGGATGGTGAGGCACTGGAATGGAATTCTCAAAAAAGCTGTGGCTGTCCCATCCCTGGAAGTGTTCAAGGCTGGATGTGGCTTGGAGCAACCTGGTCTAGTGGAAGGTGTCCCTGCCCATGGCAGGGGGTGGAACTGGATGAGCTTTAAGCTCCCTTCCAACCCAAACAAGGGTTGGAAGTCTGGCATTCTATGATTCTGTGACTCTCCTGTTTTGAAGAACTTCCAGTAAAGCTCAGGACAGGCCCTGGAGACAATGCCCAGCACAACTTCTGGCTGGAGAACCACGCACCAGCCCAGAGCCCTGGGTGAGAGCCAGCACAGTCTCTTGGTCCAGCAAAGCTGGGCTCCACTGGTGTCTAAATAAATGAGGGAGTGAGCTCCTGCTGGGAAGAGCCTTTGCAGCTCCTGCCAGGACCTGCACAGCGCAGGAGGATAAACACCCAGAGGGACATGCACAGATGGAGGGAAGGTGGCAGCTCCCAGCTCTTCCAGGGTACAATCAGTTATGAGTTCATGATACAATTTGCCTCTGCCCGAGTATTACCCCCAGGGAGAAGCCGCCTGCCCCACTCAGTGACAGCCAGGCTGGATGCTGAACCTGGGCCAGGGACAGCAGATGGCAGTACCCGTGGGTAGTTAGAATTCAGGCCAGCGTTCCCAGCAACTGTGGGCTGTGCAGTCCAGTTAATCTGCAGCAAACTGGGAAATCTGATCCTTGATCTCCATCCTCCCAGCAAGATTACCCTGGTATCGCTCACCAGGCTGGATCTACTCCTTAAAGCAAGGGCAAGTGGCCTTTGCACAGGGAAGTGCAGGATGCTGAGCTCCGGGAGGCCAGCCCAGCTCACAGAACTCACCTCCCCATAACCACAAACCACCACTTGCTTCCCTCCAAACATCACATCCGTGGTCCTCTTCAGGCTGGGGAACAAAAAGAGACCTGTGTTGCGATCAGTCAAGCCCAAGACCAGGTCAAAGCAGCAGAGCCTGATCTCTGCTTAGGAGCAGCCGGTGCCAAATCCACCCGTGTGGAAGTGCCAATGGGGAAAAGAGTAGGACTCACCCGTCCAGGATAGACTCCCGGCAGCAATACAGGTTATCAAACTTCTGCTTGGTGACCGAGTCATTCACATTCATGGCTGGGACACAGAGCTTCCCAGCCTTGGAGAGCTGGTACAGCCTGGGAGAGGGCAGAGGCAGGTCAGAGCAGGCAGCAGCAACTCCCTGAGATCTCTGGATCCACCTTCCCAAAGCTCCCACCTGTGCACGCCAGTCACACTCTCCTCCACAATCCCTCGGATCTTCTTGAACACACTGGGGTATTTCTTATAAACCCAGTGGGTCAGATCCCCACCATCATCCAGGATCTAGAGAACAGGCAAGAAGGAACATGGAGCAGTCAAGCCTCCCACTGGGAAATGCAAAAGCTGAGGACAGGATGGGGAAAATGATTTGGAGAAGTATCTTCAGGCACTGCTGGAGGGCCGTTCAGGCAGAGGCCTGGGGACCAGGATTCCTGGGTTCCCTGAGTTGCCTGCAACTCGGGGTCTCCTTCAAAACACTGAGATTCCTTACCCCTGCGTGGAGCTGCTGGATCCTAACAGGATTTCCTGCCTCTGCTATTGCTCTGCAGCCTGGAAAGGTGACCACAGGCAGCACTAACTAACTAGGCTGAGCTCAGGACGCCACAAGATTCATGCCCTGAAAGCAAATGGGAGAGCAGAGGTTGTGGGAGGTGGCACAGCCCATGGACACATCGCTGCTGACCACAGACCATGCACCAAGGGGGGACATTGGCTTTGGCAAGGGAAAGGTTCCCACTGTGATCCCAGCTTTGGGAAAGGGCAGGCAGATGGGATCTGTGCTGAGAGAGGAGCGGCTGAGGCAGCTCCTCTGGGGCAAAGAGGTCGCGTTTCTTGGCTGGTGGCAGCTCCACCAGGAGCCGTTCCCTTGCCATTGGGATGTGTCAGCTCAGGACAGCTCCTGGCATTCCCATGGCCGTTCCCAACCCATCTCCAGCTGCCATTCTCCAGGAGCCCCCCTTCAATGGGGGTCAGAGGCCTTGCAAGGGCCCCAGGAACAGCCCCAGGGTGAGCGGATGAGGAACCCCACAGCCACTCAGCAGAGGAAGAGGAAGGGCTGGAGAAGGCTTCTTACCATGTTGGCCTGCCAGCCATCCACGTTAACACAGCGGTCAATGCACCACCAGAAATCATCCTCTGACTCTCCTTTCCAGGCAAACACGGCAACACCTGAAAGAACAGGAGCATCCTTGGAGCTTGCTGGGCCTGGCAGGGCTCTCTCCTGCTTGGCCAGCTCCAGAAACACACGGACACAAGAGCCAAGGGGTCATGCAGAGATCACATCACAGCCCACACCAGGATCAGACCTGTCCAGCCCTCCCTAGAAGATATTTCCCAAAAATACTAATTCCCTAAAACAGAAATAGAAAATTTTTAAAAATATACAAATAAATAATAAAAACCAAAGACATAATAAGTAAATAATAAGAAAATAATACTACTAATAATAAATAGTGTAAAAATAAATAAAATAGAATTAAAATATGACTACATACAAAATTAGAATATATTTTCTGGTTTTATAATTTTATATTTGTTTTATTCATTTATATTTTATATCTATTTATTAACATTTTATATAAATATATATCTACAAGCATTTTAATAAATATATTCGTGTATTTATATAGCATATTTTATGTAAATGTATACATATTTATACATACCTATTATAAAATATTTCTATATAAAAAGTATAAATATAGAATAAATATAAGTATAAAGTGAAACACATACAAATAAAATAAAGAGAAATGTAAAGTTCCCTAGAAGATTTCCCCGGGGATCAGGCCACGGAGGCAGGAGGGGCTGCGAGGGCTCTGGCCCAGGGCTCTGGCCCGGCCGCACTCACCAGCCTCTGCCAAGGCCGCGGCCACTTCGTTCTGGGTGGAGTAGATGTTGCAGGCAGACCAGCGGCACTGCGCTCCCAGGGCACACAGCGTCTCGATCAGCACCTGCGGGACAGCGGGGATGCCCCAGCCATCAGGGATGCCCCCGGCACGAGGGCACAGGAACCAAACACTGGCCTGGGGAAACGCCACCAGCACAACCTTTCCAAAATGCTTCCTGACTACTGAAAGTGCCTTCTCCCATTCCGAAGAGATAAAGAACTTTCTTCCCCAGGGAAATGCGATGTCCCACGCCAGATCCCCCAAATAAGCGGCCACTCACCGCAGTCTGTGCTGTGATGTGGGTACAGCCCACGATTTTAGCTCCAGCCAAAGGCTTCTCCCCCTGGGCTCGTTTCCTGAGTGAAATCAGAGCAGACATGTCTGCAAAAGGAAGAGAGGTTTTAGTGCTGGTTCGGTCCAGAGGGTCCCCTCTCTGCCACAGCTCCTCTCCTTTCGGGGTCTCCCAGGATACCTCCAGCCCCAAAATTTGTGCTGTAGCTGTTACACAGGCAGGGAGAAAACTCCTCATCCCCAGCCTTGTAGATCTGTGCAAAACGGGATCAAAACACCAGAGTCATTTGTCACTTGAGCAAGGCACAAGGAGAGAAGAAAGGAGAGGTCTGGGATTGGCACTGCCCAGAGAAGGCACCTAAGGACAGTCACCAGCCCTGCGGCAGCAGGAGAAGCACCTCAACTTGAAAATACAGCCACGTCTCGGAAGAGCTGCTCTAAATGTGCCTGGATAATCTTCCCTTTCCGAAAGGAAAGGAGAGTTACCCAATCACCCCACTGGAGATGGTAACTCAGCTTCCCACAAGCCCCAGGGTAAGGGGTTGGGGTTTTCAGCTTTCATGGCTCTGAAGGTGTTGCAAAATCCTTGTCCATCCAAAGCCAACAAAACATTAAACCCTGCAAGAGCTCTGCTCCTGCTAGAAAACAGATGGGACACAGCACCAACATTTGCTGGCTCTTCTCTAACCAATCTGGAGGGGGGAAACAGGATATCCAAGGCTGCAGCAGGAATTGCCACTCCTCAGCTCCTGCTCTCCAGAACCTGTCCCAAGCCCCAGAAGCCTCACGCTCCACTTGTACCTTGCTCGGCGATCTCAATCTCCCGGCGCCCGAACTCTGCCTGTTTGATGTTCTTCACACAGAAATTGCTGCTGCCTTTGGAGTTGGTTTGTTGTTTCTCTCGGGGGGACACCTCGTCATCAGAGCTGTCCGTGTACGAGGCAGCTAAACCGCAAGAGGAATGAGTGTTATTATGCCAGACCTTGTGAATCCAGGAACCTCCTACCCTTCAGGTTTCTGCTCTGTTTTCCTTCCCAGCTTTCACTCATGGCTCAAACTACCAATCTCCTACAGAAAGCCAACACCCTGAAGGAATTCTGCATTCTTTTTCTCTAAAACAACCCAGAGGTAACAGGATTATCAACTGGCAATCAATGCCTGAGCTTCAGGAATGCCTGGAATCATCCCCTCAGCGTCCAAGTACAAAGGGCAGCACAAATCCTGTCACAGGGTGTGAGCAGCACATTCACTGCAGCCCTGACGTTGGATTTGGGAGAGGAACACGGAAGGACAAGGATCTGGCACCTACCGGAGCTGTAGCTGTCGGTGGAAGACTGGGAGATGGACCGGGACAGGGATCGACGGCCTGTCTTGGTCGGGAATTTGGTGAACTCCTGCATGTCATCTGCAAACTGGATTTGCTGGGAGCAAAGGAAAGAAGTGGTAAATCAGGAGGAGATCCTTAGGGCATGACACCTTCCCAAACCACAAGGACACACAGATCCCTTCAGTCCACAAAAATCAACATCACCAAATACAAGGCTACAGATGCCAAAAATTAATCCCCTTCCTCTGCCTGAACAACTGTCACCAGAAGGTTAGAGCAGATTTGACACAACACCTGAAGATAAAAAGAGCACTCTGAAACATCCCCTTAACCCGTTCCCAGCTCCCTAAGCTGGATTCCTCCTTCAGGAATCACATTCCTTGTGCAACCCACATCCCACGTGGAGGCAGAGCCTCTGCTCCCACAGCCCCTGCCTCAACCGATCCCAGCAGATTTCTGCCCAAAAATGCAGCAGCAAGAAAGCTGGGGTGGTCCCAGCAGAGCCCTGGTGCTTCCAAGCTCTTCCTCAGGAGCAGAGTATCCCGCAGGTTAAAAACACAGAACATCCTTCCAAAACTGACACTAAAAGCACAGAAAAAAAACTCATGAAGAGAGAACATTTCAACAAAAGAAGTTGACACTGCATTGGCTTTCAGCCTCCGCTGTAGGACAAGATGTTTCCATTGGAAGAGAATCCCCAAAACAGCCACCTCTCTCAGCCAGAGGCAACTTGAGGATCCAACACCTTCTACCAGACCATCAAATTTAACTGCGTTGAGCCAAAAAGAGAGGAAAAATAACCCAAAATTGCTCAGCTGCTGTGCTTGCCCCAAGTGAGCAGCCAGCAAAGGGTGTTATTGCTGCTCCTGCCAGAGAAAGATGACAGAGATGAAAGGGAATTAGGGAAAGCAGCAGCAAATCCAGCCTGCAGCCCCCTCCCCGCTGCCATGCAGGAGACCCTGACAAAGAACCCAGCACAGCCCCTTCCCTTGGATTGTGTCACTGCAGGATCTAATTTTGCCATTTAACAGGGATGAGACGTCATGGCAGGGAGTGGGATTAACAAAGCATCCCTGAGACCCAGGAGACCTCGAGAGGAATCCTGGAGAAATCAAGATGATGGAAACAGACAGCCCAGAGTGGCCTCAAGGAGGGGTTTTCCATGCCACAGCCACTCCAAAAGCTCCCTGAAAGCTTTGATGCGGGAAACAGCCTTCGAGGGGAGAAAGAATGAAACTATTTAGTTGAAATGATCCATTCCAGAAAGGAGGAATCTGCACAGGC
Source organism: Dasyornis broadbenti (assembly GCA_013397935.1). Lineage (NCBI taxonomy): Eukaryota > Metazoa > Chordata > Aves > Passeriformes > Dasyornithidae > Dasyornis > Dasyornis broadbenti. Next base: position 64,545 of record VZRN01006290.1, on the reverse strand, counting down.
TGGAGCTGGGGTGGCTGCAGCACCAGTAAGGCTTTTTGGGCTGGAAAAAGTAGCCATATTTCTGCAGAATCCCAGCAGATGTGCCAAAAGCAGCACGGTATTCCACTTGGGAAGGGACACAGGGGCATGAAACCCACGGCTCGCTCCAGCGGCGGGCAGATGGGATGATGTGGTACTCCAGCATCCCTTCCAGGAACTGACTGGCACAGATCAGATCCATCACCACACCCAGCCAAGCATCCCAAGCATTCCTGTGGGTGCTGCTGCTGAAAGGTTTCCAGCCAGCTCCTCCATCCTGGACACATTATAGCCTGGTATCTTCTTCCCTGACCAGATTTCCCAGCCGACTCTGGCTGGATTCTGAAGCAAACTATTTCAGTTTGTATTAGCGGAAGGAATGGGAATGATAAATGGAGATTGCAGGTTTGGTTTTGCAATTGCTTGAGGTCATTTGGTGCAGAGGGAGGATCTGGAGGGCACCACAACCTCCATCCCCACGGGAGAGCAGAGGGAGGATGCAGAGGAGACCACAACCCCCATCCCTGTGTGTCGTGAGGTGATGTTGTGATAATCTTGTATCCCATATCATCTGCTTTATGCTCAGACAATGTGCTCTGCAGCTCTAAGAAGCTGGGAGGAGCTCTGCTGGCGCGGGTTGTTTTGAAAATCCTTCCCCCAGGTGTTTTGCTTTAAAAGTGTGGATGGGGAAGACGGTGGAGGGGTGGAGAGTTTCTGTTCTTCCCGGCTTCCAGCAGAGGTGGCAGCGGGAGAGGACTGCTCCTTCTGCGTTCTTCTTTTGGACTGTCTGTTCTCAACTTGTCTTCTCGTCCGAGACATCAGACAATCTCCGAGAGGAAGCAGGCAAGAATCCTCCAAGAAGCCACCTGAGGGACGTCGCCCGACCCCGCAGGACCCCCAGTGGGGGGAGGGAAGCTACGCCCAAGAAGAACAGGACACTAAAACCTATCGGACTGTTCACTCAGGTTTAATAAGTCCTTTGCTCTTTCCTCTGTACTGTGGACATTTTGCTTTGTTTTGTTTGGTTGAATAAATAGGTTTTTCTTTCACTGGCATCCAAAAAGTTCTGTTGTGGTGGGGGGAGGAGGTGCCGGCCCCGTCCCTGTGGGGAAGGCATTTAGCCGAAAAGCTCTCCTCCTACAACTTGTCTCGAACCCGAGGCACTATGGCAGAGCAGAGGGACGGCCTGGAGGGCACTGCAGCCTCCATCCCGATGGGTGAGTGGGAGGAGGATCCGGAGCACACCACAACCCCCATCCCCACAGCAGAGCTGGTTCCAGGGATAAGAGGGGCAGGAGCACTTCCAGGCAGGTACCAACATCATTCTCAGGGGGTGTGGCTGGAGCTGGCAGGTTTCCCAGCAAGGAATGATGTTGCTGGAATTTGTTCAAGGTCTATTGCTTGGATCAATCATCCCCAGACAGCCTGGGATGGGTTTGTGCCACTGCTGTGCCGGTGCATTGCTCATGGGCACTTCCAAGGGGGAAATGGATCAGCAATTTCAGGACACAGGATTTCCATCCCTTCAAACCAAGCTCTTCCTCTGGCAGCTCATCAAACCAGAGGGAATAAAACACATGCCCCATAAAACAGCTGCTGGCATTAAAACAGCTTAAAGTGTTAGCTGAGGAATTTTCTCTGTCTCAGGGAAAGGTTTCCAGGGAAGAGGTGACCCAGGAGGCAAAAAATGTAAGGCACAGTGCTCCAGCCCAGGGTGCAGGTCTGTCCTGGCAATTCCCTGCAGTGAAATGTCTGCCTGGATGGTCCCATGGAGCAAAGCCCGTTTGGGATGCAGAGGAAAGGAGAGGATGGGATAGAGGGACGCTGCACTCCCCAGCCCCACAACACCCCACAGCACAATCCATCTCCCCTTCAGGGCTCCAGCTGTGGCTGCTGAGCCAGCTCTGAGGCACAACCCCGCCCTGCAAGAGGAACAGCAGGTCTAGAAACATGGGAATGAGGGCATTGAATCCAAGGGGAAAGAAAAACCAAGTGCTAAATTACCCCCAGTAATCCCTGCCATGGCTTTACCAGGGCTCAGCTGAACTCCCCAGCTTAGCAAAATCTGCCCTGGCTAAAATTATCATCAAACACCATGAACAGTTCCCAAATCCAACAAACCATCCACACATCCAACCCCTCTATGCCCGGGAAATTACCGCTGTGTCCGGCAGCACGGGGAGGGAGCCGAGGGAGGTCGGACAAGGCACTGGAGCAGAGGTGCGTGACCAGTGCCCTCCACGTGCCGGGCGCTCGAGCTGCATTAAGGAGACAGAGAAAATCTCCTAATCCCTCTGCTCGTCATGGGAATTGGAATGAACGGCATTCCCGGCCGGGGGCTGTGGGTCAGCGCCATCAGGGCTCTCCGAAGAGCACCATCACAAATTGCATCCCAAACTTCTTCCTGTTGGAAGTGGCTTTTCCAACCGGGTGGAGCACAAGGGTTTAAGAGCAAGGAAAATATTTTTTCATCCCAGAAATTCATGGTCAAGGAGGGAAAACAAGGCAGCACCCATTTCTCCACACAGGAATGAAGGCAAGGGTTTCTAGAATCACTACCCTGGAAAAGGAGGAGATGGGGCTGGAGACCTAAGGGGCCAAATGAGCAGCTCCTCACTGAGAACAGCAGGGATTTTGGGAGATGTTCTGCAGGAACACTGCAGGATCCATCATCTCCTACTAAGTTCTCCCAGAGCATCGCCAGGCACTGCCTCCTCCCGGTCACACCAGCCAAGGCAGGAGGACATTTTCTCCCTTTGGGAAATCCATCTCCACTATGTCCATTCCCAGGCAGATCTGACATTTCCCAACAACCACCACTCATTTTCAGCTCAAAACACCCTTTCCAGGGCTGGAGCTGAGGGAGCATTGTCCTTATCCACCTTATTTGGCCACACTGCCCAGAGCATCCCAAACCACCAGAAAGCTGGAAGACCAGCTTGAACCAGCTTTTCCCTAGGTTATAAGGATTAAGGGCAGCGTTGCAGTGCAAGTGTCCCCAGCACACACAGCCTTGTTTGTTTAATTATTACAACACGGGCAGGACAAACAAATTCCAGGTCTGGATTGGTACCATCTCACCAAACTGGAAGCTCATAACTGCAGGGTGTGCCATCCTCCGTGGCTGATCCCAAGGACTTTCCTAGTGGTCAGCCAGGAGAGCACTTTTTGGAGCTGACAGAGTAAGAAAATTCCTTGACTCCAAGGAGAGGGATTTGTAAACACAGATGGATTTACCCTGGGCACAGATGAGCCTGCCATGTCCTTCTTGCACAGGACAATCCCACTTTTAATTTTAACACTTCTTCCATTCCCAGAACAGCTCCAGAGAGGATGCTTAAGCTCCTTTGTTGTGCTACACATCCCTGGTTGCATCCTATGCAGCCCTGGGGGAGAGCGGGAGCAGGTTGTGGAAGGAAGAGAGATTTTGGAAAGCATCCACCAACTCACAGCTGAGCCGGCTCATCAAGGCACAGGCTCCACAGGGGAAGGGACACGTGCTGGGAAGCAGCTCCAGGCTCTCTCCTACCACCCCCAGGTTTGCCTCAGCAATCCTTTTTTTATTATTTTTTATTAGGGACAACGTGAGCATCGGCAGCCATGGGAAAAGTGCCCTCCCAGCCACTTTTGTCCTGGATAAGTGGAGGGGGGCAGGAGCAGGTTCCGCACATCACCCAAGTAAGCAGGAAGCACTGAACCATCTCAAACCCTCTGAGTTTCACATCTGTGGATGTGAGGACACAGCACAGTTGCCCAAGCAGAAACAGCAAAATGGGAGCAGAGCACGTTCCTACAGCCACACAGCCACCTGTAAAGCAGACGAGTCTCTGCAACCCAATTCTGCCTTCCCAGGAGAAAGCCTGGGAGGATCCAGAGTCCTGGGACCTTTCTTTTGGCTGCAGAAAACCAGCAGCAGGGATCAGGACTATTCAGAGCAGCCAATTCCCCTTATTTAATCTCTTCTCCCAAAGAAAACCTCCCTGGCAGAGGCTGGGAGGGCACTGCCGGATGCCCACACTGCCAAGGCAGCCCTGACGTGACCTGTCTTTTAAGTTCATCATTTTTTTGTCATTCCTGGCAATTCAGCCAGACTAGTGATGTTTTACAGCTCAAATGAGCATCCTCCTCCTCACCAGCCCTGCTCCCACATGAGACAGGAGCAGCAGCTCAAAGCAGGGCTGGGTTTTGCCCACCTAGAGATGGGCACCTTCAGGTTTCAGTCTCCAAGGGTTCTGCAACTGCAGAAGGATCGTTCCTCCTGGAGAGCTGCTAGTTTTTCCCAATAAGGAGCTGGGTCAGGCATTTCTAAAGGACAAGTTGTTTTAATCCACTTATTTGCAGAAGCAACTCATTGCAGCATCCAGGGATGAAGAGGCACCCCAGGGAATGAGGCTCCTCAGCCTCATCAGCAGAGGGGAAAGAAAGTCAAATAACCAGTATTTTCCTTCATTCCAGGTCAAAAAGAAGAGAGAAGCTTTGCTTGAGTCACCTCTTCAGGGAAGGGACAGAACTCTTCCATGCTGTTTTCACAGCCACCCACATCCCCGAGACCTAGGCTTCCCAATCAGGAGAAAAGAGCTATTGCCCTGTTTGCCCCCCTCAGACAAGGGACTGAGGCCATCCCAAACCCGCTGACTGCAGGTTCCCAATGCTCCCAGTGTGTGTCCCCGTGCTGGCCCCCAGAGCTGGCTCCATTCCCGCTGTGGCCGTGCCAGGGCACTGGGTTTGTTTAGAGGACTTGGCTGCCCTGTCCTCAGGCCCCCCTGCTCTGTGTCCAGGCTGGAAGAGCCAGCCCCTGTTCCCACAGGACAGTGTCTGTGTGAGGCTGGGAACAGAGGACACACAGGGGAACACAGGTCCTGCTCCACCATCCAATAGGACAAGGATTTTTGGGGTGGGAATCAGCAAAGCAGACAGGGATGGTTTTCAGTTTCTTCTCCTGTGAGGTTATCCAGCCTGGAAAGGCATTTCGGGATCACAGCATTCCTTAAGAATGGAAGGAAAGAAAAAAGGAGGTACTTGGAACAGAGGGACAGGGGATCAGGATCAGCAAGACTCCCACCCTGACTACTCACCATCCTCAACCCCAAGCCACCAGCAAAGGGAGAGTCTGGAGGTGGATTTGGCTCTGTGACTCAGACCATCCCGTTTCCCCACCTCCAAGCTCTGGTCAGGCATGCCAGCACAACCGTGGATGGCAAACGGCTGCACAAATTCACACGAGGCAATGGCCAAGCCCTTGGAAGGACCACCAGATCCCCAGGTCCAAACAGCTCAGCAGCAAACGAGCCCCAGCCAGAGCCCATGGTGGGTGAAGGTGGGGGATTTTTCCAAGCAGTGCCCCCTGCTCCAGCCCCAACATCCTACAGAGATGCTGGAAGAGCAGGAGAGGCTCTCCTGTTCCTCCACAGCCTGAGCACAAAGGGCCCTGGGAGACCTGGAAGTGGAATAACCCTCAGGAAAAGGAGCTGCTTCTGCTCCAGGTGTGGCCTTTGCCACAGGAGAACTTTCTCCTGGTGGTTCCCCCAACTTCTAGAAGAAACCCCAAGTGCTCCATTCAGACAATGCAGCTGCAAGAGCTTCCCGAGGGTGCTGCTCTGTGAATGGAGGCACAGCCACGTGGAATTTGGTGCTCCTGGATCTGCACCTCTCACTCCCAGAGAGTTCACAGGGCAGGCTGTTCTCCCTAGAGGCACAGACCTGCCTGGCACTCTCCCCGCCGACTCCCCGAGCAGGAATCACAGCCAAATCTCTGCCTGGAAACGTTTACACTGCTCCCAAGGAGGAAGTAAAAGGGCACTAAAGTTCTGGCAAAGCAAACCAGCCAAGCCCTGATCCCAACCTCCATCCTCCACTGCCAGGGAAGGGCTGGTTGGGTAAAGCACTGAGGAAAAAAAAACAAACTAAGTTTCTGTGAGTTCAAGAGGAGAATTAAGGACTTTCACATGAATCCCAAAACTCAGCCGAGGAAAAAAAAAACCACCAGGAAAGAAACGGACCCATTGCAAATGTTAATAGGCTGGAAACCACCATAAGATTTCAGTCATGATGGGAATCACTGTAAATGCCAGTTAAAGGAAAAATAAACAGGAGGGATTCAATAAAAGAAATGTGATTTTGAGTGTTAAATAGTAACTGAGGATAAATCTTGCCTCATAAACACCTGGAGGTCAAAGGTGTGCCCACCAGCAGATAAGGAGGTATGTAGTCCTTGGACTGCAGGAATCGAGGGAAAGGCTTGGGCCTAGCTTTAATGGAGTGGGATATCTCTTGAAACACAGAGGGATATCTCCTTCCCAGCAGGAACAGCAAAAGTCCAATGTCTGGGATCCCTAAGGGCAGTGAACTCTGGTTATGTCTCACAGGTTAACCCCATAAACCCCATGAAGGGGCAAACAGCGACTGGTTTAGAGACATCCCAAATTTCTCACCTCTGGATTCATCCCCAGTGCCCGCCCAGCCCATGGCACAGCACGTGTTTGGGCAGTGGGATTAGTGTTAATTGGAGCTACCACACTGGGAGAACTGCACAGACAAGACAAGGCCGTGTCCTTTCAAGGACAAGGGGGAATGGCTTCCCACTGCCAGAGGGCAGGGATAGATGGGATATGGGGAAGGAATTCCTCCCTGTGAGGGTGGGGAGGCCCTGGCACAGGTTGCCCAGAGAGGCTGTGGCTGCCCCTGGATCCCTGGAAGTGCCCAAGGCCACGCTGGATGGGGCTTGGGAGCCATGGCTGGGGGTGGAACTGGGTGAGCTTTAAGGACCCTTCCAACACAAACCATTCCACTACTCCATGACTGTGGGTCAAATCACTTCCAGCAGCTTATGGGGCAATGTGAGGACTGACAGCCTCACACGGGCCAGCTGGCAAAGCTGGAAGCCCATGGAAATGTGTTTGTGTGTCAGAGCTGAGAGGGAATCAGCTTTAATTAGCATCAATTTTTAAACTAATTAGAAAATGCCTCTCCAAGCATAGCTGTATGAGACCAAGGGAACACTTGAAAGTGCTGTGAAACAGCTCGTTCAGCAACACCTCATGTTCTGAAGGGAGAGTTCGCCACAAAAAAAACCCCAAATGGAGAAGCTGAAACTTCTGCTCCGTAATCCTAAAGCAGGCCCTGTGTTTTGGGGGAAGAATGACTCCACTTGGCACTCAGGGAGCCCCACCTGCCTCCTCCTTTTCTCCTCCCAAACTGCCTTGGAGAATGTCAGCATTCCAAGACTTCTATTGGTCTTTCAGAAACCAAAACAGCAAATCCCACTCAGGAGAGGCTCCAGCTGCTCTCAGCTGATCCTGCATCACTATGTGCTTTCAGGGAAGACACTTCGCAGAATCATCATGGAAATAGGAGCAGCCTGTTCTGGAAAAGTGGAAATTCACCCTCCCCTGCCCTGACTCCCAAAGGCCTCCCACAGTGAATATTTCCACTAGAGCTGCCCATTTCCCATGTACCAATAGATTATTTTCAGCCCTGGAAATTACTTGGCTTTTGATGCATCTGGTGAGAGGCAAAGCAGGAGAAACATCAGGTTTCAGCATGGGCTTTTCCCTGCTCAGGAGTCTGAGGAATCACCACCAGGATGGACAAACATTACCCTCCCAGATACTGACTTGTGTCAGAGTAAAGCCAACCTCTTCCTGCAAACAGGGCTGATTCCATGAAACTCCTTTCTCTTAAAGGAGGCAGAAGGGATAAAAATTATTTCCTTGTGGGGATGGCAAGCTCGCAGAATACTTGGAGAAGGGGTTAGTTAACGTAGGAGACACTGTGCTGCCTGCAAAATGCTGACGGCTCCAAGGTCAACAGGGATCACCAAATGTTCTCGCTCCAAAACATGCTCAGGTTGGATGCAAAACTCTCCCCACGGTACAGGAATGTGTGAAATCTAGGGCTCCCTGACGGGAGGCGAAAGGAGGAGAGGCAGAAAACTGCAGACCCAGGCTGAACCTCATCTGGAAGGAGGACACCAAAATATGAATTTAGGAAGGCAAAGCCCCAAGGACCCTCCTGTTCCAGGCTGCCCACCCCTTCTCACTGCAAAAGGCTGGAAGGAGCAATCCCCTCCACCCACACCACGTAGATAAACCAGGCTCCAGCAGACCCCACCCAAATCCCAGCTCCTGAATCCAAGCAGCTCCTTGGCCAGGCAGGAATAGGTGCTGCCAGCCGGCTCCAGGTCTGTGGGGGCAGCCAAGGGGAAGTTGCACCCAAGTCCGAGGGCCACAGGAGCCTCACCCAAATTACAATGGAGTCTGTTCAAGGAGCTGGAACATCATGTCCTCGGCCACCTCAGGCCTTTGGCTGTCACCAACCTGAAGTAAACAGATTCTGCAGCAGCAATAAGCTCGTTACCAAGGCCACCGTATTGATCCCAAAGTGTAATTAAAATTCACAGTTCAAGCAGCCCAACTCAACAGGGCAACGGGGGCAGCTTCCGAAAGGCAGGACTGGCCTCAGCTTCTGCATCCCGCTTTCTCAGAGGCACAGAACCCACGGGGTGAGATCAGCTGCCAAAAAAACAGCCCAAATTCTTCCCTGTGAGGGTGGGGAGGCCCTGGCACAGGGTGCCCAGAGAAGCTGTGGCTGCCCCTGGAACCCTGGCAGTGTCCAAGGCCAGGCTGGATAGGGATTGTAGCAATCTGGGACAGTGGAAGGTGTCCCTGCCTGTGGCAAAGGGGTGGGACTGGGTGATCTTTAAGGTCCCTTCCAACCAAACCATTCCCAAACTATGGCAGCTTTCTCTTTGGACCTTTGGACCAACCCAGATATCCCAGAGCAGCCATTCCCAAGGGTTAACCACGCCAGGGAAGCCTGCAGGGATGATGTGGGCAGAGGGGGTGGTGCAGAGTGGATTCTGGCACTGCCGAGGGTGCCCAAGCCCCTGGAATTATCCAGTTCCTTGGGAAGGGGCTCCACACACCCTGCTGAGGTGGCACCATGATGGTGCTCCTTCGTAGGACTCCCTGACCCTTCTCCCAGCCCCTTACAGATCCAAACCACGGTTTAACCAAGAGTCTCACTGTGGGAGAAGTCCTGGCACAAATCCTGTGCACTGCGAGCCTTCAGGGCCACCAGCAGGCCCCAGGACAGTCACCTGGAACGTCACCACCATGTGCTGAGTGAAGGTGAGCCAGAGGCCCCAGACAAGCAGCCCTGATCAAAGGGCTCAGAAGGAAACATAACGAGCTCTCTGCAAACGCGACCATCACCCGCAGGAAACTTGCGGTGATAAAAACACAGCCAAGCACAAGCAACTCCCTCAGGCTAAGTGCTGAAGTCCTACACCTTTCCTGCTTCAAAATCTGGGATGAGGCACTCAGCGACTCCTCAGAGGAGCAACATAGACAGGATCCTCACCTGCAAAGGATCAACTCCAACCTGACCTTGAAAAGTTGATATCCAGAGCAAAATACCCCAGCCTCAACATCTAGCAGGGAGCACAGAAACTCACTCCAACATTTGCACAGACTGGAAAGCATGGAGAAAACTGTTCCCAAAGAAAGTATTGTGGTAGGCCGGTCCCCAGCAGAAGATAACCTGGCATTTCAGGGAAGGTCAAAAGAAAACACTGTGCTCCTGCCTCCAGCACTCTTCCCACACTCCAAACCTGGCTGCTCACGTGGGAAGGCGGCTCCCAGGACGGGTGGTCTCCACTCCCACACCATCAAAAGATGACATGAGATGCTTCTGAAGACTGGGAAGAATGAATATCCATCCAACTCTTCTCCCATCTCCAAAGGACTGACATAAGAGTGGAAACCCAGCCTCCTTCAGGGATGCAGGAGAAGGGGAAAGCAAAAGCCACAGGCTCTGGCACATCATTTTGAAGGTGGTTTGTGCCCATCAGACCCCCAAAAACTACCTTCTTCCCACTCCAATAATTCAATAAGTTCAATAAAGTTCAATAATTCAATTAAGTGTCTTCTGGCCTTGCAACTGCTGGCCTTGCAGCAGTGATGGGGCAAGCCTCCCGTCTGGACAGCAGGGAAATCCTCCAAAACACCAAAACAATGGGAAGGACCCAAGAACAACTTGTAACAGAAAAAAACTAGGATTCTATCATTTAACACAGCACCAGGAGTGACCTGGCTGCTCCAAGCCCCAGTAATTCATCTCTACTCCAAACACCCCTGTGGGTTTTTTCCCCACTTATTGGGGTTTTCCTGCACCCCAGGGAAGGCCAGACTCATCTCAGGACATCCATACAGAGGACGATGAGCTGTCCAACTCAACCCAGCCCAGGCACCTCATTATGAGAAGGAAAAACTGCCGTGACAGAGCAAGGAAGCCAAAGAAGTGAGGATTTGGGGAAAGGAATGAGGAGAGCCAGGTGCGCGCTGCCTGCGGAACAGCAGGACAGGAGGTGGTGGTCACGGCCCCAGACAGTCTCACAAAAGCACACAGGATTTATGACCAGCCACTCTAGGGAATTAAATTAAAAGGAGAGGATAAACGAACGGCTACAGGAGCTCTGTCAGGACAACCAAGGGCAGTCTCATCCCCCTGACAGCCCGAAGGGAAAGGTGGTTTATTATCACCTGGCCTGGAGAGCTGCAGGGGTCTGGGATGAGACAGGACAGAGCAAAGTGGGGCAGGAACACATCTTTGGGAATGGGCTGTGCAGGGAAGGGATGCAGACGGCTGCAGCAAGGTCAGTGGTCTGCAGGCTACTGCAGACAGTAACAGCGGGAATGATGCTCTGGAGAGGACACCCAGCCCTCCCTGGGGCCAGTAGCTCCCCACAGGCTCCATCCCCCTCTCCCCAGCTCTTCCCTGCTCCATCTCTGCCACCCCCACACCAGCCAGCGCCCGGCTCGCTGCCACCGCAAAGCTGCAGCGCTGTGCATTAGCATTCCCTGCCACAGCCTGCGCGGGATCCCGCCAGAGCCGGCATCCGCAGGGGCACAGCACCACCCAAACGCACCCAGCACCGTGGGGCATGGAGCTGCCACCCAACTCACCTCCCCACAACCAAACTGGAGGCTTCAGCCCATATCAGAGCCCAGGAATGCTCCAGGAGAAAGCTCAGTCTGCAGTGCCCGTCTGTCTGCCAGCACCCAGGGGTGGAGAAGCCCGACAGACGGGGTGCCAGTGGGACAAGGACACAGCAGGGTGAGGTGACAGCCAGGGACAGCACCCAGGTGCCAAGCCCCCTGCCCTGCCACAAGCACAGCACCGCTTGCCGTGTTCTTCCCACCCCAGGGCACCCACAGCTTGGCTCAGCTGGGACTTTAAGGCTCTGCCGAGCGGCTGACGTGGACTGGGAGAGCAACTGCTGCCAAGGGCACCTGCAGTCTCCAGGGAGGCAGGAGAGCAGATGCCCAGACGCAGCGGTGATGGCACACAAAGATCTGGAAGAGCACAACCTGCCCTTGAGCTCTCCCATCATCACCTCCACATCCACATTCACTTAACCCGGGTAAGCCACAAGTCTCAGCATTCCCAGCCTTCCCCAGCATCACCACATCAGTGGCTGGAGAAAGTGGAAAGCTCAGCATTGCTCACCTCTGCCTGCAAACCACTCCTGGCCAAAGAACCACCTCGCTCAGACCAAACTGGGGTTATTCTTCTGACAGCCAAATTCCCATGAACTGCAGTGAAAAGGGAGCTCCAGCAGAGCAAGGAAATCCCAGCTCTTGGGGGAAAATCACCCCATTCCTCCTTTCACCTCCACTGAGTCAGCTCCTACTTCAGCCTGGAGTTGATCATATTTAATCTCTTAATCTCTTACCTCCTGCTGTTTCACTTTTTCATCTTAAAGAAGTCCCTGACAAGAGGAAACAGCGATGTCAGCAATGCCCAGGGGTGGCTCCAAGCTCCAGGTGCCCCCAACAAGGAGACACCGACTTCTCCGTAGCACCCAGGGGCCAATATGCTTCCAGCTGCATCCAAGATGCTCCTGCAGGGGCTGGGCTGGATGGTGGTAGACTCACACTGGCACCTTCCCCAAGTGTCAGCACAAGTTAAGGCTCCTCTGAAAAGCCATTCACACAAGTGACGGAGCCTGCACTGAGCTTGGCCACATTCCCACTCTCCCCATCTCCAAACACCTCACGCAAAATGCATCAACAAAGTTCGAGGAGCCCAAAAACCCAAGAGGGAGCTACTTCAGCAGCACAGCTCGATCCTGCCCACCTCCATGCTGGTGAATCATCTCTCTCCACCATCTCCGCTGGTCTCTGACCATGCCAGGAGAGCCAGGCAGCTGGCACAAAAGTCACTTCGACTTGCAGGGAATCAGAAGGGAGTTTTAATGGTTTAATTGCGACCCTTTTCTGAGACATCAGAGCTGGGGGCACTCAACAGCTTGTCTCAGGGGGGCAATTCTCCTTTCCTCGGCCTTTCATCCTCCTGCCAAGGCCTCTGCCATTCCCCAGCGCTATTTGCAGGAACTAGCCAGGCAAGGAAAACAGGAGCCCGGAGCGATTTGTTCCCTGAGCTCAGCCCAGTGTGCTCCCCATCTCTGATGTTATCAGCTGATGTTATCAGCCTCAAATGTCGTGTGTCGCTCTGGGCACCTTCAATATCCTCACCCAGCCAGGAAAAGCTGCAGCAGCCAGAGTCCAACCAAGGCTCCTCACACTGCACAACCAGCCATGTCTGTAGCAGAAAATTCCAGGGACACAACATCTCATCCCCCTGAGACACTGGCTAACTTGCCTCTGAGGATGTTGGATCGATTCATTTTTACCACGCAGATATTGGTTCCACGGGATTCTCTGGGATTAGCAGTCTGCTGTCCCCTCAGAGCAGTCAGCTGCAGCCTCATCCTGTTTGCTCTGACAGAGAGGATGGTTATGAAAAGATAAAAACAATCCCTGAGCTGAAGCTGTGCTGAGCCACTGCTGGAAGAGGCAGATCCCAGCCCCACATTCCTCTGCTCCTTCCTCCAGGCTATGTCCAGAGCCCAGATAAACAGGGCCTAGTCTCCAAACCCTGCTCCCTGAGTGAGAAGATGCCTCAAATCCAGCTGACCTTCCCCAAGGGTCAGATGCTCCCCAATCCCACCCATGGCCAGAGCAGGCAGGAAAGATTCCCCCAGAGAATGAGGATGTTCCCATTCCCTGTGACTGCTGTGCCTTTGCATCCACCGCTTCCAGGCGGCTGCAGCCCTGAGGGGAACACAATGTTCAGCTGCACAGATCTGCTTGAACATGGATCTGCCTCCCTGGCAGGACTGGAATTTCTGCACTGAGCCCGGAGCATGGGGCCAGTTCCCCAGGTCACTGGGCTCCTGCACCCTGCTACAGTGGCAAGACCAGTGCTTGCCCACCCTCAGTGTCATCTGAAGGCCCCGCAGGGTTGTGAGAGCAGCACGGGGAGATCTGAACTCCTGTGAAGGCCTTCAGGGATGGAGGGGTACTCAGGTGACTTGGCAGCCTCTTCCTGAGCCCAATGTGCTCCCACCCACACCTCCAACACAACCCCTATCCCAAAAAAGTTCAACACTAAAATCTCCCGGGCACCCTTCTGAGTGACTCACAGCTGGATTCCAGATTGCTGCTTCTGGCTCTTCCCTTATAACAGGTCCTCCCTGCTTCGTCCCCACCACAAAGCACTGTCACCCCACAGTCCCACACAAGGGCCCCACCGTGCCTGTCCCCTTCCCGGGGTCACCCTGTCCCCCTGCACTGCTATGCCACAGCCGAGGCCCCTGCTCTAGCCCGAGTTGGACCCGGCCTGGCCCCAGCCCCCTAGAACCTGTCCTGCCGGTGCCGGTCCTCCCCTCACCCCCATGTGGGCCAGGGCTGTACCCCAGCACAGAACTCTCTCTCCCCGGTACCCAACCCACCCCTCTCATCCCAAACCGGGCCAGCAGCCCCCTGGCTCACACCTGCCACTCCCAGACCGGATCAGCCCCCTCGCCAGTACCAATCGCCCTCTCCTTTACTGAATGGGGACAGCCCCCGCTTCCCAGTTACCCCGAAACTGGATCAGTTCCAGCTTTCCCAGCACAAACCCCCACCTGTGGGGCTGCTTTTCCCAGAGACGTGTGACAGATCCCCCCCTCCAAAACCGGGAGCTTCTCCCCTAAACCGGAGGCTGCACCCGCCACCCCAACTGGGGCTGGTCCGCCCAACCAGGGGCTACTCCCGCCCCCAGACCGCAGGCACTTACCCCGCAGCCGGGGGCTGCTCCCCCTGAACCTAGGGCTGGTCGCCTCATAACCGGGAGGCTTCTCCCTCCGCCCCAACCGGATTGTGCCCCTGCAGAAGAGGGCTACCGCACCGCAACCGGGGGCTGCTTCCCCGAACCAGGATCTGATCACCCGCACCGAGCCGGTCCCCGTCGGCTCCGCTACCTTCTTGGGGGCCTTGGTGACGGTGGCCATGAAGGAGTATTTCTCGGCGTCCTCCACCTCCTTGGCCTGCTTCTCCTCGCCGCCGGCGGGCTCCGGCACCGACATCCTGATGCGGCGGGGGACGGGAGGCGGGCCGCCGCCGCCTGAGGGACGGAGCGGGACAGGGCACGGCGAGGCGGACAGGGGAGAACACTCCGGCCGGGTTTGGTTCGGCCCCGCTGGTCCCTCACGCTCGCTCCGGTACCGGCGGCGCGGTGGCTGCGGCGGGACTGCGGCCCCCGCGCCAGGGGCGGGGCTTCGTGACGTTACTGCGCCGTGACGTCACAGCGCACCCGCCGGGCAGCCGAGGCCGCGCGGCACCGCAGGGAGGAGCGGGAAGGGGGGCGGGGAGG
>VZRN01006290.1:38652-49728 GCA_013397935.1 Dasyornis broadbenti | reverse complement strand
TAATTAAATTAATTAGTTAGACAGATTTATATAGATGCATTACATATAACTATTAAAACTAATTAAATTAACTACATATGCTAAATGAAATAATTATCAAGATTAATTATACATATTAAATAGCAATAGTATACATTAAATATTAATTATATTAATATGTAAATAAATAAATTAGTTATATACGTTTACATTTATGAGTTAATAGAAAAACATTAAAGTTATGTAAATTAATTTATACATTTATATTTAAATTACGTGTATAAATTTATACATTAAATAAATTAATTATATAAATTTAATAAGTAAATTAAATGTAAATATTCATTTTCGATATAAACATAGAAACTAAATAAATTATATAAATGTAATAAATTTAATTATTTAATTAATTGGGAAATAAAAGCTGAAACTAAAGAACGAGGGTTTACAGGGTAAAAAATGTTCGTGCTTGTTCAGGAGGAAGAAGTAAAGTAGGAGAAAAAAACCCAAGATTAATAGAGAAAATAGTTTAAATAAAACACGGGTAAATCAGTGAAAAAATAAAACATCAGGGAAATGGAGAAATCACAAAGCAAAGCACGTGAGGCAGGATGGCAGCAGGGACGGGGTGGGGGCAGAGCCTCATGGTGGGCAGGGGGAGCGGGTGCCCTCCAGACCCCACTGGGGATAGGTACCCAAACCCGGGACAATGCCCGACCCCGGCGGGTGTCCAGCTTCATATGGGTGTGTGTCCAGCCCTGGATCGGTGTCCAGCCCCAGGCGTGTGTCCAGCCCCGGGTGTGTGTCCGGCCCTGACGGTATGTCCAGCCCTGGATGCGTGTCCAACCCCAGGTGTGTGGGTGTCCAGCTCCATGGGGGTGTTTGGCCCCAGTGGGTGCCATCTCCCCGGAGCACGGGGCAGGCTCAGCCCTGCTGGCACCGCAGCCCTGGCACAGCGCCAGCTCAGGTCAGGTCAGTGACCTCCCGGCCCTCATTAGCCATTAACGAGCTGAGTGGAGCCACCAGGTCCCTGGAAACACCCGCCCACATCCCCAGCCCGGAGTGGGGGTGCTGAGCCTGGGCAGGGCTTCCTCCCCCACCTTCCTGCTCACCCTGCAGTGGGGTCTCCACTGGCTCCGTCATTCCAGGGGGGGTCACAAACAAACTGTCCCCAGGACAAGGGATGCTAAGGGGCTCCATCGTGCACCATGTCCCTGGTCCCTGGCTCCACAGGGTCCCCTCTTGGGCTCTAGGGACCATTCCAGGACAGGCAGAGAGGCACCCACCCTGATCCGGGGACACCCTGACCACGACCCCATCCCCAAACTGCCCCACAGGCAGCTGGGATGGGTCTGAGCCCTGTTCCGCCTTTCCTTTCCCAGGGGCATTCCCTTTAAATACAAGCTGGGAAAACATCAGCATTTGGGTTAAAACCCCAGGGAAAAGAGCAGATAATGGTTTTTAACCAAAATCACTTTGTCTGGCCACAAAACGGCCAATGGTCACCTAAATCCTGCAGCAGTTCCTTGGCCAAAACCCTGTCCTGGACCCGCTGTGCCCCAGGAACCGTGGCCTTAGGGCCTTTCCGGGCACTTCTGCTCCGTCAGCAGCTCTGCGGTGCCCGTGGCTGAGCTGGGGAGGGTTCCCAGGGTGGGCAGAGTCCTCTGGGGGCACCTGGGGGGGCTCAGGGCATCTGGGGAGGTCTCAGAGTGCTTGGGAGGTTTTGGGGCAACAGGACAAGCCTGAGATGTCCCAGCACTGCCAATGCCACAAGCACCAGGGATGTGGGGACCCCCAGGACCCCCAGGGTGGGCACTGGTGACCACAGCCTGCACCACTCCATGCCAGCCCACGCTTCAGGACCCAGAAGCCTCTTGCTGATGCCTTCCCCTCCCACCATCCATCTTTTCCCCCAAATCCCCTTTTCTCATCCCATCAAAACAGCTTTTTGCAGTACAAATACCCCTTTGGGACCTCAGGAGGGACCCCAGGGTGCCACCATCCACCGTACCCCACTTCATCCCGGGCTGGGGGGGTCCTTTTCCACCCTCCCCTACAAGTGCCGAGGGACAGGGATCCAGCTCTGTGTCCTTCCCAGCTGTGGGATTCCTGAGTGAGGGGCTCAGAGCAGGTTTTGCCCCCCACATTGCAGGGGCTGGGGGTGGATGCTGCCCGGGGCAGGGAATCACACCCCTGCTCCCACACAGCACAGTAACAGTGGGAGAGAAAGGCCACCAGCTGGGAACACGAGGAGCAAAGGCACCCAGGACCCGAAGACAGGGAGACAGAGTTTGGCTTTTTTCCTGCATTTTCCATGTGTTTTTACAGCACATGGAGCAGCCAGGAAAGGTCAGGAATGAAGGATTGTGGGGTGTAAATACAGAGGGAGTGGGTGCTGGTGCCTCTCACAACCCCCAGCAGCCTGGGATGCTCCCACTCTGCTCCCCAGGCTCAGCCATAGATCCAAGCTGCCTTATCCAGCTCCAGTCAGCCTCTCCTGTGCCGCTGTGGAGCTGCCTGGAGCATCCTGGAGCATCCTGCAGCAGGGCAAGGACTCGCTGCCCACAACACCCCCTGAGCCGGGCATGGTGCCCACTCCTAAGAGCAGCCGCTGGCCTCAAATACTCCCCAAATCCGACCATAATGATTATGGCACGGATCCAGCAGGATATATATAGGTCCCACTTCCCTGGGAAGGGGATGTGGACCTGGGAAACCCCCGCTGCTGCTGAGGAGAGGAAGGGCTGGGCTGAGTCAGCTCCCCTCGAGGAATCCTGTTTGTCAGCAAACAAAGGCGCAGCTCAGCCCTGGCACTGGCAAAACGCTCCCGGATCCCATCCTGCCCTTCCCACCCCCTTGGATGGGCGATGGGGATGCTTACCCTGCACACCCCAGCAGCTGGGATGGATGCAGGATGGTGTGGAAGTCCCCTGGTATCCCTCTGGAAATGCTGGATCCGCGCATGGGGAGTATCCATGCGGGATGCTGTGGAGCTGCCCCGCTCCAGGAAAGAAGGGGAGCAGTGGGGGTTGCGGGGCGGAAGGAAATGCCTCTTCCAGTGCTGCCTCTCCAAGCAAAGTGCTCCAGGAAACTTTGCCTCAAGTGTGTTTGCTTTAAACAGCTGCTTCCCAACCGCTCACACAGATTGGGGGGGGCTCAATATCAGAGCCGGTGCCTGGAGCTCTCAGCAATGGGGGCAGGAGCTGGGTGGGGGCAGGAAGGTTGGATCCATCCCTCTGCCCTCATTCCAGCGGCCATGAACTCCCAGGAGCATCCCCAGGGAAGCAGGGCAGGGTAACACCACCAGGAGCCACAAGCTCCAGTTCCCCCTTGCCCCCCAGACTTACACCAAGCTACACCTCTCTGTTTATTAATAATATTAAATATACAAGTTGTTTTCCGTTATTTTCTTTAAATAGACTTTTAAATGCCTTTATATAAAATATTTCAACATTTCATTGTATAAAAAAACCCACTTCAAAACCAACAAAAAATCCCAACCAAACAACAACAACAACAAAAAAAAGGCAAAATAAATCCAACATGGGTAAAGGCAAGTTTTCTCCCCCAGGCGCAGCTCCTCCACAGTGTAAACTGGTGACTTACACCACCAGGAGTTTGGTCCCAGACTTCCTGCTGCATCAGGGCTTTCATCCTGATTTACACCAGTCCCTTGCCTGGGAACCCCCTCCTTCTGCCAGTCATAAATACACACACACACACACACACACACACACACACACACACACACACATATATATATATATAAACCCCCAAATTAATAGTGATGCTTTCTTTAAAAACAGTTGGGTTTCTCCATATTTTCATCCTTCATATAAAAACAATACTTGAAACTCCCAGAGCAGCGCGGGCCATGCTTCGTCCAGGGCTGGAGGGAGCTGTTGGATTCCAGGGCATCTCTAGGGCTGGTGCGTCCCAAACCAGGCTCTTTCCAAAGCCCGGCAGCGGGGCTGAGCCAAGAAGCCCCAGGGTGCCGTGCTAGGGCAGTTCTAGCTCTTACACCCACGTGGATCCCGTCCTTCCCAGCCCCATTCCCTTCTCCAAAGCGCAGTCACCAATGAAATGGAATCTCAGCGAGGCCAGCTCGCAGCAATGACCCTGCAAGGGGCACACGGCCCCCCCAGAACTCTTGTGCAGGATAAAGACGTTCATCCGCTCCATTAAAAATCAGCCCTAACGACAGGAGGATGGGGAGGGACTGGGACGGTGCCAAGCGTCACCCCAAACCCAGCCCCACGCAGGGACACAGGCACGGGTGGGCTTTAAATATTCACAGTGTGAGGGTTTGAGTTGCAAGTCAGGGCTGGGTGTCTCAGGACCCTGGAATTCAGGATGTTCCAGTTGAAGCCTCAGGAAAGGCAGGGTGAAAGGGCAATGGGTGCTGCTTCAAAACCAGCGTGCTGGGATGGGAGAAGAGCCAGAGGATTCGGTAGCTGGTCCCCTCCGTCTTCATCCAGCACCAGCCGTGTCCAAGCGGGATCCGTGATCCCACATCCAGCATCTCCATGGTCCCGCTCAGCACCGCAGAGTCACCTCAGCCACCACTGCTGTCCCGCAAAGCCCTGCAGCCATGGTCCCAACGCCTGCCAGCCCTTCACCTCCCAGTGCCCAGGGGTCCCGCTCAGGGCACATACCCCCATCCTTTTGACCCTGCCAGGGAGTTTTTTGCAGTCTCTGGCCACCGGCACAGGGCAAGGGAAGAGGGAGTGTCAGCATCACGGTGGGGCCATGGCAAGGCTGGCACGTGCCAACCCTCCTTCCATCCAGATCTGTCCCCCGAGCAGCTTCACATCCTGCCTGGGGCCCTGGGAAAAGGAGGAGAAGGATGAGCAGGAGCCGAGGCTCTGCCAGGGAGGGCAGTGGGGGGAGAAACACTTGAAAACCACAGGAAAAAATACTATGTATATTAAGAAAGTGGCAGTAATGGATTAATGAGCTGCGAAACCACATGCTGGCAGTGCTGGGGCGCAGACCTGCTCATGTCTGTGTCTTCCCACCCAGAACCTCCCTGCCCATGGCCAAGGTCAGCGCTAATGGGGGCAGTCCAGGGACACATCATCATCATCACAGCTTGGACCGGAGCCCTGAGAGGTCCCACCCAGCCCCTGATCACCTCAGAGATCCTGAGACTCCAGCTCTGAACATTCCCTGGCTCCTTGCAGTGCCCTGTGAAAGAAAGATGGGGGTTTAGGGCAGGGTCGCCCAGGCCAGAGGTCCCCAAAGCCCCCCCGTGCAGGATGGTGTCACACCCACCTCCTCTCCGGCTCCTCGGGGTCACAGCCTCCATCTTCCAATGGCCGCTCCAAGACCTGTGTGGAGGGAGGGAAATGGGGAGATGAGCCCTGGGGAAGGAGAGGGGGCTGCAGCGGAGGGGGCAAAGCTCCCAAATAACATCCTCCCACCACACTCAGCACCACCAATTGTCCTACAGTCTCAAAATGATGGAGAAAATGGGGCTCAACCCACACTGGCCAAGGCACAAGCGGGGAAACTGAGGCAGGAGAAGATGTTGGTGCTCAGGGACGAGATGAGGCAGGGGTCTTACCCTGGATTTATACTTGTAGAAGAGCAGCCCTCCCATGGCCAGCAGGACAGCCACCACACTGGCCACCGTAATGTAGATGAGGGGCTCCTGGTGGCCCTCCCTGGCAGGCGGCTCCTTCCTGCGCTGCTCTGCGCCCAGAACAAAGCCAGAGTCAAAGCTGGGCCCAGCCCCACCGCCATCCTCAGGGCCCCGCAGCCGGCTCAGCGCCCAGCCCCTCGCCCTGTCCCTGGGGCCGCCTGGGGCTCGCAGCTCTGGGGCCATCCTGGAGAAGCGGAGCTGCGTGACGGGCTCGGACGCCGCAGGGGGACGGATCCTGGCTCCGCCGCCTGCTGAGCCTGCGCTGGGAAACGCTGTTGGAGCCACGGTCCTGACCCGGCCGGGCTGATCCGGGAGGATGGAGCCTCCCCACTGCTGGCCTGGATCCTGCAGCAGTCGGCTGGCGCTCCACTCCACCAGCTCTCCATCCCCACGGAGGACAGGGATGTCACCCGGTGCCAGGCTCAGCGTCCCGGCCAGATCCTGGAGGGCTTCAGCGCTGCTGGCTGGAGCTGTCTGCTGCATCCTGGGGGCCAACGCCAGCGCCGCGTCACCTACCCCAGCACCCAGGACCTCCTCGGTCCCTGAGCCCCCGTCCGTGCTACTGGGGGGCTGAGATGGGGCCTCTAAGTCAGCGAGAGTGGCATGGAGGAGGCTGGAAGGGACCTGGGTGCTAGCAGGTGCCATGTCCCTGCCAGTGGCAGCAGAGAGGGAGGGCTGGGTGGTAGAAGGGAGGGCAGGGGACAGGCAATTGCAGTCAGGATCTGTCCCCACACCTGAAAGAAGCAGAGAGAAGAGATGGCCGTGGGGTCACCAGCCTCCAAGAGGGGCACAGCCAGCAGATCCAAGGTCAGGGCCACCGGCACCATCCCTCCCCACAGCCCCGGGCAAGCAGGTCAAACAGCCCCTCAAAAAATGGGAGAGCAAGGGACAGGCAGGGAACAGGCAGGAGGAGGCAGAGCAGCACAAGGGTGACAAGTAGCACGTGGGGTGAAGCAAACCCAAGACACCGGGCCCCCTGAGCCCATGGCAATGGGTTATTCACAACTTGCAGGAGCCAGACAGCCACATTTAACATCCCTCATGGCACAAGTACATGGCCCAGCTCCGACATGAGGATGACTGCGAGACATCTCCTCCATGCAAACGCAGCACGGACGCTTGCGGAAGCGCAGATGGCAACACAGGGCTCTTCCACCCCAGCAGCAACACTCCCCCTGAAGGCTCAGCCAGGGGAAACTGAGGCACAAGGCAGCTGAAGTGACACAGCCAAGGTCATGCAGCGTGTTCATGGCACAGCAATGGTCCCTTAATTCCTCCGCATTTGCTCCACCCGGCAGCGGGGTTTTGAGACAGAGGCAAGCCTGATGCCTCCTCATTCCCCCTCAGCACCTCTCCCTCGCCTTGCTTCCAGTAGGATTTAGCCCAAATCCCACCTTCTGATGGCAGCCAGCCCCTTCTCCCCTGACACTGAGGCAGAGCTCACTGACACAGAGGCAGGGACCAGGTGGACACATGCCGCACCCTAGGACACACGGCTCTTAAGCTGCTCCATGCAGGTGAGCCCAAGCCCCCCAGCCTGGCCTGGGTTTACTGGACAGGGCCAAGCCTTGGCATCTCACCTGGTGAGGATCCAGCCTTCCTGGGCCCCGGGCAGGCCCTGCGGTAGACTCGGCTGCAATCCTTCTCAAAAGTCTCCTGGTTCTGCAGTAGATGATTGATGTCCTGGAAGAAATCCTTCACCAGCACCAACATCTCGTAGGGGGAGGTGGTGAACTCCTTGAAGCACATCTGTGAGAGCTGGAGGAAGCACCAGGCTCAGCATCAGCTCCAGTCTGACCCGGTGTCACTGCCACAGGTGCCACACTGCTCCCAGGACAAGATCTGGTGGCTCCTCATGGCTCCCTGTGTCCATGCACACCCCACCCCTGCTCTCCTTCATGGTCCTGCCCACACACCCACCCCAGGATGCTCTGGACATCCCATTTCACCCCAGGATGAGGACCCAGGCTTAGACTCCCACAGGCTGGGGACACTGTACCGTTCTCTCCTCATCATCCTCCTCCCTGATGCAGGGGTCCACGTTCTCGTCGATGCGGTTGTACATTCTGCGCACCATCTGCATCTTCCGGGCATTGGACGAGTTCTCCTTGAACTCCGTTCGCTCCAGGATCTTGCCCAGCAGGGGAAAGGCAGCTTTCACGTAGCAGATGGAGTCGTTCTGCAAGGGTACAGAACCCCCCCCAAAAGTGACAGTGGTTACTGGATGGGCATCCCACTCTGCCAGGGGGAAACTGAAGCATGGAGCAACAAAATGCCTTTCTACAATTCCCCAGGATGCCCAAACTGGGACTTGGAAGCTGCCTGGCCAAGCAGGATGGGTCCCTCCTGGGCTATCCCCTGCTAAGGGAGACAAGAGGGGAGACTGGGGACCTGGGGACCTCCCACCATGCACCAGCCAGCCCTGCTCCCTGTCCCCTTCTGTCCACAGCAAGAAACCACTCACCAACTGCGTCTTGTCAATGAACTTGAAGGAGACCCTGCCCGGGTGTTGCATCTGGGTGTCAGCCTGGAAGGACAAAGCAAGGATGTCACCCACAACCCTGGGGACAGCACAGGGGCTGAGCAGCCTCAGATATGCCGTGCTCTGGGCACAAAGGGCTGCCTGAGACCCCCAAACCCACAGGGCTCGGGGGACTTAGCTCCCATCCCTGCTTCATCCCATACCACACTCCTCCTCCTCCTCACACAGGCACATCCCTAAGGACCATGCACTGGCAGGAGTGAGCTCAGGAATTCTGATCCCATCAGGATGTTGTGGTCCCCNTATCTTCTCTCCTCCTCCTCCTCCTCCTCCTCTTCCTGCCAGCGCCACAGCGGAGCCCAGCCCCGCTTGATTCTCCTCGAGTCTCCCCCACACCACTCTCTTCGCTAAATCCAGGCTGCAAAAGAGCATCCTGCTGTGCAGGAGGTGGCCGTGACACCAGGGTCACATATCCCTGGGATCACACAGCGCTGGCTCCCACACGCAGCGCTGCCGGCCCTCCGTGCCACGACCCTTTCCAATAGGAGTGGAAACCCACCCTAACCAAAATCCACTCCCTCCGGGCCGGCATCCCGGGCTGGGAGGGCGAGGGCTGGCAGAGTTGCGGGCCGGCAATTCTCCTCCTAGCCTGGGATGCCGGCCCGGAAACAATTGCTCCATTATCCTGCAGGCGCTGGAGCGAGGGCCAGCTCCTCCATCAGCGAAGAGAGGGCTACAATCCCCAGCAGGAAAACCACATCTCCCATTCAAACCTGCTCCATCCCCTTCCTGCCACAACCACGGACCCAATTTTAATCCCTGGGCGGCAGAGCAAAGGCTTCAGGGATGTGGTGTGCACAGAGGGCTCGGGCAGAGGAAGCCGAGCTCGCACAGAGCGGCTCCTGGCCCCGCAGCTCGGTGGTTAAAGAGGAAGAGGTGAAGAGAGCCCGGACACGGCGGTTACACAGAGCTCAGAGCGCGGCTCACGGGGACTCGGAGGCGCCGGTTCCCATCTCTCACCCGCACACCCCGCTTGCTGCAGGCACAATTTAATCTGCGACAACCCTGCAAATCCCTGTGTGTCCCCGATTCCCGCTTCTCCCCTGAACATCCTCGTGATTCCCCGCTCGGAGGTGAGCCAAGGGCCACGGAGAGAGAGATACGGCTCCGGCAGCTGTATCCGATGGGGCCAGGGGCAGCCGAGCTCCGGGGCGGCTGCCAGCACCCAGAGCTGCCCACGGGCCACACGAGATGCCGGCCCCATCGCCCAGCCCAGTCGGCTCCATCGCCCGGCCGGGCCCCCCTCGCTGCCTGCCACCCACCCACAGCCTCGTTGCCAGCCCAGCTTCCAGGCAAGCAGCTGGACTCAGGAATGCAGCCGGATTCCTCCGCTTAACCCCTGCGCAACCGCCCGGAAAACACCACAGCCCGCAGCGCCGGCCCCTCCACCGCTTCCCCAGCGCCCCTGCGCCCATCCAGCCTCACTCCTGGCCCCTTCCCGGCCTCACTCCTGCTTCCGTCTTCTCTCATTCCTCCTGTTGTCACTTTTCCATGGCCACCCTTGATAAAGGCACAACATCTGTCACCCCCGCTTGTCCCTTGTGCCCAGGGATGCTCAGCTCCTGGGTACCATCACTTCAACAGGGGAGCTGAAAATCACCTGATTTCCTTACTTCAGCCCTAAATAAGAGCTGATTTGTGCCCATCTGACCCCAAAGGAACCCCCACCCCCCAGCACAGCCACGGAAGGACACTCACCAGCTCCTCCAGCTCGGCCAGGTGCCTCTCTGTGATGATCTGCTGGCAGTAGCTGTTCTGCTGCGTCTCATGGATGCTGCAGAGCAGGAGGAGGAAGAGGGACGACAGCAGGGTGCAGCGGAGCAGGCACACCTGAGCACGACACAGGAAAAGCCTGAAGCAGGGATACCCCCCACACACACCAAGCCCTCTGCCCTCCTCTACCACCCTGCAGCGTGACCACCTCTGTGGTGGCCGGGGCTTGGCCATGGTCCAGCAGGATAATGCCACTGTGGTCCTCCAACCCCATGCCTATCCCCTATCCTGCTATTTTTAGGAGCACCAGGTCAGCAGGGAATTTCCCAAGGCCCGGTGACACAAGCCTGGATGTGGCTCTTGGCCACCTCCACATTCCCCATCCAACCCCTCTCCACTCTCCCACACCATTTCTCCGTCTCTCCAGCAAATCTCCTCCTCCACCCTGGCTCTCCAGAGCCGATCTGACACACTGACCCACCCATCCCCAAAAATCCTCTTCCCACCCTCCAGACCCCCCCAGTTGCACCCGCCGGGCTCTTTCCATGCAGCAGCTCTGGCCTCGTCCCAGATTTCCCTCCCAATCCCCCTGCAAAGAAGTGGAGAGGCCCCGATCTGTGGCGGGACCCCAGTGGGCCACGGGGCTTGTCCCAGAGACAAGATCCCCGAGGTGGGGGTGGAGGGGACCCTCGGGTGGGTGTGTATCCCCCCTCGCGGGACATCGGCAGCGAGAGGGTGCCTGGGTGATGGGTGGGGGGGAATTTCCCTTGGATGGTGTCCAGGAATCCTCCCCTCTTGTGAAACTCCAAGATGCCGCCCGGGCCGCCGCCGAGATGTGGCCACGGCTGAACGGAGCCTCACCCCGCCCGGAACGGGCTGGAGACGGGGCTGGAGCCGAGACTGGAGCCGGGGACCGGGATGGGGACGGGGCTTCACCCCGCGGGTCCGGGGCTGGAACCGAGGACGGGGACAGGGTTGGAGCCACACCGCGCAGGTCCCGGGAATGGAGCGGGGGCTGCAGCATCCCCCCGCCGGGGACGGGCGGGGGCCGGGGATCGGCCGGGGCTGAAGCCGGGGCCTCCCCACGCCGGGTCCGGGAATCGTGACGGGGCTGGAGCCGGGAACCGGGGCTGGAGCCGCGGCTTCACCCGGCGGGGGTCCGGGGCTGGAACTGCCAACCGAGGCGGGGCTGGAGCAT
>VZRN01006290.1:8679-38178 GCA_013397935.1 Dasyornis broadbenti | reverse complement strand
GTCGGGCTGGAGCCGCTCGGTTCCGATCGGGTTGGCTCGGCTCGCTGCAATGGGATCGGATCGGCACCGCTCGGCCAGGGGCACTGCGTGTGTGAATCCCCATCATCACACGCGTGTGTGCTCATGCGTGGGCACACACGCACAGGTCTGCACACGTGTGCACACGCCAGGGACAGACAGTAGCCCTGGAGGTTCGTGGTCGCCCCGGGCACTGCTATCCGTGTGCACACACAGCCCTGAGCCTGGCACACGTGTGTGCGTGCATGCTCACTGCTGGGCACACATACACACATGGATATGGACACGTGCACACACCAGGGGCCCCTTGGAACATGCACATGTGCACGCACACCCCTGTGTGTGTGTATGGTCACCCCCGGGCACTTGTGAACACACACACACAACCCCCCTGGCTGTGCATGGACACCCCTCAGAACGTGTTCATGTGTGCACGCACACACACAGAGCTCTGGGCCTTGCATAGGTGTGCTCGCTCACCCCGGGCACACGCACTCTTACACACACATACATGCACACATGTGCACATGCCAGGGATGGACACCCATCAGGACCTGCAGGGATGGATCCATCAGCAAGGGTGTGCATGGACAGATCCATGTGCATTGATCAGTCCACATGTGCATGGACAGATCCATGAGCATGGATGGATCCAGAGGAGCATGGACAGATCTGTGTGCATGGATGGGTCCATGTGTCCACGGATGGATCCACATGTGCACAAGCAGACCCATTTGCACAGTGTGCAGAAGGGATCTGTGAGTGCATGGATGGATCCATGCACAGGCAAGTGCAGGACAGATCTGTGAGGGGCCGGATCCAGGGCCAGCAGAGCCACGCAACAAGCCCCATTCCCAGCTTTGAGATTTTCCTCTTCACTGCCTGTTTGTTTTCCAGGCAACTGGAAGTGATTAGTGGCCACGAGGTGATCCATGGCAGTGCCAAGCCCTCGGCTCTCCGAAGGGAAGCTAAAGCAAACTGCTCCACAAACGCAGTGGGATGCTGCTGCAACAGGGGATGGTGACAGCAGGGCCACGTGTGGGTGACAGCCACCACATCCGAGCTTTGAGGGACCACTGGGATCTGCTCCCCGGGGCCGGAAATGCTGATGGGGTTGCAGAAGCTGCTGAGGGGTTTTCTTGGCGCTAAGAGCTGATCCCAACAGTGGAGGGCTGGGATCAGGAGGATCTGGAGGAGTTGGGGAAGAGCTGGGAGCCAGCAGGAGTTGGGGACAGCAGTGACAGCCCCAAGACAGGATCAGATTTGCACGAGCGCATGGGTGCCACGGGTCTTGTCACCCACAGCGTCCCTTAGCAACAGCTGCAGATAAACATCTGAGGGTGCTGAGGGTGATGGGGCCACGGAGGGAGGGCGCTAGGTTACAAACCAGCTGTTCTCCCAAAATAACCCCTTTCTCCCCAAAACGCTGAGAGATTTTCTGCATTTTTTACCATGAGCTGTTCTGGGAGCCTCTCAGCATCCAGGGTAGGAGGATGCCAGGGTGGGCACCAAGGGATCCGGCGGGTGACGCCAGCACCGGCGGTGACTCACAGGGACCCCGTGAGGCCCTTTCACACCGGCTGAGACCACGGGCTGCTCATCTCCCACACACTCATCCCCCTCTGCTTTAAGGAGACCGGAAAAGTGTCATGTGCTGGGTCATGGGACAAGCTTCGGGGCAGTGGGACAGAGGGACAGAGGGAGAGCAGGACAGAGGGACAGCAGGACGGAGGGACGGGTTAATATTAATCCGCCTCATGCGTGAGCAGCATCCGCCTCTTTTTTTTTGGCAGGGAAGTGGCTTTTGCCCCTCCTCCCCTCACAAACCTGCCGAAATCCCTGAGTCATGGGGCAGAAATGGAGCTGGCGGCGGGTGGCAGAGGTGGCAGCTGCTGCCTGCCCACACCGCAGCCAGAAAAATCAGGAGAGGCAAAATTTAGGGTGTTTGTCCCTCTCCCAGTTGCAAACTGGGACCAGTGGCTCTGTCACCACGCTGGTGCTGTGCAGGGGCTCCCCCTGTCCCCTCACAGCCGCTGTCAGCCAAAGGGGAAAGGTGGGGTGAGGCTGTGGGGGCTCGTGGGCATCTCGGTGTCCCCACGTGTGCCGGCCCCAGTGCAAAGGGATGCAGGGATGAAGGCAAGGCAGTGCAGGATGTTCCCGGCTCCAAAGGGCCTGGGGCAGACACCAGCACCCTCCCCATGCAGCCACATCTCCACCATGCCCGAGGTTAGAGCATCCCTGGACCTCAGTTCTGCTCCAGCGATTCCCTCTCTTCCCTTGCCCTGTGGGAATGGGAGCACATCCCAACCAATGCCTCATTTTGGGAGGCTTTTCCCAGCCAGCAAGCCCTAGAGCAGGGATAAAACCTGTAGCATAACCAATTCCCCAGCTGCATCCAAAGACCAGCCCTGGGCTGCTTCTCTGGAGAAAGTTATTTCCAGCAGGAAAGTGTTGCGAGGTCTTAATCAGTTCCTTCCCAGTGATTCACCGAGGGGCCAGGATGCTCTCCCGCAGTCTCCTGGGTGCTGCAGCTGAGCCAGGACTTCCCCAGCACGATCCAAGCCGGAGTGATGTGTGCCCAGGCTGGAAATCCCCGTGGGAAGGTCCCGAGCCTGTCCCTTCAGGAGTGGAGGAATGTGGGCTGGAAGGCACTTCCCCCCAGCCACTGCCAGTGGTGGGGACTCAGGATGATGAGGCTGGAGCCTTCATCCCCCATCAGATCCCACACTTCCTCCCCTCCATCTGCCTGCTCCATTCTGCCGCGATGATCACTGAGGGGATCACAGGGTTCCCCTGGCAGCAGCCCCCTTCCCACAGGGCCAGCACCCACGGGAGCAGAGCACGGGCTGGATCCAGGCACAGGGAATCCGGCCAGGCTGGGAACGAGGCAACCGCAGGGTCAGGCTGTGTCCGGCGCCTGCGGAGAAAGTCCCTGTTCAGAGTTATCATAACCCGGGGTCCAGCTGTCCTCAACCACAGGGTCTCTCAGGGGACCTGCCGCCACCCCTGGCACGTGCTGGGGGGTCCTTGGGCACAGAGAAAGCCCAGCCCTGGGTTCGGGGAGGGGCACCCATGCCAGGGGTGGGTGCCGGGTGGGGAGGGGGGACCAAAGATGGGTGATAGCCCTGCATGGGTCACCAGCCTGTCCCCAGCCCTCGTGGCTGGGGCTGAGCCATGTCAGGCTCCAGCTCCACTCCTCCCTCCAGCGAGGAACGCGGCCAGAGCCGGAGCCAAAAGCCTTCCCCGGCAGCTGCCCAAAGGCACCCACAGAGTCTGGGGGAGATACAGGGGATGGGGGCAGGAGGTGCCACCAGCAGCGGTGTCAGGGTGGTGACAGGACAATGCCCACCCTGTGGGATTTCCGTGTGCTCCAGGGGCTCCCCAGCATCCCCAGTGTACCCTGAACAAGGGTGCTGGGGGGGCCGCAGTGCCCTGCGTGCCCCATTCCCTACTTGGCATCACCCGGGCTCATGGCACAGTGTGAGTGCAGCCCTGGCATCCTCTGGCTCAGCCTGGCTGGAGCCGAGAGGGTCCTGACCCATGATGGGGGTCCAGGGGCTGTGCAGGGAGCAGCTTGGGAAACAGCCTGGGAAGGCTCCAGGGAAGCCAGGCCTCAGTGCCATGGTGGGGGAATGGGTGACACCCACCTGGGGAGTCCCTGTCTGTCCCCAGGGCCAGGAACAAGGTGACATCCTAACGGCCAAACCCTGACTGGGATGCCACAGCCCTCGGACCATGTGATGGATGGAGCCAACACCATCCCTGACCTTAGCACATGTCCGAGGGACTAAATCCAACTTTCACCCCCCAAACTGGGAACGTGATCCCCACACATGCCTGGCTGCAGGCTGACAGGGTGACAGCTTGGGGCTGGAGTGGGTGTTTGGAGTCACCAAGCCCTGGCCATGGAGCCACTGCTGGGGCGTCACAGGGAGAGTCCCGAGCCAGAACAGAGGAGCCGTTTGTGCTCCCGCCGGGGCCAGTTGTTTATCGGCAGCCGGAGCTGTTTACATCAGCCACTGGCCCCGATCTCCGCCATGGACACCCAGCCCCGGCTGCATCCCCAGTCCCCAGGTGCCGGCGGGGCTTTGCTGGGAAGGAGGGGAAGCAGGGTCGAGGGCTGAGGCTGAGTCATGGCCTCGTCCTGCTCCACACCCGGCAGCAGGATCCGGCCCCGCGAGCTGCTGAGCTCCTTTCCCTGCTTGCACCCATCCTGGGAACCTGGAGTACCCCCAAGCCTAAGGGACACCCCTTGCCAGCCAAAGGATGGCCCTGGGGGACAAGGACTGCTCTTGCAGGGCACAGTGGGGTTTATGCCCATCATCCTCCTCACTGAGGATGGAGGGGGAAGAAGATGGACAAAGATACAGACAAAGGGTTGGACAGACCCCAGGCAGTGTGTGATCTCACTTCATTCCCTGATCCTGGAGGGGCAGCTGGGGGCTAAAGGGGAGAGGGGCAGACACAGTGCCTTGCTTGCTGGGGAAGGAGCCCTCGCCTCCCAAAAGGAAGCAGCTCCTGCCAGGAATTCGAGGCATTACTCAGCTCATGGCCATGGATCAGCTGTTTGGCTGCTCGGAGCCTGTTTTTCATTAGCAGCAGTGGTTTTAGCACCGTAGAGCTGTCTCCTCCCTCCTACCAACAGCTCCTGGACAGACCAGGAGAGCTGGAGCCCCACCTGGGGATGGGATGGCCTTGAAGAGCCAGAGCCCCACCTGGGGATGGGATGCGATGGCAGGGCCAGGGCTGCCAGGAGTGGTTTATCCCTGATAAGCCTTGGCCATGGGAGCTGTCAGTGGCTCACCTGAATCCAGCCTTTGGAGGTTTTTGGAGGAATGGTGGTTCTGAGGAAGCTGGTTGTAGCTCCCTACCTGAATCCAGCCCTTTCCCATGGCAGGGGTAAAGTTCAGGTTGGTTTTTGGAGGGATGGAGTTCCTGGGGGAGCTGCTGGTGCCACAGGACACGCTGCCCCCACAGCTATGCTAGCAGCCCTGGCTGGGGCCAAGCGGTTCATTTTGGGCTGAAAACAGGAGATTTTGAATGTTGCAAAGACTGGTGGGGGGAGGGTGGTGGTAAGAGAGTGAAGAGGAGTTTGGGGGCTCACAAAGTGCTCTTTACATCTACAGCTGAACACTGTACTAGGGAAGGCTCTGGAATCCACTCAGGTTTATTAAAATCATCTTTTGGGCTCTGGAAAGGCAAATAAATGTAACGCAAACATCAACTCCAACCTCTGCTTCCAGGCAGTCCAGGTCTGGCACCATGGGAAGGGACACATCAGGATGGAGTATGGACACAACTGTGCCGGCATCTCCTGGTGGAACTCCACCAGCCCCATCCCGCTCCTGCCGCTCCCACGCTCTCAGCCAGCACTGATGCTAAATCCAGCCTTTCCCATCTCCCTCACAGCTGGATGAGGAGCTCCTGTCTCCATCTCAGTGGCCTCATCTTCACTCCCAGGGGACATTCCCCATGCTCTTCCCCCCAGTCATCAAAATTCCGTCCCATCCCGGAATGGGGCTGAGCAGCTCACAGGGATGCAGCGAAATGCCTCCAGCTGCTTGTGTGTGATTGGAGACTCGAGTTTTGATGTAATTGCTGCTTTCTCCAAGCAGGCTAATGGTCCCTCTAGCAGGTGAGCTGCTTCCTGCTCATCCAGGGACCAAAAGCCCCATCCCACTCTGGGCAGCATTGGTGCTGTGGATGCAATGGTGTGATTTGAGGATTGCTGGAAACTTCTCCTCGTGGAAAACTGGTCAGAAATAGGGTCCCAGAGCAGTTTGGGGGGGCTGTGGTCACATTTGGGGCAGGAGATGTTTTGGGATGAGCAGGATCCCCCTGCTTCCGGCCGATAGCAGCGCATGTGCCCAGAGCCCAAATCGTGCACCTACGCCAGGGCATTGGATCATCCCCGGGACAGCACAAACAACCTTCAGCCACCACCAGAAAAACACGGGCTGATGCATCTTGGCTTGTGCTGCTGCGTCTCCACCCATCATCCCGCCCGGCAGCCCTGCGGCCCCCGGGATTGCCGGCAAAGCGGCTCCTCAGCCCCTCGGAATCCTTGGAACAACGCGCCATCCCAGTGGGACGGGCAGAAACGGTGCCCAGAGAGGCTGAAGAGCACAAAAACACAATAAAAAACCTGCCTGGGCCCTTGTGGCCCCAGAGGGTGGACAGTGCTCAGGGGACCCCTCACCTGGAGCCCCAGTTTGGGTCATCTTCCATGCGCTTGCATGGGGAGGACGCAGGATTAGGGGCAGGATCCAGGATTAGGGCCGGTGCGCAGGATTGGGGCTGGGGTGCAGGACTGGGGCCGGGGCACTGAGTGCATCCAAGTTGTGGAGAGTCAGCAACTCCCAGCACGATTCTTCACACCCAGAGGAATGCAATGAACCAAGGATCCCCAAGGATCTTGGAAAGGGTCAAATTTAGGGCCTGAGATGAACCAAACAAGTCCCAGCTCAAGTAGGAGAGCGTGAGACAGAGCCATGCCATTCCAAACCCATCTCCAGCCATGGGGAAGGGGCTCCACAGCGCTGCCCGCCCAGCAATGCCACAGAGTCCATTTGCCGCTGCCACCCCTGCCTCAGAACTCATAATTAAGAATAATCCACCAGAATTTCATCCTGTGGCTGCTGCTGCCACATCTGGAAGCTGCTGTGGGCTGCTTGGAGCTGTGCTGCAGTTCCAAGGAACCACAAGAGTTTTCCATCCTCTTTTGATTAGAGTGCACTTCCCGCCCCAGAGCCCCAGGCAGGGCCAGCAGCCCCACACTCAGCCAGGGATCTCAGATTTGATATCCTGAGAAGTCCCCAAGCAATCATTGGCTATTAAAATCCATGGGCCCCCTGGCTGGACTGTGCCACCCTTGGGCACAGCTCAGCTCCTGGTGGAGGCTGGTGGCACAGCAATGGGGACCTGGCTCCCATCAGCAAATCCTGGTTCCCAAAAAACAGCCCCAGGATAGGACTCGGCAGCGGGAATCGCCCCATGTCCTCTGAGGCTGCCCCAAGTGCCAGAGCTGGTGGCACTGCCCCACAGCCTCTCCCCAGGGACTGGGGAGCCCCTAGGTGTCCCTGTCACCCTTCCTTGGGAGCAGAGAGGACACTGTCACCCGACAGGTGGGATAAATCCCCAGGAGCTGCTGACTCTCAGCTCCCGGCCACCCAGCGGGTCCCCTGCATTCTTCCAGTGTCCCCTGGGCCTGCCCAGGCCCCATCCCCGCTCCTGGCACTGCAGCAGCAGCAGCAGCAGCTCCGCCACATCTGGGGCTGATTTTCAGTGCAAAGCCACATTCGCCTCTGGGATCCTGAAACCGCGCTGGGAAAGCCGGCAGCAGGGGAGGCAGCAGCCTGAGGGCTGCCTCAGGATGTGGTGGCTTGACCGGGAGGAAAGTGGGTCTGGAGGGGCAGTGGGGGACCCAAAACCTCCTCCCCCCTCCCCACTGGCCAGAACCGGCTGTGGCCCTGGGGACTGGATTACACCGAGCCGGAGGCATGTCCTGCGGCCAGCCCAGCGCTCCATGACCTCACCACCACGTGCCTCCGACGAGGAAGGAAAAGAGGAAACTTAACTTTTTTCAAGAATAACTTTTGCCCAAGCGTTTCCTGGGGGACAGAGTGTGACCCATGGCCAGCACCACTCACCCTTTCCACGAGAGCATCACTCGGAGGTGACAGCCAAGCCTCCCAGCCCACACACACCCCGGGATGCTGCAATCCACCTCCCCAAACCTCCTCTGCCTCGTCCCAGCAGCGCAGCCACCCCGTCATGGCTGGGGTTGTCACCCATGGGTGCTGCATCCCCACCCATTGCTCATCCTGGGTGCCCATGGAGGACTCGAGCCCCTTGCTGGGAACCTCAGGCAGAGGAAGTTGTGCCCAGGCTCATAAACGCATCGAAACCATCTGTGGTTTCCACATGGGTCACATCCTTCTTCTCCCAGTCCTGGGTGATGTCCCCAGGGGTCAGAGCCATTGGGATCCCCATCCCTCCCCAGGGCTGGAGTCACCAGGATGCAGGAAGGGAAATGTGAATTCAAAATAATGAAAATATTAAGACGGGCACAGGCCTGGAATGGAGCCCACCCCAGGGATGCAGCCCAGCTCCAGCTCTAGGGCCAGATCCCACCTCCAACCCAAGGATGCTACAGTTCCACCCGGCTGCAGCAGAGACCAGGATGGGGTTTGCAGCAGGGACCCCTTGGTTATCCCGAGCAGCTGGAAACGCTGTGGAAAAGCAGGACATGAGCTGGGATCTGCTCCCTGGGAAAAGCCCAAACCACTCAGAGCTACAAGCTCCTGCTGTCCACTGCCAGCTCTCCCGGCCAGGAGGTCCCAGGGTGGTTTGGCTTCACATCAGCCCTTCCCTGGCAGCCCTTCTCTGTCACTGTGAGGCACCTGATCCTGAACCAGCACCTCCACTTCCGTGTGAGGAAAAACAAGCCAAATCCCAGGAAAACAGGAGACATCAGCAGCAGAATCAATCCCAGGATACAGATTCAAAAATGAATGAATTTAATCCCTACCCAGGAGGGTGAAAATGAGCTGATGGGTCCTCCATGTGCAGGGAATGAGCAGGACCTGAGCTCATTGCAATAGAGAGGTGGATTCTGATTGGGATTAGGGTTGGGATTAGGATTGGGATAAGAACCCAACAGTCTCCCTCCAAGCCTCCAAAATTTCTCTGCTGAGCCAGGAGTGCAGCTTTGTCCTCCCTGGGGTCAGGACAAACCCGTGGCCCCTGGATCCTCTCAGCTGCCAGGGATCAGCAGGGACAGGATGGGCTGCGCATCGCCAAAGCTCTTCTCCCTTGGGAAGGGAAAAGCAGATCCAGAGGGATGAGTTTGGCCTCCCTGGAAGGGGCTGGGTTTGGAGATGTCCAGGAGGATGATTCGTGTGCCAGAGCCACAGGCCACCCTCACAGCCCCAGGATGCTGCTTTTGCATTGTTTTCTCCCAATGTTCACATATTCCAGCTGGGCCGGGAATGTTTGGCTGAAGGAGGGATGTGGGACCTGCCAGGGGTCAAGGCACCTTCTGGGCTCCACCGTGAGGGGACACCCATGGAAGCACCCCAGGAAGGAGCAGCGCTAGGTACCCCTATCCCAAAGCACTTTTGATAATGGGGCACCCTCATTAAAGGGACACCCCAATCCTCATTAATTGGGCATCAGCATTAATAAGGCCCCTCCTCTTTGGGGCGCCCTCATCTTCGAGGCACCCTCATTAAAGGGGCACCCGTGTCTTTAGGGGCACCTCCACTACACCCTTAGTAATGGGGCACCCTCATTAATGGGACAGAAATTAATTGGGGACCCTCACTTCCAGGGTACCCTGCTCTTTAAGGTGTCCTTATTAACGGGGTATCCTCATCTCCAGGGCACCTTCATTAATGGGGCAGCCTCGTTATTGAGGCCCCGCACCTTGGGGATGTCCTCGTTTCCAGGACGCCCCCGTTAATGGGGTACCCTTGTCTGGGGGGCACCCAGACCTCTGGGGCACCCCCACCCTCATGGCGTCCTTAGAAATGGGGCACTGCCATGATTAGGGCACCCGCATTTCTGGGACACTTGTTAACGATGCAGCCGTGTTAATTGTGGAGTTTCACCTCTGGGGTGCCCCCCGGCCTCAAGGATACCCTCATTAATGGGGCACCCCAACTCTGGGCACCCGGATCAACCAGGCACCCCTACTGAGAGGGCAGTCTGATTACGAGACCCCTGCCAGGACCCCCCCTCCCTCAGCATCCCCGAGTGCTGCATCCCCCGGGAATGGGGGCCGGGTACCCCACAGGCGGGCTGAGCATGCAGGGCTGGGGGGCACCCGTCGCCTCCTGCCCCCCCCGTTCTGTGAGCTCCAGCCCTGGCTCTGTGCTTGCAGAGCTGGGAACCAGCTGTGGTTTGGAATAAAAGGGGGAAAATTGAGTTTTCCTCCTCTGTGGGAATGAGACTGAGGAAAGGGGAAGAGGCACTGGGTCCTGGAGACGTTGCTGGACTTTCTTCCCTGGCTGTTTGGGGAGGATTTTATGCAGCTGATACAAATGATATCCGGGGCTTTTTTGATTTCGGTTTCCTCCCGGCAACGGGTGGGGATGAGTCAGAAATCCAAAATAAAGATAAATAAGTTTAAAAATAAAGGGAAGCAAAGGCAAACTCCCACCCCTCTTGTAAATAAACGCCAGAGCTGCAGAGGCTGGAGCCAGAGCAGGAACCCCGAGAGCTGGGTGGTGTCCCGGGACAGCTCCTGAGGGGTTTTGGGGCGCTGGCACTGCCAGTTCAAGGCCAGGTTAAGCTGGGATGCACTCCCTGCTCCGTTACCCTGCAGGCCATGGATCAGGTATGGAATACCCTGCCTGGAATGTGGTTCATAATCCAGGATTTTGGGTCCTGGAGCAGGATTTTGGCAGGGTGCTGGGCTTACTCAGGCTGGAAAGCAGCCGGCTCGTCCCGGGATCCGGCGAGATTTAACCCCTCCGTGTCCCCTAGCCGTGCCTATCCCGCGGTGCCTGAGCAAAATTCCCGCTTCCATATCCCAGGAACGCCGCGGGCGGGTGGTCCCGGCAGGGATTTGGGAATGGCCAGCGTGGCTTGGCCAGACGCACTGCCCGGCGCTGCTCCTCACCCTCACCGCCACCACAAACCCCACGGTCCCTGGAGGGGCTCTGCCGAGTGACTCCGGGCCGCCTGTACCGCTGGATGCTGAGCCAACATCTGGGCAGCGCCTCTTCCAGCTTCCTAATGAGGGAATTCATTAAAACACCTCCCGCTCGGGGCAGAGACGGCTCGGGGGCCGTGCGGCAGCTCCAGTGACGCTTTTTACAGCGCCAAAATTCCCACCACGGCCGTCGGCGCTGGATTTTGGCAGGAGCGGCCGCTTACTCAGGCTGGAATTGCGGCGGCTCTTCCCGGGCAGAGCCCTCGCCCCTCCGGCCGGGCTCCGGCTCCAATCCATCTTCCCGAAGCCTTTTCCCCCGGTGCGGGCTCCCCTGGGACTGCGAGCCCCGTTCCCAAGGCCGGGGCCGGGTGGATCCCCGGAGCGATCGGATGCTGCTTGGGAATTAAAAATAAAAGAGGGGGGGAAATCGGCAAAATGGCGAAAGACAACAAAACAGCTCCAAGGGTGAAATGCCGCACGGAGTGCCACATGGAGCACGGGATGGGGTCCCGGGTGCCATGGAGCAGGGATCTCCTCTCCCCCTGCTCCACGGACCTGGGTCCTTGTAGTTCCACCACCCTGGGAGCTAGAAATAGGTTGCTTTCTCTTCTCTTCTCTTCTCTTCTCTTCTCTTCTCTTCTCTTCTCTTCTCTTCTCTTCTCTTCTCTTCTCTTCTCTTCTCTTCTCTNGTCTTTTCTCGTCTTTTCTCGTCTTTTCTCGTCTCTTCTCTTCTCTTCTCTTCTCTTCTCTTCTCTTCTCTTCTCTTCTCTTCTCTTCTCTTCTCTTCTCTTCTCTTCTCTTCTCTTCTCTTCTCTTCTCTTCTCTTCCCTTCCCTTCCCTTCCCTTCCCTTCCATTCTATTATCTCACTCACAGTTTTTTCATTTATTTCATTTTATTTTGTTTATTTTATTCTATTTCCTTCCATTTCATTTATTTTATTTTATTTATTAAATTTAATTTCGTTATGTTTATCTATTTTATTTTATTTAGTTCATTATATCTTATTTATTTAATTTCTTTTCCATTCCATGTATTTCCTTTAATCTTTCTTCATTTCATTTTTTAAATTTTCTCTTATTTTATTTTATTTTATTTAAAAGGCAGCAATTGCTCGATTTTGACATCAAGATCCAGAAATTCTCTTTTTAAGGGCTGGAGTCTCTCAGATGCTGGGAGCATCTCAGGAGGCATCAGCCACATCCCAGCTCCATGGACCTTGGCCTTCCTTCTTCCCTGTCCCTTAAAAGCCACTTTGGAGACTGAGCCAAGGACTGGGGATGCCCAGGGGACAAATTCCCCCCAGGAATAGTGTTCATAATCCAGGATTTTGGGATTCCTCTGGCTCCTCCTGACCAGGGAATGGGCACTTCCAGGGATGAGCTTTTTCTCAAACCATCCGTGAATCACCCAGGCTTGCTCTTCCTTTGCCTGTTACCACATCTGTTGGTGGCCTGGACATCCAGCATCTTCCAAATCGGGATGAAAAGTCCCAGGATTTGGGTTGGATTGAGGCTGGAGATGCTGCCTGGAGCTGGCAAATCACAGACAAAGCCAGAGCGATTGTCCATTTCTCCAGAGGTTGGATACTCTTATTCAAAAATTCACATTTCAGACAAATTTTAGGACCTGATCAACCCATTGCCAGACAGAAAATGGTCCTGGACATTCCTGTCATCCAGGGCCACACCCCTCCTGGTGTCCAGCAGCAGGAATGGGATGAGCTCCTCCTGCTACTCAGCTTCCCACAGGAGCCAAACCACAGGGAAGATCAAACGCTTTCCATTCCTAAAACTTACCGGCGGAATTCTGTTTTCTGGCAGGAAACAGTGGCTTTTGTGGGGAAAACCCAGCTCTTTGTGTCCCAGTAAGCCTGGACCATGTTGGAAGCAGTGCTGGGGGCCTGGGGCACCTGGACTGTCCTGTGACTGCCATGGGGTGTCCATGGGCAAGTGTGAGAGATGCCAGGGGATGGCAGGAGCAGCAGCAGGAATTCTGCTTAAACCGCACCACAGCGCCCCCAGCCCCGCTCCAAACAGCTCCCAAAGCCCCTCTCGGGAGCTCCGTGCCCTTTTGCAACCCCTTCCTGCCCAGCTCCCGCCCCGAGCGAGGAAGGACCCAGAGGCAGCCCCGATGACGTGGGAGGAGGAAGCTCCCCCCTGGTTCCCTGGGGAGCTCCGGCCGTGGGCTCTCCCCACCCCACACCCCTGAGGCCTCTGCTCCCCCTTTCACAACTTCCTCTGCAGCTTCTCCATCGAGCGCAACACCCCAAGCCCATGCTGGGAGTCACGTTCCGCACCCATCACCCTCCCGGGGGACCTTGCAGGGGCTCCCGAGCCAATCCCATCGCTCATGGGGTCTCCAGGGATGTGGGCTCAACATTCCTATGGGAAGGGAACCCCCTCATTCCACCCCACCACGGCATCACCCTCCTGGCTGCAGCCCCCACACCCCAGCCAGCATCACCTGGCTTGGCCACCGCCTTCTTCATTCTCCCTGGAAAGATGCCGTGGAAATGTGTTTTCCCTGGAAAAACTATCGCTTACACCCTTGATCCCTTTCTCCTCCCCATCGTGACCACAGGCTCAATTTTGTTATGTTTATTTATTTTATTTTACTTTATTTAGTTCATTTTATCTTATTTTTTTAATTTATTTAATCCAGCGTCCCAAAGTTCATCCACGGGTCATGATGGGTTTGGGGCTCTGTCCAGCTCCAGGTGCTCCATCCAGCCAGGAAACTCACCTTGTTTTCTTCCCAGGAAGAGCTGGCATTCCTGGACTTTGCTGAGCACCTTTTGCTGCCATTCCAAGACCCGCACTGGGTCACTCCGATCCCAGGATGGGGTACTGGGTGGCTGAGTTCTGCTCATCGCTAAATTTGTGGAGATTTAGGGGTGGAGGAGCATGCCAAGGGCCAGATCCTGCTCCTAGAGAGGAGCTGCTCTGGAAGAGCACGTCAGGAATCTTTGGATTAAGTTGGGCCCTGTTTGTGGAAGCCATGAGGAGGAGGGAAGGGGTGGGAAGCAGCATGGGGGGATAAAGAAGACACCAGCTCTTCCATGAGGAAATTCATTCCAAATGACAAAACTGGAGGAGAATAAGCTCATTTCCAGCTTTTCTTGGGCTCACTTGGATCCCTGAGGGATTCAGGCTTCCCAGCGCATCAGGGACCCATTCCCCATCCTGGAGAGGAATATGGGACAACTGTGACCTCCCTGCCCTCCCTCCCTTTGGTGGTTGATGGCATGGACTCCACAAGATGGTGATAAGCGAAGACATTTTATCGCAAAAACCCAGGGTTCTTAAACTGTTCCTTTGTTCTGAGTTTCCAGACTTGTGAGGCACAACAAAGGTGTTGAACCAACCCCCATAAACCACGATAGGAACACGCATCAGGTGGAACCAACCACCAGCCTCACGGTGGGAGCACCCGTTGGTTCTTACAATTGTTTACCAGTTCTGTCACTTGTTTTTCACCTCTGGTTTAGTTCAGTCGTTCCCAGAATGCTCTCTGGTTAGCCCAAGTAGCAGAAGAGAGCAAGGGTTTTACAAGGGTTACAAGGCCCTCACTTTGCAAGGCCTTTCTGCTCCACAACACCTCCCTGCCCTCTCCCACCCAGCCACGGCTCCCAGACCGTGTTTGCCCCAACACCCAACCTTCCCTGGCACCCAGTGCATGGGAAACATGGGAAACACCTCCCAGTCCTCTGGGGATTCTCAGGAGCTTGGCCACCCCCGAGCAGGATTTAACATGCTCATTTGCATGCCCTCATTACCTCTAATTAAATCTGTCTGGTGCCACTGTCCTTTCAGCCCCCACCGTCCTCGGAAATCCCCGGGCTGTGCTGCCGGGATGACGGATGGTGGGAAGAAAACAGGATGGGTCCCACACACAGGAGTGGCCATGGCACATTGGTTTTTCCCTCTTCACCCTAAAACTAAGGTGGTTGTTGTGGGTCTGTGGCCAAAGCCATGGGGCTGGGAGGAAAACCAGCGCTTTTTGTGGCCATACAGCTCCTGGTGCATCCCTGGACCGGGATCACAGCTCAGGATCACCTGAGTGATGGGACCCCAGTGCTCTGCAGCACATCCAAGTCCCTCACTGAAATCAAAAACATTTCTATTTCAACCTCCTCAAAGCAGAAAACTGCTGGTGTGAAGGTCCCAGGGCTCCAGCTGGAAGCCACCAGCCATGGACACCCCTGGCTGAGCCAGACACAGGCACAGCACTCCCAGAGTGCCCCAGGTGTCACCCACTCACCACCTCCATCACCCTTTTGAAACGGGAGAGGCGAAATAAATCAGCATCTGAGGATGTCACCAGGGGAGTTTGGGAAGCCAAGGGGCTGAAAAAGCCCCAGGGATTTTGTCCTGTTCCTCTGAAGAGATGGGATCAGCAGCACACTGGGAAAACCAGGATAAACCAGAGCAACGTGGGCGAGAATGCCCCATGGCTACAGAGCCCACAGCACCAGGCTCAGGGCTCGGGCTTCAAGGGATTCTCTTGGGGTCACTCCAAGGATATTCCCAGGGAAGGAAGGGGTTTGGCGGCAGCACTGAAATGAGGCCTTCAAGAATAGGAGATGCAACACCCAGTGACACCCACCACAAAGGGACCAGCAGGGTGACAGGGACCAGCAGAGGGTTGGGGACCCAGCAGGTGACAGAGGCTGGCAGGGTGATGGAGGCTGGCAGGGTGATGGAGACCAGCAGTGAAATGGGACCAGCAGGGTGATGGGGACTGGTCAGGTGACGAGGACCCAAAAGGTTGATGGGGACCCAGTTTGGCAATGGGGACCAACAAGGTAAGAGGAACCAATAGGGTGACAAGAACCCAACAAGGTGACAGGGACCCAGCAGGGTGATAGGGACCAGCAGGGGATTGTGCCAGGGTGACCATGGATGGACCAGGCAGGAGATGGGGGCAAGATGACAGCGAGGTGTCACCAAGCCCCTGTCTTGTCCTGTGTCACCCAAAACAGTGCCAGAGCCCCTGGCAGTTGGGACATTGGCTTTGTCACTGTCACCACCAATTGGAGGAGAATAAACTCATTTCCAGCTTTTCTTGGGTTCTCTTGGATCCCTGAGGGATTCAGGCTTCCCAGCGCATCAGGGACCCATTCCCCATCCTGGAGAGGAACAGTGGAGGGCAGGACTTGTGGATTTGGGCATCTCTGAGAGGCATGTGCCAACCCTGGGGCTGTGCCTTGTGTTGTGCCATGTCGTGACATCTGTGCCATGTTGTGATATCTGTGCCATGTCGTGACATCTGTGTGCCACTGCTCTGACCCAGGAGCTCTGACCCAGGAAGACTGATCCGTCACATTTCCCAGCCCCTGAGGGGTTAAACGCCGCCAGCCATCCCCCAAATGACGAAGAGCCGCTGTCCCCAGCAATTAGGTGACAGATCCGGGTACACCGCAGCCCGGCCGGTGACGTGCGGACGGATTCAGGCTGGCTGGTGGTTGGTTTGTCCCTGGCTGGCACCCAGCCTCCGGAGCCGCAGCTGCTTCCCGGCCCCGTGGCACCTGGCCGGGAGCGATGTGTCACCGGGAATTCCAGACTCTGCTGCCTCTGTGCTCCCGCCCTGCCTGGTGACCCCCAAAATGCCCCAGCCCCGCGGTGTCTCTGGGGTAGGGCCTGACCGGGTGTCCCCAGTGGGGACAGGGTGACGTCCCCAGAACTGTCCCCGCGGTGGGTGTAGAGTCCCCTCTCCATGAACAGAACAGGGGGTGCAGGATGAAGCTATTTCCCTCCCCAAAGCACTTTTGGGATCAATTCACAGATTTTGCACAGTTTGATACTGGGAGTTTCAAAACCTGAAATGGGAAAAGATTTCTGTGTCTCCAGAAGCCTCCGAGCCCCCTCCTGGCTCTTCCCAAGGGGTTCGGTGTCCCCTGGAGGCTTCCCGAGCCTGGGGAACGGCGAGGGGTGCACAGCCGGGCTGCGGGTGTGCAGGGAAGTGTTGCCTCTGGCTGGGAATCGAGGAGAAAAACAATTTAAAAAGGGGGCCGGGAGGGTTATGGTGTATCGGCATCGGTGCCATCCCCAGCGCACCCAGTGGGGTGACTGGGAGGAGCTGGGCCGGGGCGGGGCGAGCACTCTGGCCCTGCCGCGGGTGGGAATGGGTGGAGTGGATCCAGCCCGCCCACCCCCGCCGGTGCTGAGGACCCTCACTGTGAGGGACCCCCTTGTGTGGGAGCCAGCAGAACTGGGAATGCGGCGGCACCCAGTTCCATGTCCCTGGAGCTCCCAGTACGTGGTACTGGCTGGACTGGTTTCCCCCGGGGTGCTGTGGTGCCTGTGCGCCCCGGCGTGATCCAGTGGGTGATACTGGGTGATCTGGGGAGCAGCACGAGGTCGAGCCCTACCATCCTACACAGAAACCAAACGCCTTTTAAATCTCCTTTAAAGCAGCACAGGCCCCTCAGAGGGGCTGGGCTGAGGAGGAAAATCACCCATATCCCAGGAGAGCTCCCCCTTTATCCCCCAAATCCATCCCCCAGCCTCACCGCCCACCAGGCAGGGGCTCCTACGGAGGAGGGGAGGGGAGAGCCTGACAGGGAACCCCTCCCCAATTTCCTGCCACAGCAGTGAATGGTGGGGCAGGGAGACAGGGGCCGGGCTTTTGAGGGGATGAACCCAAAATCTCCCACGGGGACCACAGGCTGCCCCTCGGGTCAGCCTGCCCCGAGAGGTGTCACCCAAATGTCCCCAGCGCCAGGGACCCCAGGGTTGTCAGAGCTGCTAGCAGGACCTGGGACCCTGCACATCTGGGGCTCCACATCTGGGGGCATCACACGTCTGGGGAGGGGTCACACATCTGGAGGGTTGCACATCAGAGGGTCACACATCTGGGGCTCCACATCTGGAGGTGGTGGCTGCCCATCTGAGGCCGCTGCACATCTGGGGATCGCGCATATGGGGGGTCGCACATCTGGGGCTCCACGCAAGCGAGGTCGCATATCTGGCGGGAGATGACACAGAGGGGGACGGGGACGTGCTTCCCCCTCGTGGCCGCAAGTGGGAACTGCACCCTCCCCTCCCTGAATGGGGAAACTGAGGCACGACCCCAACCCCGGCACTCCCTCCCCTCTCCCTCTGGGGGGAATTCACCGCTCCCCAAAACCTGGTCCCCCCTGTTCTGCTCGTACGTGTCCGCTGACGGTCCCCGAGCCCTCCCAAAGTGGGTCGCCTGCTTCGTGTGACACTTGGGGGTTGCAGGCTGCCAGGGTCCCTCCGTGGTGGGGTCAGTTTGGTCCAAAAGCCTGGAGGAACAAAAAGCAGAGATGGAGTCAGCCGGGATGGGACAGCCTGTGGAACTGGGGACACAAAGGGGCCCTCGGGGACACAGGGGACACAGCCCAGCTCACCCATCACTCCTCGCGTTGCACGGGAGAAGCCAAAAGGCTTAAAATGAACCCAAAGCCCACAACTCTGTTCTGGGAGAGGGCGTTCAGCGGGTCACTCCCATCCCACAGACACGGCCCCCGGGCACCCAGTGTCCCCCCAGCCAAGCTGACCCTCGGCTCTGGGGATGATGACTCCCTGCACCCATCCTTCACCCAAATCCTAGACCCTCGCCC
Source organism: Dasyornis broadbenti (assembly GCA_013397935.1). Taxonomy (NCBI): domain Eukaryota; kingdom Metazoa; phylum Chordata; class Aves; order Passeriformes; family Dasyornithidae; genus Dasyornis; species Dasyornis broadbenti. The sequence continues at coordinate 19,917 of VZRN01006290.1, read as the reverse complement.
CGGATCCGGCTCCTTCCTCAGCACGAACCAGCCTGGGAGGATTTTCCTACCGGTGACAGTTTCGCAGTGAGCCTGGGGCTGCCCCGCGGGCGAGGTCATAGAGTCCTGCGGGCGGCAGAGTTGGGTCCTCCCAGGCGGGACGTCACCGGCACCCAGCCCCGGGGCGGGGGACCTTGGAATGGGGGCACCGCGGGCTGCGCTCACCGCTGGATGCCCCAGCACGCCCAGCAGGGCCCGGGGTGACTGGGGAGGTGGTGGCTGTGCCAGGTTATGTCCCCCCCGTCCCTCCCCCGCCCTGACGAGAGGGCAAAGAGCAGCTGGGTGCGGTGCCAGGGACAAGCCCTGTCCTCTGTCCGTGTCACCCTACGCAGCCACAGCCCGAGCGGCGGAGCCAGCGACTGGGGTGAGCGGGGACACCCCGGGTCAGGGACCCCATCCAGGGACACCGGGTTTTGCCTTCGGCCGCGGGATGACCCCCTCGGGGCTGGGGTGGAGCAGGGTGGCTGGGGATGGAGGGTCTGGGGGGTCCTGGTGGCCACCAGGGCGATGGCACCGTCCGGGCTGGGGGGAGGGGGGGCATGTCCCTCGGGGGGGTGGGGACATATTGGAGGTGACACGAGGACNGAGGTGACACAAGGACCATGCCCAGGATCCCACAGCAGGATAGAGACGCTGCTCTCCGGCAAGATGGGAGACCCGTTCGGCCGCTGGAGCAGCAGCCCGGCACGGTGAGCAGCCAGCGAGGTGGATGGGTCGCCACCTGGGAGAAGGGGCAGGGGGTGTAAATGTCCCTCTGTCCATCCAGGGGTGAATACGACGAGAGGTCCCCGCTGCGACATTCCAACAGCCTCGTCCGCCCCACCGGGAAAAGCATCTACAGTGAGTGAGGGCTGCACCCCGAAAACCCCTATGACTCCCCCGCTACCGTCCCCAGCTTGTCCCTGTCACCCCATCCTGCGTGTCCCCTCAGACCAGCGCAAGGACTACGGGCAGACCCTGCTCAAGCTCCAGAGCGATTTCCAGCACCACGTTGAGGTAGAAGCCCCCTCAAACCGCCCCACGTCCCGCCACCTTGCCAGGGTGGCCCTGTGACACCGAGAGCCGTGTCCCCCCCAGCACCTGCTCTCGATGCGCCTGGAGCGGGATCTCTGCAGTGCCGAGGATTGTCTGGGGCGCCTGAAGAGCCTGGAGGCGCAGGGGCGGGTCTGGAGGCAGGATGTCATCCTGGAAGTCAAGGACCAGCAGCTGGTGCTGAGTGATGTGGAGAGCAAGGTACCTCCGGCCAGGGCACCCCAAAAGCCTGGTACCTTTCGGCTGTGAGACCCCACAAAGTCCAGTACCCCCGACGCTCCCTGAATCCTGGTGTCCCCCGAGCAAGGCAGCCCCAGAGCTCAGCACTCCTCAGCCAGGGCACCCCTCGAATCTCGGTATCCGCTGGCCAGGGCACCCCAAACGCCGGTACCCCCTGGCCAGGGCATCCCAAAGCCCGGTAACCCCTGACCAGGGTATGCCCTGAATCCTGGGACGCCCTGGCTATGGGAGCTCCCAAATCCCTCTCCCGCCTGGCCCAGGTATCCCCAAACCCCAGAACCCCCTGGACAGGGCACCTCCTATTTCCCCACTACCCCCAGCCCTGGCACCTCCTGTAGCCCTGGCACCCCCAATCTGGGCAGCCGCCCTGTCTGGTGCCCACAACCCTGCCCACCCCCAGACTCAGCCCCCCCGACTGTGTCACCCCACCACTCCCACTAAACCTCACACCCCCAAGCCCGATCCCCACAATCCCACTCGCACCCCTTTAACCTTTTCCTAGCCTTTCGGGTGAGGGGGCTAAGCACCCCAATGTCCTCCCTCCAGGAAGAGCTGGAGGCTTTCCCGCTGGGAAGTGTGCAGGGATGCTCGGCCGGGCTGGACAACACGGTGCTGGCCGTCAGCGTCCAGGAGTGGAACCCGCCGGGGACCAGCGTCCTGCTCTTCCAGTGCGAGCGGCTGGGGGTGAGCCCTGGATGGGGGCGGCTTGGGGGGCAGCCCCCCGGAATGGGGGCTGATGGCAGGGGGTCTGTGCCAGGCAGAGACGCTGAGGAGCAGCCTGGAGAGGGTGCTGAGGCAGTGGAAGGATGAGCAGAGGAATCACTCCGGACACAGGTATGGGGGGGTACGTGGCGCTGCCTCCCGTCCCTGGGGACAGCCAGACTGGGCCCCCAAGTCTCGCTCCCCCAAAGCTGCGCTGGGTCTGGCGGTGGGGTTTCCCTGCGGTCCCACACTGCCCCAATGCCTTCTGAAGGTCTCTGTCTCTAGGCACAGACCCCTTCGGAGGGGTCAGGGGGGCCCTTCTGCCCCAGTGCCCCCGCTCATGGCTCATCCGCCAAATCGTACCCCTGCCATGGGCTGAGCCCGCGTCCGCATGAATAGAAACCCCTCACGCCATCCACGGGCTCAGCCTCCCTCCTGCTCCATCCCCATGGGCACAGACCCCTCCCACCCCCATCCATGGGCTCGCTCTCCCCTCATCCCCACGGGCACGGCGTGCTCCCACCCTATTTCCCATCACTGGGTTCAGACCTCGAATCTCCCTCGATTCCCTCAGGNCTTCCCCGTACACCCCCACACAAACCCATCTCCTCACCCCGTACCCCTTCCCCAGGCTCGGCTCCCCCTCCCGATCCCTCTCGCCCCGGAGTAGCCCGGAGGTGCCACGGCCCCCGGCGTATGCAGCCCCGGAGCGCTGGGCAGAGCCCCCCGAGTCCGCCTACCAGCGAGTGTTGCCCCCCCAGCGAGTGCTGCCCCCCCAGCAGGGACTGCTCTCCTCGGAACGCCGTGAGTCGAGGGAGGGAGGGAGGGAGGGGCCGCGTGGCGCCTCAGTTTTCCCAGGATCAGGGCTGATGCTGGGGACCCTGGGGTGTCACCAGATGCGCCGGACACCCCGCAGATGCCACGGACCAAACCCCCCAGCCGGGTCATGTCCGAGGTGGACCGAGATGCTGTAAGTCCCGGCCCACCCCGCCCCGTAGGGATGGGGACACCCCGGCTCCCACCCAGCACACACCGCTCCCCTGCACCCTCAGGAGATTCTCAACCACGTCCTGGGGGACCTGGAGCTCTTCATGGCCCAACTGAAGACGACCCTGAGCACGGTCAGCAAGAGGAAGAAGCAGAAGAAGCGCTCAGGTACGAAGGGCGGGGGAGGGTCCTGCTGGGGGTCCTGGTGTGGCCATCCCGGTGCCAGCCCCAGCTCTGCCCCGCCAGCTCTGCCCTCGAAGGATGAGTACACGGATTTCCTCCAGAAGCTGAAATACGCCCTCAACCTCTTGGTGGGTCCCGTTGGGCTGGGTGGGGGCGGCTGTGGGGATGGGGGATGTGGGGGGATGTGGGGTAAATGGGGATGGGAGCCTGTGTGGGGATAGCGGCTGTGCACAGCGGGCGAACTGCGTGGGGAAAGGGGTCTGTGGGGATCGGGGGCTCCGTGGGGATCGGGGGTGCTCTGCAGGGTCACCCTTTCCCCCGCACAGGGACGGACCCACCGGCACGTGCAGGACCCCGACCCCAAGGAGCTGCTGCGCCTCATCTTCTCCGCTCTCTCCCTCGTGAGTGCCCCCCAAAAGCGGCTCCCACCCCGCAAAATGTGTGAGGCGGGTGGGGACCACCCCTCGCTCTCCCCATTCTGGGGGGTGCGTCGCTCCATCGCCGTCCCCCCCAGGTCCTGGAGCACTGCCCCAGCCCCGGCCTGGCCCCGGCGGTGGAGGCTCCGCTGCTGGTACCGGAGGCAATGGAATTCCTCGAAGAGACCCTGGGCGATGACGACTACGGCCTCTGGAAGAGCCTCGGCAATGCCTGGAACAAGTCCAGGTGGGGTCCAGCCCTCCGACACCGAGAAAGGGAGGTCTGGATTTGAGGCGGAGTCACAACACCCACCCCGGTGTCCCCCTCGCTGGTTGTAGGGCCGAGTATCCCAACAGCGCCCTGGTGCCCGAGTATATCCCGGTTTTTTCGGACGGGTGGGTGCCCCCCCTGCTGGAGCAGGAACGCCCCGGGGGACTCCAGGACACCCCACCGCCTGCCTCAGTTTCCCCACCGCACTCGAGACACCCTTCCCTGTCCGCGCGCCCCGCGCTGTTACCAGGCACCGGCTGGAGGGACAATCCCAGCCAAGAGTAAGTGTCACCCCTGCCCTATGGGTGAGGAGGGTCGGGGCAGGATTTAGCCCCCGGCTGGGTCCTGATCCGTCCCCTCACCACTTCCAGACCCGCCCTGCCTGCCCAGGGGCTGGCCCGAGCCCTGTACGACTTCCAGGCCAGGAATTCGCAGGAGCTGAGCGTCAGGAAGGGGGACACGCTGCAGGTAGGGACGGGTGGTCTCCTCTACGGGTGCTCGTGAGGAGGATGAAGTCGGGACCCCGGGGTCCTGGCCACACCCCGCTGCCCCCCTTGCCCCCTCCCCTAGGTCCTGGACCAGCAGAAGAAGTGGTGGCTGGTGCAGGACGAGCGGGGGGACAGGGGCTACGTCCCAGGCAACATCCTGGAGCCCCTCCCGGAGCCGGGGCACACGGGTGGGCAAAGCGCCACACAGGTGAGTGTCCCCTCTCCCCTCCCTTCCCCGCGCCCCGCACCAGGAGAGGGTGGCCGGGGACTGCCCTGATGTGCCCTCCCTTTGTCCCCGCTCCAGGACAGTCCCCCCGCCCTGCATCCCAGCTCCTCGCCGGCGGAGGTGACAGCCTGGCTCACGGACAAGGGCTTCTCGCGCATGTAGGTGGTCCCTTGAGCCCCTTCTCGAAACCCGCGTGGGTCCATTTGGGGTGGGGGCAAGCCCGGCTTACCCCTTGCCGCCCGCCCGCAGCACGGTGCGGACCTTAGGGGTGCTGCGGGGGCAGGAGCTGCTGCAGATGAGCCCGGCCGAGCTGCGCGGAGTCTGTCCCGAGGAGTGGCGGAAGGTCCTCTTCAAGCTGTCGCCCATCAGGACATCCCTGGGGGTGAGGGACCCCCACCCCATCTCGGCACTTCCCGACTCTCGGCCCCGCGCCCCCTCCATGGCCCCGGGGCTGAGGGACCTCCACTCCCGCGCCCCCTCTCCAGCCCGGGGTGGCTCTGGGGGCGGGCGACCCCCGGTCCCGCACTCCTTCTCACTCCCGGGCTGTCCCTGAGTGTGAGGGGGCCTCACGCCCGCGCCCCGTCCTCACTCGCGGACTGACCCCTGTGGGTGAGGGATCCCCGCCCCGGAGCCCCTCCCCATCTCGGGGCGCTCCGATCCCCGCACCCCAAAGCCCAGCCCGGGGCTGTCCCTGGGTGGCAGCGACCCCCACCCCTGGAACCCCTCCCCAGCCCGGCGTGGCCCCGGGCTTGAGGGACCCACATCCCCACGCTCCCCACCCATCTCCTGTCCCCTTCTCTGCAGATCGGTCCCAGGGACTGAGCCGCGGAGGCCACGCTGCTGTCACCATGTCCCTGCCACAGCTCCCGGGATGGAGCAGCCCGGGAATGGCTGCACCTGGGGGGGAACCCACCCCCAACATCCCGCCTGGCCCCCCACGACAGAAACCATCAGAGAACACACTCCCCACAAATCCAGCAGTGACACGAGGCTTCGGGACTCCCCCCGAGGCACGGGAGGGCTCCTGGGGACCCTCGCCCAAAGCGGGCAGGGGGCAGGCACCCCCTCGGCGGGGCAGGTGCTGTGAAATGAGCTCGCGCCCCGAAATGTAAAGCTCTTGATGTGGAAAATAAAAGTGACGGCAGCGGGGTGTGCCGGGTCTGGGGGCACCCCGGGGGGCAGGGAGGGGGACACGGCCTTTCACGAGCCCGCAGCACCCAAGGCACATTCCTGGTGCCCATCTTTGGGCGCTGGTGGCAGCCAGCGGCCGCAGGGGACAGGGCTGTCCCCAGTCCACCCCACTCTGCACCCTGGCTGGGTGGCAGGGCACCAACCCCCCCTCCCCGCAGCCTTTGCCAGGGCTGCCTCATTAGCGCTCATTAGGAATGTGCTAATGAGGAGTGGGGGTGGGCAGGAGGTGCGGGGCTCCTTTCCCGGGGACACGAGGAAGGGCCCTGGGGACAGCACAGGGTTGACCTCCTGCCCCCCAAACCAGCCCCGGCTGGGGCAGGGACCCCCCCTCACCCCACACCCACCAACCCCAACCAGGGCTGGGGACCACCTCAGCGCCCCCCCAACACCACAATGCCTGCGGGGGGCTACGGTGCCACATCTAAAGCACTTTATTATCTTGGGGGGCTTCACACCAGTGCTGCTGTCTCCCTCAGGGATGGAGGATGCTGCGGGGGGCGGGCCAGGACAGCCCTGCCCTCCTCGCCCCCTGCTGAGCTCCTACAACTTCTTGTTGCCCCACTTGGCCATCTTGTTGTTGATGGGCATCTTCTGGAAGCGGCTGGACTTCATGTAGGCAGCCACCTTCTCCAGAGCCTGAGGACACACACAGAGCCTCAGGGACCCCCCCACCATGCCAGCCCCACCCAGGGCTGACTCCGGAGTGCCCTTGCTCACCCCAAAGCGATCCATGAAGTCCTTGAGGTTCTTGAAGGGCTCCAGGCACTTGGGCTCAAAGATGCGGTTCTGGTCCAGCACATCGAACATGAGGAAGTCTACGAAAGTCAGCTGGGGACATCGGGGGGACACAGTGAGGGCAAAGCCCCTCTCCAGCCCCCTCATCCTCCTCAGAGGTCCTGGCCATACCTTCTCCCCTGCAAACCACTTTCTGTCCCCCAGGAAGTTGGAGAAGAGCTTCAGCTTCCCCGGGAGCTGCTCCAGGTAGCCCGGCTTGAGCTTCTCCTGAGGGAGGAAGCTGGGACGATGATGGGCACCCCGTGCTGCCACCCCGGGGAGCGCCTTCCCCATCTGGGGTCCCAGAGGCTGGCACGGGGTCCTCCAGCCCGCAGGACACTCACAAAGTCAGGGTTGTAGCAGACCATGACAAGGCTCATGCGGAAATCCATGATCTGGTTCTCCAGCATGTCCACGCGCAGAATCTCCTCCTCCGTCTCACCACCTGCACAGGCCGAGGTCAGTGCCAGGAGCCCAAACCCTCCCTGACCCCAGCTCTGCCATGAGTTGTGCTTTCATTGAACTGCAGCTCCAATCCCATGCTCAACCGCACTCCAACCTGGACCCCAATTCAAATCCAGCCCTACTGCAACGCCAACCCCAAACCAAATCCAACCAAATCCCAATTCAAATCTAATCCTACTCCAACCCCAAACCAAACCCAACCGAAGCCCAATTTAATTTCAACCCTACTCCAGCTCTAACCCCAATCCAACTCCAACCCCAACCCCAAACCCAAGCAGACTCCAGACTCAAACCAACTCCAACCCTACTCCAACCCCAAACTCAATCCAATTCCAACTCCAACTCCAAACTCAATCCAGTTCCAACCCCAACTCTGATCCAACTCCAACCCCACTCCCAGCGCACCCTCCAAGCCCCCACTCACACATGTTGTGCTTGCGGGCGATGTAGCGCAGGATGGCGTTGCTCTGCGTCAGCTTGGTGGGGCCGTCGATGAAATACGGGAGCTGAAGGGGACAGCCGGGCATGGGGACACTGGGACATCGGGACACCCCAATCACAATCCCCCCTCCCCGGCTCCAGACCACCTACGTTGGGGAAGTCGAGCCCCAGCTTCTCCTTCTCGTTGATCCATTGGCTCTTGTCGTAGTCGGGAGCTGGAAGGGAAGGTGGAGTTGGCTGATGTCGTGTGTCCCCTCAAAAGCCAGAGAGGCTGAGGGTGGTGCAGGGACCCCCTGACTCCCCTCACCTTCCCCACAGCTGTAGAGCTTGTCCTCGTAGGGCGTCTCCGTGTACTCCAGGAGCAGGCGGATGGCGTGGGTGAGCTGGGGAGTGGGATCGGTGAGACACCGCCCCCCCCAACAAATATCCCCGCACAGGGAAACTGAGGCACGGGGAGGACAAAGCGCACCCGTCTCCCAGTGCCCCCAGGCAGCACCTCCTGCACGGGGGGGACCCCACAACACACCAGGTACCCCCAAAACAACATCCTCCCACCCCCAAGTGCAGCGGGACCCCCACAGTCCCCCCACAGGACATCCCAGACCACCCCAAAAGATCAAGGACACCTTCAACAATTTCCCCAAAAGACCTGAGAGTCCCTGCACACCCCTCCAAGAGACCAGAGGGACCCCCGCAGCTCCTCCCGAGATTCGGAAGACACCCCTGGACCTCCCAAAAGACCAGAGGGACCCCCACAGATTCACCGCAGCCCCCCCAAGGGTGACCCCCTCCAGTTCCCCTCAAGATGCTCCACCACAGCCGCCTCCTCCAAAGGACCACAGCGACTCCCATAACACGCCCAAAAGGCACAGGGGACCCCCAAACACTCCTCAGAAGGCAAGGGGAACCCCCGAAGACGCCCCGCAGCCCTCCCACAACCCCAAAGAGACCTCCCGCAGCCCCCCCATGATCAACTGGTCTTCCGACGACCCCTCGCTGAACCCTAAAAGTTCAGGGTGAGCCCCACAGCCCCCCCAAGACAAAAGGAACCCCCACAAATCCCTGCAGCTCCCACCAAAATGCAGGGGGACAGACCCAGCCCCACCCCCAAAAAACAGAAGGGCCCCACGTCGCGCAAAAAGTGCAGAAGGGACCCCACAAAAGCCCCGAAGATCCCCGGCAGCCCCCGAAAGACAAAACAGACTCCCGAAAAGCCCCCGCAGCCCTCCGAACCCCGAAAACCCCGGAAGGGCCCTCAAAAAGCGCAGGGGGACGCCCCCAACCCCCTCAGGAGCCCCTGGAGTCCCCGCCCCGCGAACCGGTGCCCCTCACGGGTGGCGGGTGCCCCTCGGGGGTGGCGGGTCCCCACTCACGCCGCGGATGTCCCAGTAGCCCAACACCGCCATGGCGCGCGCGATCGCCGCCCCGCCCCTCCCTCCGCGTGACTCCCGGCCACGCCCAGCGCGGGGCGGGGCTTGAGGGGGCGGGGCTTAAAGGGACCCCGCACCTCGCGGGTCTGCGGCCACGCCCATCCCTGGGGGTGTCCCTTGTGCTGGGGACCCGCCACCCCCAGCTCCATGGGGCCCCTCTTGAGAGCGGCTCTGTAACCCCCGCACGGAGCCTCCTGAGCCTGGGGGCTCTGCAGACCCCCGCCCCGAAGGGCCTTGCGACCCCCCCCAAACTCCATGGGGTTCCCCGCATCCCCCGAGTTCTGTGACTCCCCCATCCCCATGGGAAACCCCCTTGTCTAGAGGGCTCTGTGACCCAAGTTCCATGGGGTTCCCCTAAACAGGGGCTCTGTGACCTCCCTGTCCCTGTGGCTCTGCGATCTCCTAAATTCCATGGGGTCTCTCTTATCCTGGGGGTTCTGTGACACACCCCATCCATTCCCGCGGGACCCCCTTATCCTGGCGGCACTGAGACCCCACAAACTCCTTGGGGGCCCCTTATTCTGGGGCTCTGCAGCCCCTTAAATTCCATGGGGTCCCCCTTTTCCTGGGAGCCCTGGGAGCCCCCAAACTCCACAACGTCCCCTTTAACAGGGGCTCTGTGACCCCCCATATCCCATGGGAACCCCCTTATCCTGGGGGCCATGGGTCCCTCTGTGACCCCCACCCAAGCTGCATCAGGGTCCCCCCTTTCGGCCCCCTAAGCTGCAGGGAGTTTCTCATTATCCTGAGTGGGGATAGGGACCCCACCTCGGTCCCCACAGTCTCCATGGGGGGTCCCCCTTATCGTGGGGATGCAGGGGGGAAGGGCTCCCCCCATCTCGGGATCCAGGAGGGTCCAAGAGCCCCCCAGACATTACCCCACAAATGAGGGGTTCCCACAGCTCCCACTGCAGTCCCTCGGCAGCTCAGTGCACCCCACACAGCGGCTGGACAAGGGGGAGGCCCCCACGATTTATTGGGGAGGTCTGGGAGTGAGTTAGGGGGCACAGGGGGTCCACCCCCTCACTCCTTGGTGTTGCACCACTTGGCCGTGCGCCAGAAAATGGGGGTTTTCATGAAGCGCCCCGAGCGCATGTAGGCAGAGATCTTGTCCAGAGCCTGGGGGAACAGGGACACGTGTGGACATGAATGGAGACACCATGGGCTCAGGGATGGGGACACCGGGGAGCCTGGGATGGGCACAGGGACACCGGGGTGTTGGGGACAGGGATGGGGACACCAGGGGGTCAGGGGTGGGGACAGAGAGATGGACCCTGGGGTGTCAGAAGTTGGGACAGGGATATTGGAGTGTCAGGGATGGGATGGGGACACAGGGACAGGGACTGGGACACCATGGAGTAAGGGATGGGGTCACAGGGGTGACAGGAATGGGGATGGAGACAGAAACATTGGGGATTCAAGGATGAGGCTCGGGATGAGACAAGGACACAGACACCGCGGTGTCAGGGATGGAGATGGCACACGGGGGTGTCAGGGATGGAGATGGTGCCGGAGACTCCGGGATGGCCCGGGCTGTCCCGTGTCACCGCTCACCTCGAAGCGCTGCAGGAAGCGGGCCAGGTTTCCCTGCAGCTCCGGGCAGTCGGGCACGAACATGCGCTGCTGGTCCAGCACATCGTAGGCCAGGAAGTCCACGAAGGTGATCTGGGGGAGGGGCAGGAGGTCAGCCCCCACTGGGATTCCCCAAAGCCCGCCAGCATCCCCCACCCACCTTCTGCCCTGCGAACCAGGGCCGGGAGCCCAGGAACCGGGACAGCTCCTGCAGCTTCTTGGGCAGCTGCTCCAGGTACGCCGGCTTCAGTTTCTCCTACACGGCGGGGGGGGGCACAGTTCGGTGAGGCTGCTCCCCCCGGAAACCGGGGGCTTCACCCCCCACTGCAGCCAGGCAAGGGATGTGCCCCAACGCGCACCCCGTGCTGTGGGTGGCTTGGCCCCCTCGTCCCATGCGGCGGGGACAACGCCGGGGTCGGGGGGGATCCGTGTCCCCACAGCCCCCGAGGGGGCACTCACGAAGTCAGGGCTGTAGCAGAGCCGGCCAAAGTCCATCCTGAGATCCATGAGCTGGTTCTCCATCACGTCCACGCGCTGCTTCTCCTCCTCCGTCTCACCACCTGCGGGGTGCGGAGGTGTCCAGCCCTCCCCGCACAAAACCCCGCGGACCCCCCCGGGTGCCGGGAGCCCCCCACTCACACATGTTGTGCTTGCGGGCGATGTAGCGCAGGATGGCGTTGCTCTGCGTCAGCTTGGTGGGGCCGTCGATGAGATACGGGAGCTGGGGGTGATGGGGGTGGGAGTCAGCCCCGGTGACCCCCACGCCCCCTCCCCGCACCCC
>VZRN01006288.1:1430589-1476061 GCA_013397935.1 Dasyornis broadbenti | reverse complement strand
ATCCCATTCCCTTGTCCCAAAACTACTCCAAGGCAGTAGCCACTATTCAGGGCATGAGCTCGCCTCACAACCAGCAGAGAAACAAACAAAAAAAAAGACACAGTGTAAACAGCCTGCACAGAAGAGAGAGTTAATTCAACTCTGGGAACCAAAGCAGCCTCAAAGCAGCAGAGACACAGCAGAGAAGGGCTGCCCTTGTTTTTCAGCGCGGTGCAGCCCCTCAGAAATCTGCATTTTTTGTGTTCCCACATGGGAGCAGCGCTGCTCGCTGCAGCGCGGTATCCATTGGGGATCCTTTGGGGATCCTTTGGGCTGCTCCCCAGCAGAGGAGCTCGTGCTACCCTGGCTGTGTTTGTCCCTCCCTTCACCCTCGCTGTGGTTTTCAGTTCAGCGCTGGGACTGCAAGGTGCTGCCTCCACACTGCACTTTGCCACCTCACTGTTGACTTTGTGCCGCTTATGACTGCTCAGAAAACCCAACCCCACAGCAGGAAAACCACTGCAACGAGCACCAGGCCACAACATTCATGGCAGATGTCTTGCTCTCCCACTGTGTTGCTTGCCCAAACCCTCACCTCTGCCCTGCTCTATCACAGATTTTATTTCCAGAGGCGTGTCAGGTGCGGATCTGTTTTAAAGTGCCTTCACTCGAGGCAGCCACTTCAAAGGAGGAAAAAACACCACTTCAAAGAGGAGTCAGAAATAGGCCCATGAGTCACAGGTGGAGATAAAGTCAATTACGGCCCTTCTGGGTTACACACCAGGAAAAAGGAAGAGGAAATGTCCCTCTGCAAGGGCAACAGCATTCCCCCGGCATGTCACAGCTCATTTCTTCCCTGACCCAAATGCTACCCAGGACCACACCAGTTTTTGATCAGCTCCACTGGACAAGGACTCACACCCACTTGCTCAACACTCGTCACTTTTCTGTTCCAATCGACTCCACTCAACACCAGACTGCTCTGTGAGGACACCAGGGCACAAATGACTGGGTTTGGCATCATGGAGTACCTGGCCTCACTGCAGAGGTCCTGCTGAAGGTGTCCAGAGAGGCGGTGCTGGCCTTGCTCCTGTCCCGGGCACTTGTGGGTCACCCTGGCAGCGCTGGATGGGATCCTCGGCCAGGGGCTCTGGGGGCTCCATTGCCCAGGGAGTTGGGGGGAAGCTGCCACCGCAGTGAGGGCAGGAGTGGAGGAGACACAGGAGTTGAGGATTTGGGGTCTGCGACCACCTGGAGCTGCCCAGTCCACCCTGTGTGGCATTTCAAGAGGGGGCTGCACATCTAAGGTGGGAGAACACCACGTTATCTGCAAGATTTTAGGAAGAATTTTAGCCCTGGATTCACACCCACTGTGCTGTACAAAACCCAGGCACAGATCTCAGTGGAAGCACAGTGTTAGTACTTTCCCATTTCCGTTGCTCAAAGATCAGATTTTAATCGGGGTATCCAGACTCTTTGCTGAAACAAAAGGAAATTATTGGGGTTTGCTGCTTTTTGAGGTTTTTTCTCTCCATCTGACTGTCCTAATTCTGCACATCATTTGCACGATCCAGCAGTTCTCCATTCACAGCCCCCCTGGCTCACACAAGATCCTACGCCATCATTTCTCCCTTTCATCCCAAGGAACCAAAGCCTCTCATTGTGCTCCTGCCTTTCCATTCAGACTGGGAATTAGGGCACTGTCTGCTGTTCTGATGAGCAGAGCTTTCCAGGACGGTGGGGACAAGCCACCACCAAGGTCTCAATTAGAAGGGTTTCATTAAACATCTACCAGCCCCGGGTTGGACCTGGGTGTGGATCCTTCAACACCCGGCTGTTGACGGAGCCCCAGAGCCCAGCGCAGGATCCCTGCTGGTCCAGCCCCTTCCCCTCTCCCAGGGCACATCCCAGCCCTGCTGCTTTTGCTCGTGCTGCTGCCCATGGCGCTGGCTCATGGTGGGATTCCACAAAAACCTCACTCTATCCCTGTCTGGGCACGGCAGGATGCGATTCCCAGCCGGGTGCTGCTCCTCTGTACTGCACGTTCCTCTAAGACTCGAGAGGAGCAAACCCTCCCCTTCACAGCCGGGGTGGTTCCCTCCCCGCAGGCAGCAGGGTCAGGCTTCAAAGCTTTTCCTCCGAAGGAGGATCACAGGGCGAGGAAAAGGCACCCCATGGAGAGGCTCCGCATCTGTGCAAACCTGACTCTGTGTGTGCATCCTGCCTTTGGGAATTCAGCTGCTCACTGCTCCAGCAGGGTCTGACTTTACCCAGGCAGCACCTTGGATTCTCCAAGAGAAACAAAATAATAAAATATTACCGGAACTTTTCAATTGCTCTAGGTTTGATCCAAAACCAACTTCCCTCTTAGTAAGCCGCTCGGGAGGAAACATAAAATGCAATTAGAGGAAAAGGACATTTTACAGATCTACCTTTGCTAATACAACCCTGTCCCGTGCTTTCCCTTCTCCCTATTGAACTGCCCGAGTTTCTTCAGCAGAGGGAGCTCCAGCTTTTCGTTTGACCCCCTTCGCCTTTCTCGAGGATCGCCCAGAGGAGCTGGGAGCCTGCTCCCGCTTCTGGAGCCTTCCCTGGGCAGCAGCACCCAGCCAGCCACCTTTTCTGGGCACCTTTCCCTGGACATCCCCACCCACCCTTTCCCGAGCATCTTTCCGTGGGGAACAGCATCCATCCATGGGCAACGGCACTGATCGTTTCCTGGGCAGCAGAACCCACCCATCCCTGCCCGGGCACCCTTCCCGGGCATCCCCACCCCTACCTGGGCAGCCCCGTCCACCAGCAGCTCGAAGGAGGCTCCCGCGGTGCCGAAGCTCAGGGTATCCCCCGGCTTCACCCTGACGGCCGCGTTTTGGATCTGGCAGCTGTTGACAAAGGTGCCGTGGGGGGAGTTGAAGTCCCGAAGGACGAAGCTGTTGTCCGAGGTGGAGAATTCCAGGGCTGCATGACGATCTGCTACACCTGCGGACTGGGAGCAGGCAAGGGAAGGGCAGGGGACGCTGCTGGAGGTGGCTCCAGGTTTGTCCCTGCCTTGCCGAGCCCCTTTTCTGGTTTTCAGTCCCACCATGAACTGGTACCTCCACACTTCGCACAGACACCCCAGCACATCCTCCTCCCTCCACCCAAACCGTGCCTGTTTTAGGATGCGCAGCTGCCTCGGCCCTACCTGCAGGACGATGCCGGCCCCTCTGTGGCTCCCGATGGTCGTGGTGCGGGATTTCAGCTGGAAACACTCCCTGAGCCCTTTAGAAAAGCTCGAATTGCCCAGCCCCATCACCTGCCTGGCTGGCACCAAAAAACCAGTGCCTCATTCAGCAACCTCCCACCCAACACAATCAACTCACACACTAAAATGGTACAAAACCACTCAAAAGCGGCTCTGTCCCAGCCGGCAGTGTGGCTGCAGTAGCCTTGGAAACCTTGGCCATGCTGCCTGCCTGGGTGAGCTTTTCCTGTTTGTTTTGTTTAGTTCAAGGTTTTTTTTCCTTCTCCTTTTCCCAAGCAAATGGCCCAGCAGCACAACACAGCTCCACGCCGGCGCGGCCACAGCAATCCCGTGCCAGCTGGGACACATCTGGGGACGTGTGTGACAAACCTCAGAGGGGCCCTGCCACCTGCAAGGGCTGCCACAGAACATTTTTGCCCCAATTTTATTTATTTTTTACTAAATACCATGCTCACACACACAAACAGGTCTTGCAACCTCAGGCAAGGGGATAAATGTTGCTGTGAGGGGGATGCTGTCACCCATTGGTGCTTCTCCATCAATATCCCTTGGTCCTAGGCTGCCACACGCCCTTTTTCAACAGAAAAAAAGGGGGAAAAAGCCACACTTGCAACCAGCAACCCCCAGTTTGGCCTCTCAAGTTCTGCAAGATTTCATCAGGCTTCATTTTGAGGCAGAAGCAGCAAATTTGGCAAAGTAGAGCTTCTCTGCAAACCTCTTCCAGTCTGAAGCCATTCACTTCAGTCGTGTCTCTCCCTGTCCTTGTCCAAAATCCCTCTCCAGCTCTCTTGGAGATGCTTTAGGGCCTGGGAGGTGCTCTAAGGTGTCCCTGGAGCCTTCTCCAGGATGAACTCCTGGGTTGTCCTGGAACGTGAGTTACCATCTGGAGATGCTGAGACACAGAAATCTTGAACACATCCTGATTTCTCTCCTGCCAATCTTCTCCCCTTGGAGAAGCACCTTGAGGCTGGGGTGAGATGGATCTGCTGTTGGAGGTGCACGGCAGAGGCAGCTCTGCTCTCCCCGCTTCCTTCTCCATCACCTTTGCCTTCAGGAATAACCACCCCCCGGCAGTGCCACAGGGATAACCCATCCTAGGACAACGGCCACGGCTTTGGGAGCAGCCACACTTCTCAGCATCCCACATCTCCCTCTGCTTCCCAAATCCCACCAAAGGACAAGCATGCAAGTGGCCAGAGATGCTCATCAGCCATTTGGGCATCTTTGGCACAATTTCTGCATGAGTCACAGCTTATGTCACTGAGCTCACTGCACTTCACCACAGCTTTTCAGTTCTTTTCCTACATGAGGCAGGAAAAGATGCATGAAAAGATGCTGCTTTTGCCAGTTATTTCACCAAATGGATTTTTTTTTTAAATAAAGAAGCTCAATAAAACTTCAACTTGCAACCGCTCAGACAAGAAACTTCACTTTATTCATCCAGATTTTCAAGGACAACTGCTAGGGCTGCATTTCTTCACCATGGAGAGAGGACTTGATGCCCAGTGGGCTTTCAGGGGCACCTGTGCCTGGAACACACCCCCGAGGGGCTGCACCACCTTTCCAACCCCACACAAGGACTCCCCACCCCAGACCCCTCAGTCTGGGGTATATTCTTGTACTCTTTGTTTCCTTCTCTTCAGTCAGAGAGTCCCTTGGTTAATGAGGTTATTTTGCCCATCTGAGACGATGCCTAGGGGCACAGCAAAGTGAAACTCTTGTGACATAAAAACAGAAATTAGGAGGTGCAATGGGAAACAATAATTAACAAGAGAAACTGCTGGATGGTTTTTGATCAGCATCTCTTCTTTGCCTTTGTTTTGGTCACTTGGACTCTTCTCGTACCTTTTATCAACCACAGCACCAAGCCCACCTCTGCTGAATGGTCCAAAACATGGACATGGCTCAGTGGTGGACCTGGCAGTGCTGGATTAATGGTTGGGCTCGATGATCTTGAAGATCTTTTCCAACCTAAATGGTTCCATGATTCCATCAATCTCAGACTGCCCGAGGGAGCTCCCGGCTGGATGTGCCGATGACTTTGTCACCAATGGCTTTGCTGGAAGCCTGGGAGGCCCATGGAGCATCAGCCTGCCAACAGTTGATGGATCACAAACCTAGGGAAGGGCCCACCACGCACACACACAAACACAACGTATAAAACATTTATTCACACCAGTCTGCCTGCACAGGACGCTCAGCAGTGGTTTCACCCCAGGCACTGGGGCACGCAGCTCCCAACCCACCCCAGGGTCACCCACTTGCCTCGAACGGGGCACAAAACAGAGCAGGGAAAGCAACTGGGGCAAGAAATCCATCCTCTCCCTCAGGAGCAGGAGGCCCCTTTCAGCTGCTTCCCACCAGCCTTGGCAGGAATCGAGGCTGGCTCTGGGCCACCAGCCCAGCCCAGTCGGGAGCCGGGGAAAGCCGTGGTGCTGCTCTGGCAACGCGCTTCCCCTTCCTCAGAGAGAAAAGACATCCAAAAAAAGGAATGTTTCACTTTTCCACTTGGAAAATCCTTCTGCAATATCAGTCTGGTGGCTTGGAAAAGTCTTGCCGGAGGCGAGGGGGAGAGGATGCACTGGGTGGTCTCACAGCAAACACCACAAGGGACTTGTCTGGCACATCCAGCCTTCATTTACTTCACAGCAGCAGAACTTGTGGTGTTCAGGTTTCCTTCCCCACAGCCTTTTGTAAAACCCAGTCCCAGGGAAAACGAGTCCCATTCTCGTGCCACAGCACGTCCTCCACATGGCAGCTTCCAGGGAGCCCTGGCTGCTTCTGCACCCACACACCGAGCCCCTCTTGGCATGGTGGGTTTTAAAAAACCCTCAACCCAGCAGCAACACAGATTCCTTTTTTTTTTTTTAAGGCATTTGCTGGCTCACTGGCATTTTGTCCTGGATCTCCTCATACTTGGGCGGAGGGGTGAGGGGCTCTATCGTGATAGGGACGCTGCTGTTGCTCTGCTCCAGGTTTAGCCTGATGTCCTTCAGGTGTAGCTTCTCTGACTTGATCCTGCGGACCTTGAGCGGCTTCAGGCGCTTGCTGAGGCGGGAGCTGTGCCGGCTGGGCTGCCTCTCCGGGCTGGGCTCCATACCTGCGGCTCCCGGGGCCTGGCTGCCCTCGTCCAGCCCCACCAAGGACTCGTAGGAGGGCAGAGAGACACTGAGCCTGTTGCTCCTGTCTGAGTCTCTGGGCTCGGAGTAGCCCGTGTTCATCACCTCCTCGTAGCTGGGCACGTAGTATTGGGAGGAGACATCCTCATCCTCTTCTTGACTAGAGGGGAAAGAGTTAAGGCTGTGGGTAGCACATCATTTCAGCTTCGTTGTGGGAAGGGGATGGAGAGGAAGAATAAAACCACCCCACTCCACCCCACCAAAAATAGTTTTTGCCCTTCTACATTACAGGCCAGCTTCCTTTTGCTTGACAGAACAAATCATGACCCCACCTAAATTCAGACACATTTTATTTCCTTGTAACTTATGGCCATCTTTGATCATCACTTTCTCTGCCTGCAGACCCTCTTCTATTGCCCAGCAGTGACTTCTCCCCTTGAGAGAACATCAGTTTCTCTCCTCCACTCTCAAAAACCGGTCAAAATACATTAGAAAAGGACACCACCCCTCTGCCTTTGTCACGCTGATGTCTTATGGGTTGGGTGTCCTTGGGTTTTCTGTGAAGAGATTCAGCTCTGCACTGTGTCACCATCAGGTGACACCAAGACTTGCCATTTCTTCAGCATTCTGAAGTCACCTTTCCAATAAAACAGTGAAAATCAGTTTTCTGGGTGGATCTGCAGATCCTGACAAGAGCCAGCACAGCCACTGTCCCCTCCTGTCCCCTTGCACCCCACGTTGTCCCAGGGACCCCTGCCTCTCTCTGCACAGGGAGCTGTGCTGATGGACAGGAATCCCGTGCTTGCCCACACCGTGCCTGCTGCAGCAGCAGCCTTTGCTCTGCTCCACAGAGCTCCCTGAGCAAACAGCAGAGCCCTGCAGACCTTCCCCGGGTCTAAACTCCACGGCCAGTCTCCAAGGCTGTTTGGCACCTTGGCTGCACCTGGCGAGGCAGAGACAGCCCCTCTCCTGCCCCTCTGGCCTCTCCCGGTGTGTGTCACCCACGGCACTGCCCAACATCCTCTCAGCTCATTCCCCTGTGCCAGCCGAGCCACGAGTGGCTCCTCTCCCAACGCTGCCTTGGCCACAGCTCTGTCTAGACCCCACTTCACACACCAACAAGGCTCCCTTCCACTCAGAGCTGCTAAATGCAGCGGGAGTCATTCCCTTCCCATCTCCAGGACACATCAAAACCCCAAACTATGCCTCCTTTACCATCAGCCTTCCTCTCCCTGCTCCAGATCTTCCTGAGCAACAGCAGCAGCCCTCGGTTCCATTCCCACACCTGATCCCGCTCCCTGTGTCCCCGAAACGCCTCCTCACCTGTCCTCCTGCTGCGAGGGCTCCGCAGACACCTGGCGCTGCACGTGAGCGATGGCGAGGTCCTCACTCTGCCTCTTCTTGTCGCGGATGTTGAGGCAGATGGAGAGCAGGAGCAGCAGCACGCCCGCCCCCACCAGCACGTAGGCCACCGAGAAGGTCTTGCTCTTCAGGATGCCCCCAGAGCCGCGGTCGGGCTTGCTGCTGTTCCCAGCGTGGCTGCCGGGTTTGTCGGGGGGGCCGAAGCCGGGCACGAGGTTCCACACGGCCATGATGATGCCGAGGACGAGCATGCCCAGCCCGATGGCCGTCAGGGCGTAGTGGGACCCGTTGGCCCGGGACTGGGCCATGGCTGCTGCGGGGCTGCGCTGTCCCCACGTCACCGCATGGCTCGGGGCGAGGGAGCTGCAGTCCTGCTGGCATGCGTGCGGCCCCCTCCCCGGGCAGGCTGCGAGCTCTGGGGACAGAGGAGAAGCCGTGGTGAGTGCATGGAACAGCACGAAGCAGCAAAGGCTCTGCAGCCGCCACGACACCGAAGCTGGAATCTCACGCTGCCGTGCCTGAGAGCGTGTCGGGATAGAACAGGGCAGTGGATACTTGCTGGCTGTTCCCATCCCCACCCTTTGCTACTTTCTCAGCTGTAATCTCCACCAACCTTTGAAAACAAATCACTGCTGTTTGCTAATGGCTTAGATTGCCTGTCCTTAGGAGTGTGATAATTGACATCTTCACAGCAGCAACAGAAGGCCACCAAAATCTACTTCAAAAGCTGTTGTCAATGCAAATCGACCTGGAAATGCTCAGAATCTCTAGCTGAACAGCTTCTCCTCTCACCCCATTTGGGAGGTAGCAGGGCTGCTCATGGCGCTGGCTGCCTGCCCTGAACGCCTTCCTGCTCGGAGAAGAGAAACCAAAACTGCCTCTGTCCCAGGCAACTCAGCCCTGTGGCTTCCCCCGGCTGCTGCTGGCAAGGGCTGCCGGGATGGGGAGCCCTTGGCAGGGTCCCTGCCTCACTTCAGGCCCTCCCTGGAGCAACACACGCTGGTGTTGAGTGCCCCAGCTGCATCCCTCGGGGGTGTCTGAGCATGAACATTCCCGACCAGCCAGGCCACGGTTGGGAACTCCTGCTACAGCACCTCCTCCGAATGTTTTCTGAGTTGCCAGAACCAGATATGCTCGATTTCCAAAAATAAACACACAGAGCCACATCTCCTGCCCATTCACCTCCCGTGACCCACGGGTTGGCAGCCTGGATCCTCACAGCAGAACTGCCCCATCTCCAGCCCAGCGAGCCCCGCACATTTATGGATGTGCCAGGGATCTCAGGGATCTCTCCTTCCCCCCCTGGCTTCTTGATGCTGGTTTGGGCTTGAGGTGGCCCTGGGCTGTATCCACACAGCCCACACCCTTCAGCTCAACCCTCCTGAGCTCAAAAGCTTCATGTTTGCTTGTTTAGCTTGAGCGCACGCCCAGTTTGCAGGGTCAAGGGCCAGAATGAAGCAGCACTCCCAGAAAACAGTGCAGCGGCAGCAGGAAAAGAAACGCACGCGAGCCCGGAGAGGAGGAATCTGCAGAGAAACTTCCCTGCTCACTGCCTGTGCTCCAGCACGGCTGTGGAGACTCCCAGAGGGGTGTCCCAACCCCTCCGGACACATCCCTGGCCCCACATGGCTCTGGGCAGGGTAAAGTCTTGGCTGCCGTGGTTTGTTGGGGTTCTGGGACACGCGGGAGCTGCCGATCCCAGCCCGATGGGAGCTGCCACCGGCAGGCAGGGGCAAGCCCGTCATTCCCTGCTGTGCCCAGCCCCAGCACGGGGCTGCTGTTCTGCCTGCTCCTGGGGGAAGGCATCTCCTGATCCCAGCTTTAATTCCATCCTAGTGAGCAGTTGTTGAGGATGTGGAAAACCTTGCATCCCAAACCAGCATCCCAAGAGCCACCCTCCCACCCAAGCCCTTCCAAGCCTGCGTCTGGTGGTACCAGCACTGGCCTCTGCCCTCCCACACAAAGGTTTTGTTCTCTGCTTGTGCCCTCTGGGGTTTTTTCCTCACCTGATGATCCAGCCGAGCTCCCATCCTTGTCACAAACACATCAGCCAGCCAAGACTGCACTTGAGAGCAGCTGTGATGGCCTTGGGGCAAGAAAATCCTGTTGCACCCACGGTGGGCACAGAACACACACAGGGCTGCTCACATCTGCCCGTGGTGTCTAAACCTTTTCACAGCCTCTGTGGCTCCCCTCAGGCACCTCAGCCCTGGAAGGGGGCAGGATTTAAGTTCCCACGTCACCTCTGTGCCTGGAAGTTTTCCACAGATCCCTTGCAAGGCTACCCATCAGCCCAGCAATCAGATTAAAGCAGGAGCCTTGCCATTCCAGTCTATCTCTCCATTGAATTAGCTGCTCTCCTGGCTTTCCAGAGCTGTTCCTATCGCTGCTCCAACGGTGCCCTGACGTCAGCATCCTGGGAAAGGAGCTGCTCCTGTCTCTGCCTCAGGTCCAGAATCCCTGGTGCTGTCTGGATGCTCATCACACCATCACAGAATGGTTTGGGTGGCAAGGGACCTTAAAGCTCATCTTATTCCACCCCCTGCCATGGGCAGGGACACTTTCCACTGTCCCAGGCTGCTCCAAGCCCTGTTCAACCTGGTCTTGGACACTGCCAGGGATCCAGGGGCAGCCACAGCTTCTCTGGGCACCCTGTGCCAGGGACTGACCACCCTCGCAGGGAAGGATTTCTTCCTAATATCCAGTCCAAATCACCCCTCTTTTACTTTAAAACCATCTCCACTTGTCCTTTCACAACAAGCCCTGTGAAAAGTTTGTCCCCACCAGGTGGGCAAGTGGTGCCTGAGCACTCCAGCCCCCTCCAGCCCCCTTCCCCTTCCCTGTGCCCAGAGCATGGGATCCTTCCTTCAAGCCAGACCTCTCTCCATCTGCTCCCTGCTTGTCCATGCCCTGCCCTGGCAATGATTTACACCAGGATCTCCGAACCATTAAACTCCTCCGGCACGGCTGCCCACAGCTCCTCTGGGCTTCCCGCACCTCTCCCCTAATTCTGCAGGCTGCCGGAGCCCTTCGGGATTCTCTTGTGACATTTCCAAGTGTTCACTGGGCACAGGAAGGCTCGGGATAAGCCCGTTCTCAGCACCACACGCCCCGAAGGCTTTGCCCAGGTGGAGCAGCAGCAGGAACAGCTTCCCTTCCATGGGAGACAGACCCCCCAGCAGGGTCAGCCCTGGATCATGTTCCACATCCCGGTACTCCCAGAGGAACTGCAGCCCTGCTGGGTGACTCACGAGGAAGCTGACACCCCCTGTTGCCCTCAGCAGCACCCACGCTCCTCTGCCCTCCACAACCTTTGGATTTTTCCCCTGCCATGACATCACCTTCCCACTCACGCTCCGGCAGCAACACCTTTGTCACGGGATCACAAGAGATGAGTCTGCAGTTCAGGGAACGGGTCAAACCCTGATGCACTCACCGGACATGGGATGAGCTCCAGGGCTTCCTCACTCCCCAGGAGTCGCTGGACCTCGGCTCCCAGGACAATGCCAGGGAATGACAGAGCCCCTCGGAGCTGCCTCCAAGAACCAGGGTGTGGCTCCGTCACCCGTCACGCAACTAATTTTCTGGAAAATTCTAGGGGAAAATAAACCCGTTCTCCAACCATCCAAAGATTCCAGAGTCTCCTCTGTGTTAGATTACAAGGCTCTCCCTTCATCCTCATGCTTCCACCCAGAGAACCTGCTCATTAACCCCCTTCCCTGCTAATTGCTGGCCCTGGCACATCCTCAGGAGCTCGTTCCTGCAGTGACCATAACCTTGTGTGGAGCCCTCGTTACACAGGGGTTCCACCCACTGGGACCACAAAATTCCATGTGGGGTTGGAAAAGCAACAGGTCAGGATTTGTGAGGTATTTTCACAGAATCCCAGAATGTTTGGGTTTGGAAGGGACCTTGAAGACCATCTGCATCCTACTCCCTGCCATGGTTTCTCTCTTTTTGGCCCTTCTTGCTGCCCCCTGCCCCAGGAACAGGGATGTTTCTGGCCAGATACAGACCAGGGGATGAAGGGAATACCCAGAGAAATCCAGCTGAGCCAGGAAAAGCACTGCTGCTGATTTAGCCAATATTGGATCTTTTGAACAGATCTCAGCCCATTTTAGAGCATCTCACCAGGGACTAGGAACCCAGAGGGACAGTCCCATGCAGACTATCAGGGCTTTTCCACATTTTGCTTATGCTTCCTGCCTAGAGCACAAAAGAACACATCCACATCTCCACTGCCCCTGGCATTCCCTACAGACATTTAAGAGCTATTTCACACTCTTTTTTGTCTTAAATGTAATTTTTACCAGCTGCACCTTGCAGACAGCGCTGGGAGAGCAGCGATGTTTTTCTCAAACCCTGCCCAAGGCTCTCTCCCCTCTCCTGCTCCAGAGGGAGCCCAGCGCCCCCGGTTCTGCCACTTCCTGCAAAACAAGGGCGTCACAGGAAAGCCCATTCCCAGGCTCAGGATGCTGCAATCCACCCGGCTGGCCCTGGCCTTCACAGCAGAACAACGGTGACAGGGCTCACAAAACACCCCGTTTCCACAACACGGTGCCTGACCATTCCCAAGCCACATGCATCTCCCTCTGCGGCGTCCTTGGGAATTCCGGGCACAGTTGCCGGGGTTTCTGAAGCGGCACGGAGCACACAGGCCACGGCAGCCGCACTCCTGAGCTGTAATCATAACTGTGCAGCCACCACCACCTTGGCCTTTGTCACTGAGATACTAGGAACCCTCCCAGACTCCTTCTCCCCGTAATTCCATTATATCCATCCAAGCGGCGCCTGCTGCAAAGTGCTAACGGACAGGGACAGAGAGTCCTTTTACGTTTGTGTTTCAGGACGCTGCCGTTTGTTCCTGGGGACAATGCTGCCCTGGGCACTGAGGCCACGCTGGCACCAGCTCTCGGCAGGTCGGCGAGCCCTCGCTGTGTCCCAGTCGCTGAGTAAACACTACCCCAAGGCTTTTCCTGATCCAGGCTCTGGGATCGGCACCGGGAGCGACTGCCAGGCTAACACTTTCAGGCCCAGCTCTGTTAAGCCAGGGACAGGGGCTTGGGGTGATACCTAAGATTTTTAGCTTTTTATATTTTTCATGTATTTGTAGCTTTGTAGATCTGTGATGTGTGGCTGTAGCTTCTAGTACTTTTCCTATCTTTCTTCCTTACATTTAGGAACAATAAGCTAACCTTATAAACACTTTCCTAAATTATTGTTTAGTCTTCTTCGGAGAAGAGAACCAGCTACAAGGATGTTCTGTTTTCCAGCCAGAATCTGGACCAGACATAACAAGAGTGGGGCAAAAGAAGCCTCTGGACTGCTTCCAGTGGGGAAGGACCCCAGGAACTATTACCTAACCTACCAACCTTTTAATTGGACAGTGTATGGTAAGTTTACTAATCGAGTAACCTTATAAAAATTGTAGAATTACTACACCATATTTTCACCATATTATGTACCTGAAAGCTTTCAAGTAAAGGTTTGCTTTTATATTCACTCTGACATTGTTGGGAAGATCAATTCAATTTTCCAGGCAACAGAGCTGCTCACTTCTCTCTGGGGAGCTGAATTCCCTGTGCACCTAGGCCTGGGAAAGAATGCCTGCCTGGGAAAATCCCAGCACTTTGACTCTTTCTCCTTCCTGCTTTCCTTTGGACACAACTTCGTACCTCTGAGTTTGGAATTTTTTTTCTTTTTAATTCCCCTAATCTGCTGTTTCCGCTGAGATAAAGCCATTCCTCCACAGCCTCCCCCTGGTTTTTGTTCTGGGACCTCTCCCCGTTTCAGTGCCAGATAACACCCGGATAACACACCCTCCTCCAGAGCCTTCCAGCACTGGGAGACATTATCCATCTGTCCTTTTGATGTCCTCTGAAGCGGAACCCAGCATTCCTGCTTCCTCCCAGCCCCTCTGGAGTGCTTCAAGCAGCTCCTGTCACACCACTGGAGCCCCTGGATGATTATCTCCCCCTTCCTTCAAGCCACCAACCTGGCACCTCATGCTGCCATCGGCCTCGCCTGCACCGCCTTCCTCATCCTCTGCCGGGATTTCCACCAACACCTCTTCAACCCCAACACAGCATCACCTCTTCCCATGATTTTCCATCAGTTTCTCCAATGAGTCTAACCCACAAAGAAAACCCACTGTGGACGGCCAAGGAGCCCCCAGGGCAGGAAGGGAGTGAGGGGGGATGCCAGAGGACACAGAGCCAGCCCGGGGCCACGGAGCCGGCAGGGCAGCCAAGCGACACAGAGCAGCCAGGCACAGAGCAGCAGTGTTCCGCCAGGTGGGCACAGGTGTTTGATAGGGATGGAGGTTTGCAGGGGATTATGTTGCTACAGGCCACCTGCACTGCTCACATGGGATATTCAGCTGCTTCCTCACAGCCCTGACAGCAGTTTCTACCTGTGGAATACACCGGGAATGAGAAAAGCAATGGAGAAGCACGGGGAGGCAGACACATACCTGGGCTGCTGGAGTGAACCCTGGTCCCAGGCTCCAGGAAGGAGCAGAGAGCCCTGCCCAGCCCTGGCCCTCTGGCATCTCCTTACGGCACCGCCACGGCGCCAGGCACCGACACTCAGCTCTCTCCAGGGCACCAATGGCCAAACATTCCTCCTTCCCCGGGCACTTCCCTTCCCAAGGGTTTTCCAACCCATGTAATTACACAGCTAAAATCAAAGGCATTTCACGTACTACCGAGTCACCTCAGTCCAGGGCTGGGTTCACCAGCCCCACACCCACATGTTCCTCACCGACACCTGGGAGGTTTCCCTTTCTGGCTGTCATGCCAGGACATCCAGGGCTGTGGAGAGCTGCAGGATGCTTGGATTTGTTGTGGAGGGATGTGCTGCGGCAGCATGCCATCCACCAGCGGCCTAGGTCTGCTCCAGAGAGACTTCAAGGCGCTGGAAAGCCAGGATCACACCTCCTGGCACAGCTTCACCTCACCAGGCTCCATCCAGCTCACAGAGCCAAGGGCAGCCCATCTCACACGGGACACGCTCATGGAACCGCTGCTTTCTGCTCACACATCCCCACTTCCCAACAAACCCAGCTCCGCTGTGCTCAGTCCCCACCGCGTCACCTCCAGAATCAAACACCAACATCAGCAGACAAACACTCTGGGACACGCTTGGGATTCACCCGCGGGTTTGCTGAACCCCTCAAAGCTCCAAGCCGCTCTTTCTCGGGTGGGAATGTCCCGATAGGAAGGGCCGAACCCGCACTGACCGGCGCTGGGCTCGTGGACCGCCCGGCCTGACCTGCCCTGCTCAGGTCTCCTTCTCCTTGGCTTTGTTTGCTTTCCCAACAGCCTGGCTCACACATCGCTGCTCCCCCTTCCCGGCCGCGGGCTCGTGATCCGTGACTCTCCTGCCGGGCTGCCACCCGTGGCAAGCGGCTGCGGGGTGGCTTTGGCGAGCGGGATCACCTGGCCCCCTCCCTGCTGCTGATCCTTCCCCAAAGTGCCAGCCGATCGCTCGCGAAACCACAGCCGCTCCTCTCACTCTTAGCACGGCCACCCCGGACCCCGCCAGGGCTGCCCAGGTGCCCCAAGCTCACCTTGGTGTCGCCAGGGGTGTCCCCAAGGGGTGACCGCAAGGCTCCAACCCTCGAGTGCGCGCCCCCGCTTTGGGGGTGATCCCCCCGCTTTGGGGGTGTTTGCTCCTGCTTTGGGGGGTTTTTCCTCCCCACTTTGCAGATGTTTCGCCCCGCTTTGGAAGTGATTCCAGCCCAGCCCGAGCTGCTCCCTGCTCCGAGCCCTTCCCCGTCCTGTTCGCGGTCTCTATTCCCGGCGGGATCGAGCCCAGCCCTCCCCGCTCCGGGTTCCCAGCTCTCCGAAGGGTCCCAGAACAGGGGTTCCCGTCCCTTCCCGGCCCCCCCGACTCCACGTACCTCCGCTGGCGGCTGCGGTGGGTCCTGCGGGGCCGCTCCGCCCTCCCGGCCCGGCCCTCCCGGGGCGGCGCTTCCCGGGACTGGCCTCGCCGCTCCCCGGCCCCGGGCACCGCCGTCTGTTCCGTGACACCGGGGCAGTGCAGGGCACAGTATCGAGGATACCCCAAAAACTAGGTGTGGCTCACACTGGGGGTGCCGGTCGGGTCACCCCCCGGAGCAGCTGCAGCCACTGCTTGAAGCATCACAGCCCCCATCTCTGCTTTCACAGAACCCCGAAATGCTTTGGTTGGGAAGGGACCTTAAAGACTCCTCATTCCACCCCCTGCCATGGGACACCTTCCACCAAACCAGGTAACTCCAAGCCCTGCCCAACCTGGCCTGGAACACTTCCAGGGACGGGGCAGTCACAGCTTCTCTGGACACCCTGTGCCAGGGCCTTGCCACGCTCACAGGGAAAAATTTATTCCCAACATCTCATGAAAGTTTTAGTTTTTATTCTACTGTTTAAAACCCATCTTGCAATGGACTTGCTTTGTAGAATCAGCTTGTACCGATGGGCGGAGCTTTTCCTCAATCAGTTTCCAGCTTTATTCATAGAAATCCCATTTTGAGGAGCCCCAACCACTCAGGCGCATCACTGCATTCAGAAGAGCAAAGCCAACAACCCTGCAAAGCCAAGCTCGCACTCACAGGGAGCCTGGAAAGTGTTTTTTATCAGTCTGCTGCCCTCTATAAACATTCCCTGTTAACCACTCACTCGCTGGGAAGAGCCATGCCAGGCATGGCCCTCACCGTGGCTCCTGGCCACACGCCTTGGCCTCATAGCCAGACATTCCCATGGTTTCCAGACTGAACCACGGGGAGCAGAGCTGGGCTCTGGCAAACCTCAATGCAACTAATGCAGTGTCCAGTGTCACCTCTCCTTGGCTGCCATCCCAGCAGCAACTGGGACGTGTTTTTCCAGGCTCTTCTCACACCCAGCTGTAATAATAAACACCACCAAGGGCTCAAATCCTGTCGGAGATGATATTCAGGATGCGTTTTTCCCTGATCCAAGCAAAAAAACTGCATCACTATGCTGCTGGACCAGCCACTGCAGTTTTTCCTGTCTCTTAAGCCCCGTGAGTCCTTGTGAAGGCAAAAGCCATCACGAACCCAACGAAACTTGTCACATCACCTGGCGTGACTCAGCTCCACAGCCCTGCCTTGGGGCCACTGGTGTTCAGGATGCCTGGGAAACTCCCCCTGCTTCCCTGAATCTCTCCCTGTGAGCACAATCCCGCATGGAGCTGATGGTATTTTCCACTGACTCACCTGCCCCCGCACACGGCAGTGATATCTTGCCCCTCTAATCAAAGGCCAATTCCGAGAGCCGTGCTATAAAAAGAAATAATTATTAAACATAACTGCATATTTTATTTTTTTTTTCCTTTGGATGGATTGTTTTGCATATTCCGGCTCGGCCACTGGCTCAGGCAAATTCGTCCCGCTTCAGGCGGATTTCTCCCTCTCCATCTCCACCTTCCTGTGTCAAACATGAATCCGACATCCCAAGCAGCTCCGGCATCAGGACATAGAACAGGGAATTGTTCTCTCTGTAAGAAAGTGGGGGGCACACGGACTTCACACAGCGACTGCCACCGATCCGGCCCAGGGAGAGCTCCGTGCCTGAGCCAGGTCACCCCCCTGCAGAGGCCCTGGAGACTGTGAGCACAGAGGGGACATTGATAACGTGGCTCCTCGGGTTCCCACTCCACAAAGCTGAATATTGGCCAGGAATGGGCTTTTCAGTGTCAGTGGAGCAGGATCAAGGAGGGGGGGGTTTGCCTTCACCCCTTGGAAGGCTGATAAAGCACCTGCCTCTCCCTGACGCTCATTCTCCGTGGGATAATGCATTCACATCCATCCCTTGGGCCCATTTCCCTTTCCAGCTCTGCAGCCATCCCAGTGCAGGGATTTATCTGTGGCAGCTCAAATCCTCCCCTTGCAAACATTCCTTGCCCAGTTCAGGGCGGGCTAGGACTTCTCCAGGGTGTTTATCCAGCCAGGTATGCAGGATGCAGAGCACAGGAATGCCAAGGAGGGAACTGGAGCCCCATTAGAAGGCAACAAAAGGGCCTTTCAGAGGGGCGTCTGATGCCCTGCTATGTGCAGAGGTGCCAGGGGCTCACATTATCTTGCCTTAGAAATTGCTCAGTGGCACATTTCCCTGCTTTTTCCTGCTCAGAGGTGCTCAACACGTATGTTAAAGTCACCCGTGGAAGCCTAGACATGTTCCTGGATTCCTCCAAAACTTTCCAACAGTGAGCCAAAAGCACTGCTCCAAGTGCTGGGTACTAGATTGTACTGAAAGAGGTAAAGCCCATCCCTGGGAGCCGGGTCAGTAGAGACACCAGACTGCATGCTTATATTATACTGTTTTATTATATTATTATATTATTATATCATCATATTACAAGGCCATGGAGTGATAGGACAAGGTGAAATGAGTGTAGATCTAGATTAGATTTGAGGAAAAAATTCTTCCGCGTGAAGGTGGGGAGGCTCTGGCACAGGTTGCCCAGAGAAGCTGTGGCTGCCTCATTCCTGGAAGTGTCCAAGGCCAGGTTGGACAGAGCTTGGAGCAACCTGGGACAGTGGAAGGTGTCCCTGCCCATGGCAAGGGGTAGGATGAGATGGTCTTAAATGTCTCTTCCTACCCAAACTATTCTGTGATTTGATGATTAACAGCTAATTAACACCTGGAGTATAATATATATAAAAATATCATATATACTGGAACATGGCAGGGCCCCAGCTTTGCCCTCAGGATGAAAGCTCATCCCAGCCTGTTCCCTAATGGGCTCCTTCAGATCCCATTCCCAGCCCACACACACTGAACTGTACTTTTAGCTCTCTTCCTCATGCCTGCGTTTGTATACCCCAATTTAGAGTCTCTGCCGGGGCTGCAGGCCAGGAACCTAGCATGCAGGTGGGAAAAAAGAGGAAAACCAGCCACTTGGGAGGCATTTCCGCACACTCCCGGTGGGAGGGTGCGACCTGCCGGCATCTCCTGGTGGGGTGAGGATCCGGTGTCCCCGGGGCTGCCGGGATGCGGCCGTTCCGGTACAACCAGTCCAACCACCGTGCCAGGTCACCGTCTGCCGCTTCAAGCGCACGTCTGCAGCTGGAAAACAGTGTCAATAAAGCTGCTGTGTTAATAGTAATAACAGTAAATAACCTGCTGCTTCCTCCTGGGGCTGCTCCAGGGGCTGCTGCATCCCTTTGGTGAAGCTCTGGCTTGGGCAGGACTTGGGAATAGGAGAGCCAGGGCTTGCGGAGGACATGGCTGGAAGAGAAGAGCTAAGGTGCAGGTGCAGCCGGTTACTGAAAAGAGCTGAGCAGAGTCTAACGTAGCTTTTCAAAATTAGGAGCAGATGGTGAATGAGGGCTTGTGCCCAAGAACGGGAAAATGCTGGGAAATCAATCACTAGCAATGATAAAACTCCAAGGAAACCTTCTTACCCGGATATGAGGCCTTATTGCAGCTCTGGTGGGATGGAGCAGAGCCACTCGGTGTGTGCTCTGCTCGTGCCTGTGGCTGTGTCAGATTGGGGCAGGGGGAAGCCAAAGACAGAGGCTGAACTGGGGACAGCTGCAGGGATGATGGCAGAGCGGGATGTCCCAAAAGGTAAGCGCAGTGAGGGATTCCCTCAGGCACTGCTGCGTTGCCAGGGCTGCACTGGTGAGGACTCAAAGACATTTCCAGTGTTGGCTTTGTACAGACAAAGCAGCACCAGTAGAAAACTCCTTCAGGGATAACACTGAAAATAGGTGAATTAATGACAGGCACATCCCCAAATTTTCAGCAGTCCTGAGCAATAAACCAGCACCTCAGTGGCAGCTCTTGACAGCAGAGTTTGGGGAGATACCACCATCACCCACACTCTGTGACTGACCCCATGACAAACCCCACCAACCTCCTGATGATTTATTCAGCTCTTCGGGCTACACCAGTTCAGCTCTTTATCACCAAAAATCCAGCCTGGGGAGATCACTTGCTAGAGCAGTGGGGTGAGTCAGTGCTGAGGCAGGAAACGTCCCAGACTCACCCCTGTTTCCCTGCTGTGACCTCCCAACTCCATTCCTGACCCACAGGTTACCAGTGCAAGGCTGTGACACGGCAGGTGAACACAGCTTCTGTTGAAATATCACCCAGAGACGATGCCAGGACCAGCACAGCTGGGTTACACAGCAGGAAAGGGTGCTGGGGACATGGGGTGCCCCTCTGCAGGGTACCCCGGCCATCCCACACACCACCCCACGCCCCGATGCCGCGTTGGGATATTTGCCTTTCTCAGTCTAAAGTCCCCGCCGGGGAAAAGGCTCTCGTGAGCATCTGCACAACAACGTGTGCGGTGCAAAGTGCACCGAGGCGGGCGAGTCACACCTAAAACAAACACAGCCGGGGTGCAGAACTCGGGGACTGCTCACACGGTGGCAGCAGCGCAGCGTGGTGCTGCAGCATCCAGCACGGCGGGGATGCAGCAGGGATGAGGCTGAGGTGAGGGGATGCAGCAGGGATGAGGCTGAGGTGAGGGGATGCAGCAGGGATGAGGCTGAGATGAGGGAGGTGTAGCAGGGATGAGGCTGAGGTGAGGGAGGTGTAGCAGGGATGAGGCTGAGGTGAGGGAGGTGCAGCGGGGATGAACACGAGGTGAGGGGGATGCAGCAGGGATGAGGCCGATGTGAGAGGGATGCAGGAGGGATGAGGCTGATGTGAGGGAGATGCAGCAAGGATACAGCAGCGGTGAAGCTCCTGCAGCCTTCCACTGCCAGGAAGTACAGGTCAGAGGGGACAAAGCCACCAGAAGATCTCCCTCAGCCCAGGACATTCCCAGAGACAGGGAGTGCGGCTTGCTGCGGCTCTGGTGCAGGAGGTGACACCCGTGTCCCCTACACAGGTCCCCATGGCACAAGGGCAGACCAGGACTGGTGTGGCACCCCCAGCCCTGCCACATTCCTGGCTCCCAAAGGGCACCCAGAGCTTCTGAAACCACGGATGGGATGCATGAGCACCCGACCCCCATCCCATGCATGAAGGACAACACCAAATCTTAGCAG
Source organism: Dasyornis broadbenti (assembly GCA_013397935.1). Lineage (NCBI taxonomy): Eukaryota > Metazoa > Chordata > Aves > Passeriformes > Dasyornithidae > Dasyornis > Dasyornis broadbenti. Next base: position 1,455,351 of record VZRN01006288.1, on the reverse strand, counting down.
GGAACTGCTCCAAGTGCAGCAAATCCCACCAGTCTGTCCCAGCTCGTGTTTGCTGCACTCAGCAGTTACTCTTAAATGCCATGTTTAATTCCCATTAATGCTGGATTCCAGCTGCAGGTGATAAGTCGGAGAGCCAGCTGGCTTCTCCTGAGTTTTTCCTCTTTTTCTTTGCTCCAGCTCTCCCCATTTCACACTATGGTGGCTCTTACCTGCTCTGCAGCTGCTCCCAAACTCAGGCTGTTTCTGTTGGGAAAAAAAAAAAAAGGTCCATCTCTTGATCTGTACCCTCATTATGGGCTTGAAACTCGTTGTCTTTGCTTCAGCCTGCAAACACAGCCATTGACCCCAAAATGGCATCAGACCCCACTGGAAGTGCTGGCACAGCCCTACAGGTGACCAATGCCATCTGAATAAAGGTAACAATAATTTATCAACCTCTAAATTGATTACAATAATTTATCCATTAATAAAAGCTGGAGCACAACACTTTCTGATTTCTCCATCCCTCCTGCTGTTCGTGGTCCTTCTCATTGTATTTTCCATATCTGAGGGGGACATCTCCTGGCCGTTCACCACAAATCCTTACCTTAAACCCTTCAAATGCCCATTTTATACGGATGGAGATGGTCCCAGCCTCGTGCCAGCATCACTTCACGCTGGGAAAAGCTGGTCCAGCCTTCTCCTGCATCCCCCCATCATCCCAGAGCCCCCCAAATTCATGTGGCACTCAGGGTGTCCTGCACCCCAGAGATGCCAACACCAGTCCAGGCTCTCCATCTGCCAACAATTAAACCACATGGAGTTCGTCCATACTTTAAAATAAGCTTTATTTAGATCTTTTATAATTTTATATTTGCATCCATGCCTTCAAGGATTCTCCCCTGCTCACGGGGGGAAAAGTTAAATCTAATGTTACCCATAATTCATATGCTATTTAGCGAAGTTCTCTTTTAAATAAATCATCCTCTTAGTAATTTTTAGAATTATTTCCTAATTTACAAAAAAGCTGAAATGCAAAGGAAACTACTCGATAACAAGGAGATCGCTCATCTGTTCTGGTGGTTTAGAGTTTAAATTATAAAAATACAAGGAGAACAAAACAAAACAAAACAAAACAAAACCCCAAAAAAACAACAAAACCCAAAAACCAACAAAACGTATAAAAATGCTTCTCTGCAGAGAAAAGATGCCATGGGGCAAAGCCTGCCCTGCCACCCCAGGAGAGCCTGGGGGGGCTGGTCCCTCTGTCACCCCCTCCATGGCCTCTCTGCGTCATCCCTTGGAATGGAATATACAGCGCGAGGGCATTGGTTTAGTTCGGTGATTTAAGACAAAATACCCTTTTTTTTTTCAACCAGGGCGCGCGTATCGGAATTAAGAAAAATAATACACTATTATAGTTCATTAAATAAATCTTAATACATTTTTTTTTAAGAGCTTAAAATTATATTGTAAGCATTAAAGCATAAGGTACTTATCTTGGCATAAGCAGAGCGCGGCACATGTTAGTGGAGAGGGGAAGCGGCTGCCGCGCCGGGGCGGGGTGGTTTGGGGGCATTTCCGAGGGATTTGGAAAAAACAAGCTCCACCTGTGCTTCCAAATCACCCCAGAGCCAGAAAAACCTCCCCGGTGGGTACTCGTACCGATTTACCCGGCCCCCGCTGAGGGCAGTGACACCCCCAAACTGGAGCGGGGTGGCCGGCCCTATCTGGGCAATGTCTCGGGATACGGGATATCTTGGGATATTGCCTTTCCCCCGCTCCCAGCTCGTGCCGGATCCCCCCAAATTTTACTTGAAGCAAAGGGTAAGCCCCACCAAAAACAGGGAAAAACAGTGGGGAAAGCTCCCACCAGCTTCCCCCCCGCCTGATTTCCCGGCACATGTTTAGGTTTGCGTTTTCCAAGGCGTTAAGTGCTCCTGGGGCAGCCGAGGGAGCCCAGGGTGGGGGGTCCACGGCTCTGACACCCCCAAATCCCCCCCGACAGCAGCTTCCCAGGACAGTACAGTACAAACACCCCCTTCCTCCTCCCCGCCCCATCCCAATCGACGTGGAAAAATATAAAAATCCCAAAACTTCTGCAATAATTTAGTTAGAATAGCTCCTCTGGGTTTGTGCAAATAAATTAAAACAACTAAAAAGGAACGTTAAAACACTCATTTCCAGACCGGCAGGCGTTACAACCAGCCCGGGTCACCTCCACGGGGCTCGGCCAGGAAGACATCACAGCGAAGGAGATTTTCTTGGTTTTGTGTGTTTTCTCTCTAAGATCCCTCAGCTGGGCAGGTCCTTCGTCCCCAAGCGAGGACATCCCGTGGGCTGGGCTCCGGAAAACAGCGGGTTTCGGACAAGAGACGTCACAAGCACAAAGTGCACAATATTTCTGGTATTTACAGAGACACAGCAGTCCTTCAAGTTTCAAGTTTTGTCAAAAGAACAAGAAAAAAGAATAAGAAAAAAAAAAACCCAAAGTAAGAAAAAAACCCCAACCCAAACTGACAAACTGAAGTGACAACAAAGGAGTTACCGGGATGGAAAAAGCCCAAAAAAACATGGAAAAAAGGGGGGAAAAAACTGAAGTTACGACACAGCTGCATCGCTCCCAAGACAACAGGTAACACGTCCACAGGTGGGACGGGGGATTTGGGATTCGGGATATGTACATCGGCAGTGCCGGGAGAGGCTCCGGCGCCGTCACCAGTCCGCATCCTCCTCGATGTAGTAGTCAGGGGCCGTCCCATCGAAGAGACCAGGATCGAGGGATTTGCGCTGCTTCCCCCGGGCAAACACCCTGGAGATGGAGCCAAAGCCCATCTTCTCTTTCTTCTTTTTCCGTTTTTGGTCTTCCAGGTCTTCTAGAGACTGCGTGAGGAGAAGACAAAAGTTTGGGCATTCAGCTTTTCCTTCAGCACTTTTCCCCTTCATTCACACCAAAGGTGATGGACCACATGGTTCCAGTCCCAAAAAATATTTGCATCTAAACCCCATAAAATATTTTCATCCAGGTCCAAAGTAATTTTAAGGTCCTGGACCAAAACAAAATAATATTCCTGAAACCTGTGTGGTGGAATTTGCAGTGAAATCGGGCCCCCTCTCCACATTTCTGGGATTCTGGCTTAATTCAACTGGATCAGGATTCCAGCTCCAGGAATGGTCAGTGCATCTGTCTGGATTGCAAAAATATCCCAGTGCTTTAGGGCCAAATACAGAAAAATAACCTGTTTTGGCTGGGCCTTACAAAAACCAACACGGCAACAGGCCTGAACTCAGTGAATGCCTACGGCATTACCTGGACTTTAGGGCAATTTATGGGAATATGTAACATCCCAGACTTATAGTTCAGGATGACTTCCATTCATCCCAAACTGGTGTCTCTGACTTCCCCCCACAAGTACTTTCTAGCACAGGAAGGGGTCTCACAAGCAGGATTTGAGAGGGTCTGTGCCCTACCTGTACAATGGGATTGTGCAAGTTCTTCTGTACCGGTCCAGGACTGTCCCCCTACGGCAAAAGGAGATGGATCCATTAAATCAATCCCGACACAGCCCAAGATCCTCCACCTCTGTGGCAGAAAGCAGCGTGTTTGTGCAGCTGAATTGTGGCAGTGCTGGGATAAACCCCAGGGCAGCAGCTTTCCAGCTCAGCAAAGCCCCAGTTTACTCCCAGCTCCAAACCCAATGCTGTTTTGGGAAGCAGAGGCCCCACAGAATGCCCGGAGCCCCTCTCCCCACAGCAAGGCAGGGCCTTACGTTGCAGAGCGAGTGCGTTCGATGCCGGGGCGAGTTGATGTCACTCGGCGTGGACGACCGGTCGCCCTCAGCCGCAGAGGCATCGGAGATGATGGACGGCTGCCGGGAATGACAGGGGCTCACTCTGACCGCTGGAAGCAAGGGGAAAACCAGGGAGTTAACGCCAGCAAAGCCTCCAATGCACTTCCAAAAAATTATTTTGGGGGAAGGTGGTTTTGACCAACTTTTTTCCTCCCCAGAAGGGGTTTGGCCCCAAGGATTTGCCCATGTCCCGGTCCGTGGGGTGCCCACCTTGCCGGTCCGCCGAGTGCTGGGGGTGTGAATGGTAGAGGGTCTGCTGGCTCTGCCGGATGGCGGCGGTCAGCGGGAGGTCAGCCTGCATCACCCACTCCTGGTTGCCGTTCAGCACCGTCTCGCCCGGCATGGCCAAGGAATGGCGCTTGGGCACGTCCTTGGTCAGCGTAGCCAGGGACTGCTTGGCCTGGGGAAGGACACCAAGGTGGTGGTGATGGAGTGGGAGAAGCACATGAACATCTCCTGGAGCAGCAGAGCAAGCAGCAACACACTGCACACCAAACCTGGGGCGTTGTGGCGTTGAAGAGCGACGCAGGGACCCCAGGCAGGTGTAAAGGAGAGCTCTTTATTGCCAAAAACCCGGCCTTTTGAAGCACTTAGCCGGTTAGCAGTTTACACAGTTTTAAGTCACAACAGGCCCAAGTCAAGCACCCACCCCACACCAGGATGTGGACACGCGACCGTCACACAGCAGTCTCTGAGTTTCTCACATCTCTCTATTCCAGCTGAATCATTCTCCCATAGTTCCCTTCTGCTTGGCCTACGTACCAGGCCGGAGCCGTGTGACAAGGCCTTTCCTTTACAAAGCCTTACCTGTTGGTAACACAACCCCACCCTCCCCAGGCAAGTAAAGATCCAAACTGTGCCGCTCCCCCATGCCAGGGATATCAAGCTCCTGATGAGTGGTGGAATTTTTTCCTCTCAGTATTGCAGCACTGCAACCACTGCAGCACACACTCAGCTCTTTATTAATTATCCAGCTCACCATGGCCAGCTCGGCCTCCAGCTCCTTCATGCGGTTGTCCTTCAGATCGAGCTGTGAGCGGAGGGCGCTGGCGTGGTCCGTGGCCTCCTTGGCCTGCCGCCGCAGCTCCCACTTCTCCCGCTCCAGGAGGTCCTTCTCCTTCGCCAGGGCTTTCACTGCGTCCTCGCTCTCCTGCTGGGACAGGGGGTGGCCATCAGGAAGGGAAAATCCATGTGCTACTAAAAAGCCCTCTGTCACAACTCCCCTGGAAACCACCCAGCCAGGAGGTTTGGGTGTCACCAGAGCCCTGTGTGGACAGGAATGCCATCCCTTTTTGAGAAGATCCAGAATGCAGCCAGTGCCCCCAAAAGCAATGCTCGCTGTGCACCTGGTTAAAATTACATCAAATTCCCAAGTCTGGCTCTACTTCCTCCAGCATTTATTTAACCTTAACCTGCTGCGGTCCATCCCAGCCCCAGCAAGAGCCCAGTTGGGGCTTTAGCGGGATTTTGCCTGATTACAAACCAGGTTTCACAGTCAACCTGCTGCCAAGCCCTCTGTGCCACGAGACCACAGTGCTGGGCTCTGCACTCACTTTCCTGTGCTGTTCATAGTTCCGGATGAAGTCCCGGAGCTGCTCCTCCCGGCTCTCCAGCGTGGCATACAGCTGCTGCATCTGGCTCACCAGGTCTGTCTTCTCCCCCTTCAAGCGCTTGCGGTCGGCTTTCATGGCTGTGGGAGACAGGATGGCTCCAGCACGGGGTGCATGGCAGCCCCTTGACTCCATCTCTTTTATTTTTCAAGGGAAAAGTACCAAAATGTGCCACGATCCCAGGGGCTGGGCTGGAGGAAGATGCCCAATTCACCCCTGTCGCTGCACCCCTCAAAATGCCCATCATCTCACCACTGTGTCTCCTCATCATTGCCGACTCTCCAAGGGGCAGCTCAGACCCGGGAAAAAGAGATTTGGGAGCAAAACTGCTGCCTCAGCCTCGGGGCCCGGTGCAGGAAAACCTGCTGCTCCCTTTCCAGGATAAATAAACCACAACCGGTTCATTTTTAGCAGCGGGGAGGATTCCGGCAGCGCTCCCACGAGCCCAGGGCACGGCTCCCTGGGTGTCCCCTTCCAGCTCAGTGATGCTGTGTCGGGATGAGGGGGTGGAGCAGAGGCACCATGGGATGTGGTGGGTGTTCAATAGCCCTGAGAGGACCCCAACACCTTCATGTTTTCCCTCCTCATTGCACCAGCGAGGGATGCTCCATGACCACCAACTCCAGGACAGATGCAGCAGGCTGGTAATCCAGGGAGAATTACAGAAACCTCACACAGGATGAGGAGTTTCAGTCATTTCTGTACATTAATGCTCTACCCAGCCTGAACCCGGTCCCTGTGGCTCCCTGCTCCAGATACACCCCACCCCACCAAGATAATGCCCAGTTTAGGAATCAGATCACAAATATTTCATTATATATCGCTGCTTTTCCACCCTGAGCAAGCGCTGCTCCTGAGGAGCAGGGTGCTAGGAAACACCCTCTGCTCCTTCAACTCTTCCTGCACTCATCATATTGAATCACTGAGTCTTGCAAGTTGCTGTTTGTATTATAAAAAAAAATCCTAAATGCCCCTAAACTCTCCAGAAAAAAACAACCCCAAAGCCACCAGGGGTTGTGTGTACTACAAAAGCTGTCAGAGGATGATGCAGCATCACGAGTGGGACTGGTCTCCATGCACACATCCAATCTTTTTTCCCCATCAGATTACAGAAATCACAGTGGGTGTTTCAGCCCATGCTGTGTTTCCTACCCCTGTAATGAGTAACTTCATCTGGGGGATTAAACTGCACTGTAAGGAGCCTTCGGGCTCCTCTCAACACGTGGGGGATAAAGACAGTGTAAGAAATACTCGGAAACATGACCGTGGCACTCTGAAAGGGGAATTCATTTCCTTCATGCACCTTTGGCTTCGAGCTTTGCCTCCTCCCAGCACAGGGGAGCTCTGCTCCCACCGTCCTGCAGCTGGGGACCCCCAAAAGGCATTTCCACCTGAGTGCATCGCTATGAGAGGCGCAGTGCAGCCCCCAGGAGCCCCCAGGCAGAACAACCCGGTAACAAGGATCACCCAGCCCCGCACACGTGCTGGAATAGCCCCCCAAAATCAGAGCAGCCCCTCCTCATCCAGCTCTGAGCAGATCCCAAATCCAACCCCAGCCTGACACAGCCAGCGCCTTGAGGAGGTGGAACCGCCTCAGGTAGGAGGAATTTCCTTCTGTGCACAGGTTTTACTCTTCTTATGATTTTTTACTCTGTGTGGTGGGAAAATGAACAACAAAGCAAGTGCTTGGAATGCAGCTGTAAGGAAAGGAGGGAGATTGCAGGTGAGAGGAGAAAAAGATGGGAGAAAGAAATCAGACTAAATAGTGGAGGAAGGGGGAGATGTTTGGGACTACAGGGATTTTTATCTGTTAAAATCCAAGAGATGAAACTCTTTGGAGCAACCACTCTGTCATGAAGCACTGGAGATAAATCAGAACACAGAAAACCAGAAAATGAGGTAGGAAATGCTGCAAAATTTCACATTGTCCTGTGACAGGGAGCTCTTGGGAGTCTTCCTCCCTCACTTCAATGAACACGAATCCTCCGGGGACAACTCAGCCCCTTCCGACATTGGGACTTCCCTTAATTTTTTCCCATCTTAGGAAATTACTACAGAAACCTCTAAAAACAATCACAGCTACATCCATGTCTTTGAAAAAGCCCTTTTCCTCTGCCTGTGTGTACTTAACCACTGCCTTTCCCTGTCCAGTTCTTTTATGTGAACTACAAACTTGCTAAAAAAGCAAAATTAATAATAAGTTGACCAAGCCATACCGGGGCGATAACCAGACCCCACAGACACATATATATCTATATATGTAAAATTTAATTTCCTCAAGGATACTGGGAGGCTCTTATGAAAGTTTAAGTCAAATTTGCCAATCTCTGATGCTGGAGGCGACAAAAGACTCCTAATGAATTTAATTAAATAATGAGTCCCCTATAGCATACAAACTCCTTTAATTAGTGGCAGTGTTCACAGCCCTTAAAGATTTACAGAAAACACTTAATCNTATATAAAATGCTCTGAAGTACTATTAGAAGAAGGGTAACTATCTCCCAAGGTTGAATATATATCGATATACTAATATCTAGCAATATTTATGCCAAGGTATCAGTACTACAAGAAGATTACGAAGTTTGGGTATTGCAAGAGCAGATTTTTTCCTATTAACCCAAAAGGACAATTTACCATTTGTTTCATTTCATATTTGAGAGATTTGCTGAAATTAGCACACTTTTTTTCCTCCCCTCTATTTCTCTCCTTCCTCCAAGACCGATTAGCTCCTAAGCTTAAAGAAGATTTATCAGTCATTTGAGAACTTAATTCCAAACCAAATTAATAGGAAATTAATTGAAAAAGGCAGGAGAAAAATAAAAAGTGAGACAGAAGTGTGCTGTGAGGGCTGCCAGCAGCTCCTGGACCGAGCCCCACTTGCTGCAGCAGCTTAATTCGTCCTTAGCAAACAAGCCCAGCTAATTACTTGGTCGGGGAAAACGAGCCTTTGCAATCCATGGCCAGCCAAGGAGGAATAAAGCAGATTTTCCCTGGCTATTGGGGCCATCCCGAGGAGGTGAAACAGCTTTTTCCTTTAATCTGATGATCGAGGGCCAGGTTTCTGTATCCCAAACCCCCACAAGTATCCAAATAAACTCTCCCCCAGCCCATCGGCACGGTGGGCTCTGGCCAAACCTCTGACCTCTTCATAAACCCAAGGTATGAAGCAAGAAATCCTAAACCCACACCATGAGTGGAAAGTACTTCTCTTACTTGCATTATTAATTTTCCCCTCCCTGCCAAGCACACAGGGAAGGAGAGGGGGGACCCAGAAGCCCCCCTTGGGCTCGGCAGCCCCGCACCGGCCTCAGCAGCAAGGGATAGGGGAGCTGTGTTGGGATGAGCTGGGTGAACGCCCCAGCTCTCCTCACCATCCCCACCTGCACCAGGTCACCTCAGCTCCCGTTATTTGAGCTTCCACCTCCTGCCACTCGATCCGTGCCTCGGTCCTTTGGGAGAAGAATGATGGACACAGACACGTAACGGGACCGGCTCCATGCTGGGCTCCTCCTGCAGCCAGAACAATTAAAAATCCACCCCCTCGGTGCCTTCTGTTCCCAGCTCTGTGTGAGGAGCCAAAATCCAATCACTCCACTGGAGAGGCACAGCCTTGTCTGGGACAGCAGCAGGGCTGGAAGCACGCAGCGATGCCACCACTGAAGTGAGTGTCCCCACCCCGTGGCCCCAGTCTGATCTCACCATCCAACACCAGCTTCCAGCTGGGAATTAACTCCTGCATCCTAAAACCAGGCATCTCCCCCCAGGACAGGGGCTGCTCTAAATACTGCCTTCCCCCTTTTGAAATTAATAGTATCAAATTAAGGGGATATCAATTATAGAACTTCCTGACTTGGAAGGGACACACAAGGATCATCAAAGTCCAACCCTGGCCCTATGAGGTGGTGGCCACACCATCCAGTCGAGGTTTCCTTGGAGGATGTATGAGTAACAATTAGTCTGACTACCTTGATAATGTGATATTACATGAAAAACTAATGTGTGAACCATAGAAGCAGCATCTCTGCTCAGTTTCACGTTCCTGGGATGAGGCAGCGGAGCCCAAACACACAGCAGGGCACTGGCAGAAGATGCAGCACACCCCTGAACTCCAAAGAGCAGCTTCCCAGAACTCCTATCCACTTCCAAGTCTTTCTCTCACCCCGTACAATGTGAATTTTCATGCCAGGAACAGAATCAGAGCTGACTTTATCACTTACTGAATCACACACTTGTTTTCTAACGCAGGGATGGGCATCCTCAGGGAGAACTGCCGAAACCCCAGCGATGCCCCGCGCAACAGGAATGCGCAAACCCATCCTGTCCCATTAACATTTACTTAATTTCTCCTGTCTCTTGCTCCCAACCATGAAATCGAATACTGTCACCATGACTAACCCATAAAATTGGGATCGCAGCGCTGCTCCTTGCTCTGCAATTAGAGAGGCACGTGCGGTCCCCGGGCGCAGCCGACACCATCAGGAAGACCTTGATGTTGAAAACGTCAGCGCTCCATGGTGTCAGGCAGACCCAGCACTGGCTCCTGAGTGTGTGGTGTGGGATTAATTCCCCTTTCAGAGCAGGCAGGAAATTAGAGCCCAATGTCAAACTTCAGGAAAAAGTGAGGTGAGGCAATTGTCCTTGGGGAAATTCACCTGGTAACAGCCAAGGGCTTTCCAAACCTGACCCAAGAGTCAGCAAGGTGGGCAGTGGCTTCTGAAAAGTTAAGGTGGGTCTTCAAAGGAGAACAAGGGTTTTCTGCAAAGATCCATGTCCTTACGGTGGAGACAGCTTCCCTGGCAGGGTCCATGACTGGGACTTCCATCTGCCAGGACACTCATCCTTCTGGGACATCCATCTGATGCAACCTCCATCTTCTGGGACATCCATCCATGGGACACCCATCCATCCATTTCTTTGCTACCCACCCCCTCACTGCAACAAGCTGAGGGTGCTGTGGATCTCTACAGGAGGCTTTTACCAGCCCAAATACTATTTCCAGGTGGTCACAGCTTTGAGCTGAAGGTGAGGGAGGGAGGGAGGGAGGGAGAAAACCGAGCTACAATCCATTTGTGGAGCAGACATGAAGTTGGTTCATGCCTTCCTGTGCAGCAGGGAAAGGCAGCCTGAGGTTTCCACCCTGGCACTCAAAAAGGAAACAGAAACCAGGTTTGCTCTCCACGTGATAGTCCCGCAGGTGAGCTCCAGCATATTGGACAAACCTTCCCAGAAATGGGGTTTCTGCCATCAGCCCACACGCTCATGGATGTCACCCGGCCAAGAGGCTCCTGGAGTCCCTCAGGCGCTTGGGCACGGTCCCTGCCCGCAGCAGGACCAGTAGTAATAAAGCTGTCTGCAACCTCTCCCATCGGGGATTTCCACACCAGAAATCCAGGCCACATCCATACTTTTCCAGCCAGGGCTGGGGAAATAATAACTGCTTTAAATCACAACTCAGAGTCCCAGCTGTGGCAAAGGTGTTGAGGGTGATACGATGTAGCACTATGGGATTTTAACTGGATGTTAATTGATTTTAAAAAGTGCAAGAGATGGACTTAGCCCAGGAAAAAGTGGAATAAACATGCACAAAGCACATGCTGCCAGAGATAAAGAAACTGGTCAAGTTATCCTAGCAGAGCATCCTGTGCTGGGCCAGATCTCTGATCCTTCCCTCCACAGCAAGGACTTGTTAGCATGGCACAGAGAAGATCCAGCGCAGGCTTATCAGCTCTATCCCTGTGCCAAATGCTGTTGGGAAGGGCTGGAAATGCACCTTCAAAGGGGGACAGTGAACCCACCCTCCACTGAGACCATCACAAACCAAACCCTGTGTGGCTGTGCAAAACAAAGGCTTTAAAAACTGCTGGAGCCCCCAAAAGCAAACCTGACCAGCAAACCCTCTCCACTTCCCTCTGCAGTGAGCCAAGATCCATCTGAACCAGCTGCGCTGCACTTCCAGGCTCAGAGCCAGCAGTGATGACAGATTTCCATATAATTTATCTGCTAATGACATTCCACAGGACCCACGGTGGATTGTGGGCTGCTGCAGGCACAGGGATGCTGCAGCTGATGCTGCTGGATGTTGGGCTGGGGATGCAGGGATGCAGGCTGTGAGGAAGGAGCTGCTCTTGGGAGATGCTCTCTGGCTGCAGGACACAACCAACACCGATCCCTAAACTACAGGACAATGTGGCCAAGCTTCCCCGTGCTCCTGGCACTGCCTTATCCTGCAGATCCTTACTACAGAGCCACGACTTCCCCAGGGTGTCCATCAGCAGATCCGTCTCTCCTGGCAGAACAAGTCACCAGGCGCCGTTTTTCCTCCATTTCTGGCTACGTTTCTCTACGGACAATTTTTCATGGAAAGGAAAAATGATTTTTTTCCCTCCAGCTGCTGATTCCGTTTTCAAGTTATTCATCTCAGTCAATGCTGCCAAGCCTGCTCTGCTGCCCAGAGCCTCCAGCCCAGATCCAGCCTGGACACCTTTCCCAAAAACCACAAAAGCTTCTCAAGATTGCAGAAGTGGGAAGGATCATCAATGGAAAAAGGCTTCCTGCTATGTGCCCATCCAAGTGCCAGCTGAGATTCCCTCTTCCCAGCTGTCACACCTGCACAGAAGTCCTGGAAAACCAAGCCCAGAGGCTCCAATACTGACAAATAAAAACCCTATAAAACCCCAACATTGTATTTCTTAGGTACTCACAATTTTCAAGCCAAACACACTTTGTCTCAGGGCTATCCCCCACAGAAGCACACAGGACCTCATTGCAGCTTCTTAAATGACTTCTTACTCTTATATTTTTTTTTTATAACTAGTATTATAACAGTTCTGCTTTTCTGCATTTTGCATTTATCAGCACTTCCCCCCTCTCCACACCTCCCATCTACAAGAGCAAATATTCCCTAATTAAGGTTTTTCTCCTCCAATTACACTTCTATAAACCCAGAGCATTTCCTGCTGCTGGAGGCTGCACCGGTGGCTTGTGGGGAGACAGGATTTTAGAAGTATTTTGGCTGTTGCTGATATATAGGGATGTTTTTGTAAATTAGAGAGCGGTAACATAAACTTTTCTGAAATCCCTTCCCTCAAATACTGACTCAGCCCAATTCCCTGCGCCTCTGAGCATCTCGGCATCCCGGACAGGGGGAGAGGCAGAGCTCTGCCCAGAGTTCCCCACGTGCCGCTCAGCCTCTGAGCCTGAAAACTTTTGACAGCTTCTCTTCATAATCCGCAAACACGAGCTGACAAGTGCAAGTTATACTCGGTATGTTGGGGATTTGAGATGATATTTAGAGCCGCGGCGCTGCCAGGGTTTGACGTGTGAGCGCTTTCCCTGCTCAGGATCATCCCCTGGCTCCAGCTAACAAACCATCCTGCCTGGATTTATTGTCAGCTTGGTTTGAGAGTGGAAAAGCTGCAATGTTGCATTTTGCTCCACACACCCCAGTCCCGGGGCTTGCTGTGCTGGTGAGGGAAGGAGAGCACAGCCCCGATTGCCACCAAAACCCCCAAATGCAGGTGTGAAGAAGGAGGAGACCCTGCACATCACCTGGAGGTAACTCCACGCGGGATAAGGAAAATCAGAGTCACCAGGAAACTCACTGCTTCCCTCCTACAAGTCCGAGGGGCTCAAATCCAACCCACTCCCACCTCCAGCTGCATTTCAGCTGCTGCCTGGGCTCTACTCCACAGCTGTGAAGGAATTCCTTTGCAGTGCTACAATCAGCCCTCACATCCCATCTCCCAGCCCACCGCTGCACCCCAGTCCTTCCCAGCTCCACACCACCTCTTGCCAGGGAAGGAGAGCAGCAGGGTCCCAGGGACACCAAATGCCCGCCTGGCGAATGCACTGTGCAGAGTCCAAGTGAAAAGCATGGCTTTTCCTTTCCTCATTAATCAACTTTTTGAAAGTTGAGGGTGCTGGGGAGAGGTGCAGCAGAGGGAGGTGCAGCCCTTACCCTGCAGAGCCTCCTTGGCGCGCGCCAGCTCCTGCTCCTTCTGCGCCAGCTGCACCTTCAGCTCGGTGGCCGAGAGCACCTCGGGGGATTTGCTGCCGTGCGTCTCCTCCAGGTCCTTCGTCAGCATTTCCTTCATTTGCCGGAGCAGGTGGACCTCCTCCTGCAGCTGGGCCACCTCCTCCCGCAGCAGCGCTGGAGGAAGAGGAGACACAATGCGAGGAAGTGAGCGACAGCTCCCGGCACAGCCCCGCGCCCCCGCTGGAAACTCAAACCCCGGGGAAATGCTGCTGGGGGGGGCCCCTCCCTGCTGGCAAAACTGCTCTGCACAGCCCAAAACCTGCACCATTCCGGGACTGGAGGAGGAAGAGGGATGTGATGGGAAGGCACTTGGAGGGAGGGGGGGAGCCTCCTCTGGGTGATGGCTTTTGCATTTAAAAAATAAAAATAAACGTTAATATGCAATAATAGTAATAAGAAGAAACTAAGAAGGACTTTCCTATCCACTTCACTATTCCTTTCACTCACTTACAGGGCTGGGGTCCAACAGAGTCTCTTGAGCTCCCACACACCTCAGCTCTGCCTCCAGCCACCCACGTCCTCAGGGCACACTCAACAAAACCACTGAGAGACTGGAAAAGGGAAGCTGATGCTTCCATCTGCAGCCCCAAACCCTGAATTTTGCAGATTTACACCCAGTGACTGCTCACTCCTCCAAGCAGCTGCACTACAGGAGCATCCTTGCAGAACCCAGCAGGGATCTCCTCCTCAGCAGGCACCAGAGGAAAGTTCCAGCACCTCGCTTTCTACAGCTGCACCCACTGTTCAGTGTAACGAAGTGCTTTTCTGCACTTTCCACATTGCACCCATCACCCTCATCCTGCAAAACACTTTGGGGCTGCGCATGCACCGCTGCAATTCTCCATCTGAGTCTGGGTTTGTTCTCCCTCCCCTTTAAAAACAGGTGGAGAAAAGCCCTTTCTCATCCCAAACTGGCTTTTTGGTTTCACAGAATCATGGAATGGTTTGGATTGGAAGAGGCCTTAAAGACAATCCAGTCCCATGCCCTGCCATGAGGGACACTTTTCACTAGACCAGGCTGCTCTAAGTCCAAGCAGGACTTGAACACATCCAGGTATGGGACATCCACATCCTCTCGGGTTGGCATCACGGACACGGGGAGAAAAAATGACCCCATCAGCTCACATGTCACAGTTACGAGAAAAAATGAAACAGAAATTAAACCCAAACACCTCCTCTCCAAACCACTGTGGTTGTGTCCTTTCCCCAGTGACCCCACACAGCAGCCAGCCTGGGGGACACCAACTGAACGTGGAATACAGGAATTTTTCCCCTTATTCTTCCTCGGGTCCCTCTGCACGTGCCTGGGCCGTTTCCTTTCCGGCAGCGCTCACGGAGCGAGGCCGGGAGGTGACGCCGGCAGCAGGACAGGGAGAGGCGGCTCCCCCCGGCAGCTGCGCCAGGAAGGCATAAAATCTGCTCCACATACTTGAAATGCTTCCCGAATGAAAACTGGCAAGGCCCCATTCTGTAAATTATTTAGCAATAAAGTCACTAATGAGGAACAGTTGAGCTCTGGGCCGGGGGGTTTGGTGCAGCCCAAAGCGCTTTCTTGAAACCCGTGCAAAAAGCAAGAACTGCAGGCGGCCAAGGCCAATATGATCTTCCCTAGGGATGGGAGAAATGCAGTGTGTCCCCTCCAGCCTCTGGGAACCCTGAGAGGATGTGAGGGGCTCACACATGTGGAATATTTAGCGTGTAAAACCCACCCAGCACATTCCCCAGCCACAGAAAGCTCCCTGCAGCCCCACAAAATACCCCTGGCTGCAGCAAATTGCTCATCGTTTTTTCCCACTGACAATTAATTTTCACCTTTCCTTACATGCCACTTCACCCAGGGCTATTCCTGGGAAAAAAAATTAACCAGCAGATGAGGATGGAGGCAGGGCAGCTTGCGCAAGAACGACTGATCCTGATGGATTCCTGCAAATTGCAGCATTTTGGTGGGAATCGAGAAAATCCCCATGCAGCAGGAAGTGATCTGGGAAGGGGAGAGGGGAAACAAGTCCAAGGACAGGCAGCCCAGGGGGGAATTCTGCAGCAAGGAATTCCAGAGGGGTCCTTGAACATGGCTCAAGGTGCTGTAATGCACTGCCCAGTGCAGCTCCCCAAAAATGCACTGATCCCCTCCGGTCCTGGTTAGAAACACTGAAAAAACTCAAGAGCATCTCTCCTCCAAAACAGGCAACAAGGGAATTTCATCCCCACTTAGCACTCAGCTCCCAATCCAGGCAGAAACTGCTGAAGGATTAAAATCCAAGATCTATGAGAAGCTACAGATGTAATCTGGAGAGAAGCATGCAGCACCATGCTCCCCACGCTGCCGGCTGCAAGCCAAACCTGAATTATTGATCAACCACATATCCAAAATTCTTGCTTTTTTAGACGTATAATTCGAGATAGACGTATATATATATATATATTTGTAGAAAGAAGGATTATGCTTTGCAATATATAGTTACATTTGCTACAAATATATTATTATATATATGGCAAAGCCAAACCCGGTTTGAATATATATAAATATAAATATATCTCTATATGTATAAAATTGGAAAGCACGATCTGTGCAGCCAAGGTTTGATAGGAAAATCCCTCCTTCCAACTCCCTCCCAGGGCTCCTGCCAATGTCATGGAATCACAAACTGGTCTGGGTTGGATGGGAGCTTAAAACTCATCTTGTACCACCCTCTGTCACGGGCAGGGACACCTCCCACTGTCCCAGGCTGCTCCAAGCCCTGTCCAGCCTGGCCTGGGACACTTCCAGGGATCCAGGGGCAGCCACAACTTCTCTGCGCACACACCTGTAATGACACTCACTTGTGTCCAGGATTTCCATCACTCCAATGCTTCCTCTGATATTCTGCCCACTAAAATCACACCAATTTTCCCCCCAGAGTACTCTCCCCTCCCAGCACGGAGCATCTGCTCTCCATCACTCTCCTCCAAGCCTCCATCCCACCTTTCCAGCACCTCCTGCTCACGAGGGTCCTATGGAGAAGTCCCGTGTTATTTGCATAATTTACATTAAGAGACTCAGCTTGAAAGGGAAATTTCAGCTTCATTTCAAAACAGGGGGGAGAAAATCCCCCTTGCTCTGCCAAGTTTAAGCACCTAAATAAACGACCCGAAACGCGCCGTTTGCAGGCAGCTCTTAGCGATCGTTACAGAAAAGTTCCAATAGCTGGGAAAATGGGGTCAATTATTCAGGAACCTCATTTCAGCCTCTATTTCTTCCACATACAGATGGCTGAGTGAGGATTTCCATGCAATTCCTGTGAGCTGCATGGAGCTGTGCCTCTATTTGAAGCTACAAAGGATTCTGAAGCCCTCTTGAGCAGGGAGCGGGGCTCAGTGCCCCACACAAGGAACTCCACACATCCCCAGCAAGATGCAAAAACACAATCAGGAGAACAGAATAGAGGTTAAAGGTTTTTTTTTTTTTTTTTTTTGCAGTTTGCCCTTGCAAGCATCACTTTGGGGTGCAAAGTTAAATCTACCATTAGGAATCACCTCCAAAATGCAACAACCTTCATGCAAAAAGCTTCCAGAGCACATTTTCTTTTAATCTCTTTTTAATTTTCCCTCCTCTTTTTAATCTTTTTTTGGGGGGGTGGAATTGGGTGCCTTCTGTAATTCCTAACTACCCAGGGGAGAACGAGGTACTGCCTTGCATGGACAAGCCAGGTAACTCATTCCAACCCCTTCCAAGTCTGCTGCAAGTGGGCAGCGATGAAATTAAAGCAATTTAAACATTTCCCAGACTAATTGATGAAAACTACCATTCCCACTGAAATAATTGGCTGTTAATTATATTTTAGTTGATAGCATTAAACTTCCATGACACTGCTGGATTCTGCATCCTTTATGCTTCAACCACTGATTGGTGCTAACAGACAAGCAAATGAGATTTTTTTGGTTTTTTTTAAAAAATTGTGGTGAACATCTCCAGACAGCATTTGGGGCTGAAGTTTCCACTCCTGCTCCTGCAAATCCCATCTTGGACTCCTCTGGGCAGCAGACCAACCCTCCATGCAGCAGCAAAACCTTTTACTGGCCTTGGAATAGGCATCACTTTAAAGACATCCATTTAAAAGCCTTTTTTTTCCATGTAACTCAGCTGACACGATTGCTGTACACGCATTTCTGCCTTTGGACGGGACATATTAAAAATGGATGCAGAACAAACGACGAGGCTCGTGTGGGTGAATCAGTATCTCAGGTGAAAGCTGCGTTTTGTGCCGCTCTTGTGAGTTTGATGGTGAGATGGTTTTTGCTTTGCTGGGCACAAGTCAAGGGAGTGTTTTTCATCCAGAATATCAGCGGGATAAATACACATGTACACACACCTCTGTCCTAAGACAGGAAATGGAAGGGCCATAAAGAACATTATTAGAGAAAAATAAGGATTCAAAACTTAGGAGGAGTTGAGTGTGTATTTTAAAGTGCATCTCATCACCTGTGATTGTTCAGTAGCTTCCCAGCTTGGGACGTCCCCCTTGCAAAGCTGCAGAAAGCTGCAGAGGACTTCTGTCAAGGGCCTTGAAGTGACAGGACAAGGGCGAATGGCTTCCTTGACAGAAGGCAGGGTTAGATGGGACACTAGGAAAAAGTTCTTCCCTCTGAAGGTGAGAAGGCCCTGGCCCAGAGTGCCCAGAGAAGCTGTGGCTGCCCCTGGATCCCTGGAAGTGTCCAAGGCCAGGCTGGACAGGGCTTGGAGCAGCCTGGGACAGTGGAAGGTGTCCCTGCCCATGGCAGGGGGTGGAACGAGATGGGCCTTAAGAGCACTCCAACTCAAACCATTTGCAAAAAGACCCTGCCACTGCCCAGGCCTTGCTGGGGCAAAGCCAACACATCCAACCTCTCCTTTCGACACCCGGACACCACGATGGACTCACGGCAGCTCAAAATGAGCCCCATCTCCACCCCACAGCAGTGTCTCCTCACACGGATAAGCACAAGGCCCTGACATTTGTAAATCACCACTTCAGCCCAGCCCTGCTGTGCATCCCAGGTACATCCCTCAGAATGGACTCTCCTGCAGCACTGTGGCACTCCATGACCTCAGAGGAGCTGTTGGCCACTGGTGTTCCCTCCTGGGTGGGCACTGGGGTGCTCAGCAGAGCCTCTTGGATTATTAAAATTAATTTTGGCTTCGCACATCCATCTTTTATTTTTAAAGAAGCTTTTATGTCCACCCTGTGCTGCCGCTGCAACACTGTGAGCAAGCTGTCACACCTGGACGCAGGTACGGGCAATCCTTAGGAATTTCAGGGTAAAGCTTTCACCCAGTGAGAGTAAATCCCTGCAAACACCACTTCTGAGCATTTCCTGACTTAGACACCAGCTTGGCCTCGGCACTCCCACAGGTCTGGGGCAGGATCCCCAGTTACACACCCCAACCATGCCCCATCACCCAGCTGGGGCAGGATGTGCAGAGACCACCTGCTTGCCAAGTTACCCCCACGTCCCAGCATTCCTCACTCCAAAAATAAGGATTATTTCCACCACGCAGTCACCCACTCTCTGCTCTGCCCTGGTCACACGCTGACGAGTGTCTCACAGGACATGTAAGTACATAAACCTGATCTAAACCCCTGTGCATGCCGCCGGGAGAGTGTGCAGAGAGCCTTGGGGTGACTTCGGGGGCAGGCTGGGGCTTGTGGAGGCTGCCAGAAGCACACACGGGGAAAGAGCCGCTGGCTGGTGGGCTGCGACCCCCGCGGCAGCACCCGGAGCTGGCTCTGAGCCCTTCCAGCTCCCTCCAAGTTCTCTGGGAGCCAAGAAGGACCACAGGGCAGCGGGAGCCGCCCGGCCCGGCCCTGCCCAGCGCCACGGGGGCACGAAGCCCCTCGCCCCTCGCTGGCCCTGGGCCCGGGGACAGCGCGGCCACCGACGCCACCCTCCCCGCGGCCCCGGCGGCTCCGCCGTTGTTTTGTTCCAACCAGGAGGAAGCGAGCTCCAAGCACAAAGCGAGCGGGGGGAAGCCGAGCACGCCGGGCTGCGACCGCTCCCAGGGACCCTCCGGGGACCCCCCTTACCTGCGGGGGCTGAGCGGGGGCACAGCGCCCTGCCCGCAGCATCGTCCGCGGCCGGCCCTCGCCGTGCCCGGGCAGCCGGACAATGGGCCGGGCGCGGAGCGGAGCCCTGCTGGCAGCGGCACGTCCCCGCCTTGCTCTCCTCCTGCTCCGACTTCATGGCGGGGGCCGGCGGGCCCGGGGGTGCCCGGGTGGGCGGCTCCTCGCCGGTACCACCCGGCTCTGCGCGGAAGTGCGGCCAGCGCTACCTGCGCCGGGAATTTGACCTCTCGCCGGTCGCTTGATGTCACGGCTCGGAGGAGTGGCTCTGCCCCGCACGGCCCGGGGTGCGCGGGACGGGGGCCCCACAACTCCCCCGGAGCCCCGGGGCCGCGCAGGAACCCGCGAGCGGCCGGCGGCGGAAATGATTCCCGGCTGGAATCATCCATCGCTCCCGCCGCTGCCACCCACCGAGCGGGCGGCGGCCCCAGCCGCGTCCCGGCGGCTCCATGGCCACCGTTGGTCGCGATATTCGGCAGCACGGCGGGGAAACTGAGGCACGAGGGTGGCGAGGCAGCCCCGCTGCCAGCGCACGGCTCGGGCCAGCTCGTCCTCGCAAGGCAAACACGTGCGATATTTTTTTCTCGCAATGCAATTGTTACTTATTGTATATGGGGTGGGGTGAGCAGGGACACAGCAAAACCCAGCGAGAACGCAGAGAGCACCTGACTTTCTATGATAAAAGCCACATAAAAATACACCAGAACAACCAAACTCTCTGAAACCCATCACACTCGTGTAGCTTTTCCATGGAATCATTAAGGTTGGAAAAGACTTCCAAGATCAATTCCAACCTTCAACCAAATACCACCATGCCCACTAAACCATACAGCAAAGTGTCACATCTGCTTCTTTTTTGAAAACTTCCAGGGATGACAACTCCACCACTTCCTCTGGGGAGCCCATTCCAATGCTTAACCATTCCTTCCGTGAAGAAATTTTTCCTAAAATAAGTACTTTTATTCCCTAAAGCCCACAGTGCACTGTTACGTGCCCTCACCCTGCTACTTGGGCTGCCCGTTTCCAAGCCCCCCACAGCAGACCTGCTTTATAAATTTTTTCCCCCCCCCCCCCAAGTGATGAAGAACTGGGCCCTTTGGGTTTATGAATTTGTGCCTGTCTCTTCGCTGTTATCCTCACTAGGTGAACACTTCCTGGCCGGTTGCTGGCTCGGGGATGCTCTGGAGGCAGCCCCACCATGCTGCTGACACCTCTCGCTCTGTCCAGGAGGGTAGCGCTTGCACCAAGCTCAGAAAACACAGTCCAAAACCAAAAAAAAAATCAGCATATTCCACCTTCCAACAGCAGCAAACCTCCACCAGCCACCGTGAACCCAGCTCCCCCTCCCTACAGCAGCAGTATCTCAGGCATGGGGAAACTGAGGCACGCCCCATGTCCATGGGTTTTGACGTTTTTGGGAAGTGGCTGACAATATAACTGCGGGAGGAGCTGCCCTGGCTAGGAAGGGATGCAGCCACGGCCACCTTGTACACTCAGGTCAATAAACCAGGTTGTCACTCGCCCCGTGACCCTCCTGGCCTGACACTGCGCTGACGGGCATTGCCCCTTCCCTATCCTGCTGCCTCCTCGCCAGCGGCTTGGGAAGGGGACGGGAGTTGGTTTTGTTGTGCAACAAGCCCTGGTTCTCATTGCACCAAACAGTGCACGCAACAAGCTGGCACTGCCCCAGCCGAGCACGGCGCTGCTGCCAGGTGCGCGGTGCCCATCGCCCCAGCCCCTGCCATCACCTACCTCAGCTCCGGGAAGCCCAGGAAAACTCTGCGTCACCTCCCATGGCTCCCTGTTTGCACAACTCCCCTCCGCTGGGATCAAGTCGGAGCGCGCCCGGGCCGACTCAGCTCCCGATGCTGCGGGAGCGGGGCCAGCGCCGGAGCCACCCCACGGGAGCCGGGAATCACGGCCGGGAATCACACCTGCGGGTTGGATCCTGCTCTCTACAGAGTAACCCCAGTGCAAAGGTAGCCGTGTGCCTTGGTGCGACCTGCCACGGCTCGGGAAGGTGCTGAGCTGCGGTGCCCCGAACCAAAGCCGAGGGAGGAGGTTCTCCATCCACGTCACAGGCATTGCACAAGCCCAAAGCTCCCCAAGAGCTCCCCTTGGAGCCTCCTCCCTGGCAGGGGAACTCGGAGAGCGAGCGGGAATGCTGGGCTGGGCTCAGTCCTGACTGCTGCTGACTAATGGTGGCCCGGCAGCGTTCCTCACACCCGCAGCACCCGTCCGTGTGAGCCAGTGCAGCTCGGCTGCTCTTTGACCCCGCCATGGTCACGCAAGGATTCCCCTGCCCCTTCCTTTGTTGTGAACAATCCCTTTGGAAAGCACATGGGAAAATGGTGCCGCTGAAGTCAAAGGTGGCTCATGCCTCGGCCGGGTTTGTGTGGTGCTGCCGGGCTCCGGGCACCGAGTGTGTCCGTGTGTCAGGCAGCATTCCCCCTTTGGCTGTGGTTAAATTGGGGTTGCGGTCTTGGTGTCCTCTCCTTGCTCTGGATCGAGCCATTGCTGTGTGGCCAGTGGTGGTCCCTGGCCTTAGCCAGGAGGAAGTTGAGGCCAGGGAGGTATTTCTGTCCCTGGAGTCACTTCCCGGGAATCCTGGCTGCTGCAAGCACTGGGAAAGGGACAAGTGCTGGCGTCAGCGCAGGTGGGTCTGGCCATCCATTCCAAACTGGCCAGCCTCCTTCAGCATTCCCTAGCCAAGACCCTTCTGCAGGGGTAGGAGAGACCCTTCCCACCCAAGCCTGGCTCAGAAGGTCTCTGCAGGCTGATCCAAACTTGACAACCTCCACCAGACGACAAATCTGCAGTGTGTGTCCCACATCCAGCCTCCCAGGCTTGGAGGTCTCACCAGGGGTACAGCTCTGAAGCAAGCAAGCTACAGGTGGTCTCCGCTAAAAAAGTCCCAACTCTGCCAAAAATCCCAACCATCACCCACAAGGGCAGGGCCCACCAGAAATGGGCAATAGAGAGTCAAGTTGGGGTCAAAAAGTTGTCCAGCCCTGGCCCAGGCTGCCCAGGGTGCTGGTGGGATTCCTGGAGGGATTTAACATGGATGTGGCACCTGGGGACATGCGTTAGTGCTGGCCTTAGCAGTGCTGGTTGGACTGGATGATCTTAAAGGGCTTTTGCAACCTTGACAATCTTACGATTCTGTGAAAAAGCAACTCAGCTTCAGCATTGCTGCTCCAAAGGAATGGTCCTCCCTCCCAACAACACCGAGTCGGAGCTGGTGGCTGCTCAAACGCAGCTGGAGCACATGGCTGGTGCTGTGTGTCACTGCCCTGGAGGCACCAGCACCTGCAGCCGCTGCTGAGTAACCTCAGCCTGCCCGAAGAATCTCTGCAGAAGGCCAGTGATGCATCCATGTACCTTCAGACAGGAGCTGGCCCTTGAGAGCCACATCTGACCTGGAGGACTGAGCTGGCCATAAACCCCCCCTGAACGGAAAAGTCTGGAGACCTACAAGGTCTCCTGGTTCAAAATGCCACCTGCTCCCAGGAAAAGTTACTAAAACTTCTCTCTCATGCCCATGGAAACCCCCTTCCCCATCCCCGTCTCTCACAAAATAAAGATAACAGAGAGAGGCGGTGTTTCAAAACAGAGCTGATTTCTTTTTTCCCCCTGGTTTTTCTTTCAAGGAAAAACTTCTCTCAAAAATGACAGATTTTTGTCAAACATTTCACTCATGACAAATTGGCATTGTCATCGAGGAGAGCACTCAGCTGGGAATTTCGGAGGCACTTCAGGAACCTCCATCTGCTTTTACTGAGTTAGAATCCGACGGCGGCGAGGTTGGAGAACGTAACGTGTGAGGCAAGGATTAATTAACATCGATCTGGCTCCAAAACCAGAGGCGGTGAGCGTAATTTTCATTGAGGAACTTGGCACCGCTTAGCACCTCCTCCTCCTCCAGTGCTGCCGGAGTATTTTAAGCTCCTGAAAATCACACGTGCATCACCAAGAGTTTCTGCAGTTATTAACTGAAGCCTCAACAGACAGAAAAATCTAAATTTTTTTGTTAGCTCCCTATACCCAGGCCATACACAATGACTTTCCCCTTCTTTAAAGCAGCCCTGCAAAAGCTGTTTGTGGCGGAAAGAGGCAAAAAAGCAACGGGGAAAGGGCAAACATCGTCATGCTGGTTCCAATCTCATTTGGTACAACTTCCTGAGCTCATCATAGTTATTTCTATTGTGTTTTTTAATTTTATCACGAGGATTATAGTTATCATCACAGACATTTTATGTCTGACTTCTGGGTTCTTTACAATATTTTCATTCAAATGCTAAAAGGCTGTAATGAGAGTAAGATAATGGCCCGCAAATATAAATGACACAGATCAGAATAGGGGGAAATTGGTTAAAAAGGAAAACAAATACAAATTATCCATCCTAATTTGCATTCAAACACAGTAACTGGGGGAAAAAAAAAATCAATGTATGATGGAGAGGGAGGCTTCACCTGGTACCTGAACCCAGCAGAACATGCTGTGCTTCTGCAACATCTGGATGCAGCTGTAAATGTCACCGACTCCTCCCTGCCCTCCCCAGCTTC
Organism: Dasyornis broadbenti; assembly: GCA_013397935.1. Classification (NCBI taxonomy): domain Eukaryota; kingdom Metazoa; phylum Chordata; class Aves; order Passeriformes; family Dasyornithidae; genus Dasyornis; species Dasyornis broadbenti. Next base: position 1,431,233 of record VZRN01006288.1, on the reverse strand, counting down.
ATCAGCACTAACGAGGCGAGGGATGGCACAGACAGCCGCACGTTTGTGGCTGTGGAGGGACAGGGCGGGCATCGATCAGCAAAACGTGAGTTCTCCGAGAGCTTTGAACCGCTGAACCCCACCAGAATCAATATTTTCCTTTTTAAAACAACGCTGGGGGGAAAAGCACATCTCATATAGATTCAGTGTTATTCTGGGTTTTACATTATTCATTGAACCTCATCCCATGTCATGCTGCAGTGAATATATTACCATATATGATGATAAAAAAATTACATGACTCCTGCAAATACCCGGTGAAGTGTCAGGCTGGGCTGCTAAAGGAGCTGCAATCGCTCATTAGCAACGTGTAATTACGCTGCCATACGTTGGGGTTGTGCCTGTGCCACCAGCCACTTTATGGGGAAAAAGAAGGAAAATAGTAATAATAATAATAATAATAATAATAATAATAATAATAATAATAATAATGCAAAATAATAAGACAAGCAGCAACAAATGCTGGAGCTGTGGGGTGGGTTTCAAACTTCGGGAAACATTTTCTTGTTGAAGCCTTATCTCCCCTGCAGCACATCCAGGAACGTCACTGCAAGGCCACCAAGGGCCATCGCCTCCCCAGAGCCTCCCAGGGACCATGGGGGAAC
>VZRN01006288.1:1419524-1430106 GCA_013397935.1 Dasyornis broadbenti | reverse complement strand
CATCTCCACCAAAAAAAAAAAAAAATAAAAAAAAAATAATAAAAAAAAATATATATATATAAAATATGTATATTAGGGAATTCAGTACAGAAAACAGCTTTTTATGACACCCACGCAACCTGCCACATTCATCAACACAACCAAAACTCACCCGAACCCCATTTCTTTACACCCCAAACCTGCCACTCACCGGGCACGAGGCTTGCTCACGTGCATGGACTCCAAGCGATGCTACAGCACAATTTTTGGTTGCTTGCAGGAATTGCAAGGGCAAAAAAAAAAAAAGTGTGAATAAAGCCTGGCTGGGATGGCTGGGATTTGTGAGGGAGGTTAGGAAAGCCCAAGGGGCTGCACGGATCAATGACCCCGTGAGCCCGGACATATCCCGTTCCCCTCCTGTCACTGTGTGTATCAACAGAATATTTATAAATCAATTGAAAGCAATTAATCAGCTCGAGAAAGATAAGGGATAACGAAGAAAAGAGATTAGCTGGCGATGCACAAACAGGGCTCCTCCGGGGAGGAACCGCTGTGGTTGGAAGCCTCCTCTGCAAAGCCTATTAGCTCCACTTAAAAAAGAAATTTAAAAGAGGCAACCTGAATAATTAAAAGGAAGAGTTAATGGTTCATGCTAACAGCTTCTAAAAACTTGCATCAGCTGTGTTTGTTAACCAAAGGGACCAGCAGATAAACCACTGTTCCATGGCCATGGCTGGAGCCCCACATTCCCGCACGGAGCCCCACATTCCTGCACTCCCCGGCACCGTGGAGCCAGGAAGGCTCACATGGACACTGAGAGGTGCACAGGGCCAGCATCCTGCTGGAGTCACTTAAGTGACCAACCCTTGGAGCTGAGTTATAAACAAGAACAGAGCAATGACTCCAGGACGTGAGGAGAAGCCTCCAGGGATGTAAATCCAAGTATCACCCACCCAGAGTATCCCCTGGTAGCCTTCCAATCACCAACCCGTTCCTTGTGGGCTAAGCCAGGACTAAATACACTGCTGGGTTGGTTGCCAACTGAAAAATTAACCTCTGGGCAGGGCTGTCGACATTTCTGCCATTTTCTGTATGTTTTCCTACTGATTTTTCCACCCTAATCCTTCCACACCAAACTCTGGGGAGGGCTGGCTCAGGGCAGGACCAGCAGCACTTTCCTCGGCCGTATTTCTGCCAATAATTATTTATTTCACACCCAGAAGATGCCAACACCAGGGCTGAGCTTAATCCAGTCCGCAGGACCAGCACCACCATGATGGTGCCACCAAGATCTGGGTGCTTTTGGCCAAAACAACATCCTCAAGCTGCCACTTCATTTTTGATGTGAAATGTTTTGTGAATGTGAATGTGAAATGAAATTATGTGGAAATGATGCGAAATTCTGATGTGAAATGATGTCAAAATGACCAAGAATGCCCCATCCCCCAGCTGTGGCCTGCATCCTGGGGAGGTCTGTGAGGAGCTTTCCCAAATTTATGGGGAAATTGGCAGCCTCCTCCCGTGCTGTGGGATCCCACCTGAGAGTTGGCAGCGGGTGGGCATCTTAATCAGGAAGATCCACCAGTTCAGAGGGCTAAACACAGCATTTCTGTGCAATACTTGCCTTTTTCAAGTGGTACTCAACAAAATTGCCAGGTCAGGGCTGGAGCTCTCAGGTTTTTTTCTTCCGAGGAGGAGGGTAAACATCTCCCCACCTTCCTCACCAACCTGCAAGGCAGCAATTTAACCTTCAAGGTAAGGCTCACATCCATTTAGTAACAGCCCTTACCTACAGGCTGGGGGCAGAATAATTCCACTGAGAACAATATGGAATAGATAAAAATAACTGCACTGCAGCACGGACACGGATGGCACGAGCAGCTTCCTCCCTGCCCGTTGATTTCATGGCAGGTGATGGGCTGACAGCAGGAAAACTCCCCCAGATCTGATGCTCAGGGGGCAAATGTTGCTTTAACAGGATAAGGCCTGCCTGGGCAGGTGTGAATCTACAGGCTGAGCCCACATCAGGCTCTCCAGAAGCTCCAGTGCATCCTGCTCCCACTGCAATGCTCTTCCCCCTGAAGGACCCAGAGTTCTGTTTCAAAAACCTTACTTTTCCCCTCTTATTTCTAATATTAAAAAAAAAAAAAAAACAAAAAAAAAAAAAAAACCTTGAAGGTCTTTTCAAGTGCCTAAGCAGTGAGAGGTGTAATATTTTACTTATCTATTATGCACCACTTATTGAACTTCTAATCTATGCTTATTAAAACCTTCCACAGCAAAGTCTGTTCTACCCCGCCAGGAGGTTCAGGACAAAAATTGAACACCTGGAGGTTTTAAACCATTTTTTTCCCCACCAAAATCTTGCCACCACACTAAATATCATGGCACACCTGAGTGGGATGAAACAAATATACCTGTGCCCATAAAATCACAGAATGGTTTGGGTTGGAAGGCACCAACTCACCCCATTCCAACCCCTGCCATGGGCAGGGACACCTCCCACTATCCCAGGTTGCTCCAGGCCCTGTCCAGCCTGGCCTTGGACACTGGCAGGGATCAGGAGTTCGCAGCCTCTCTGGGCAAAACGACCAAAATGACCCCAAATCAATACTGGAAATGAGGTTTTTCAGTCTGAAAATGAAGAGGCAGATGCCAACCAGTACCAAAAAGACGCTTTTCCCCCCTCAATATACCCTCAGTATTAGTGGATGGGAGTGCTGCAATGGATTGTGTAATGCTGCCCCATCTATTTTACACACATTCCCAAAGGCAGGAAAAGCCATTTAAAGCTGGGAGGGCTGCACTGGGTGCCTGCCTGGAATTAAACACTGCACTAGGTAGCAAAGTTAATAAAAGTGACAGCCTTTTATTAATCTTGGCTCGTGCTGCAGCGCTCGGAGCCGGCAGGGAGCTGCTCTCATGGAGTTATCAGGGCACTGCACCAGGCAAACCCGGGGCTGGGAGAACAGAATAAAAAATCGAAATTTTAAAATAAAATAAATAAAATGAAACCAAAGGGGGCAGCAGAAGGCACAGAAGCTGTGTGTCAAAGCCAGCAGCATGAGCCCAAGTTCTGGCAGCATCAGAGGGTGAGGACATGTGGGTCGGAATGTGGGGCTGGATCCCTGTGGAATGAGCTCAACATGCTGTGGATCAGCTCTTGGTAGGGTGGAAAAGCACATCCCGGAGAAGGTGGGCACACGAGGATGCACTGAAACCCAGCAGAGCAGAGGAAAGAAAAATCATGGGTTTTATTTCCAGCCAGATGAAGCAAACCTGGGGGAGGCCACTCTCTGCAGTGTTTCACCTGGAGAGCCCAGGGAAGTCGAGCATCTCAGTTCCTGTGGCAGCAAAGTGCCAGGTGAGTGAGCACGGAGCAGGCGAGAACATCAAGCTCCAAGAAAACACAATCCCAGCGGCCCCAGACACTGCACTGTGGCTGGAAATAGGTGGTGGAATGATCAATTTGATTTTTAAACTGTGCTTTAAAGTGCCTTCCCAAGCTCCCCAGGAAATACCCAGTGCTCGGTTAAGGCTACAGGGGGGATGTGCAAACCCTTCCAGGCCCTGTTTTACTTGGTGATAGAATCCCAGGATGGTCTGGGCTGGAAGGAACCTTCCCCTGCCATGGGCAGGGACATCTCCCACCATCCCAGGTTGCTTCAAGCCCTGTCCAGCCTGGCCTTGGGCACTTCCAGGGATCCAGGGGCAGCCACAGCTTCTCTGGGAAACCTGGAAAGCTCCTGTCACCCTTGCATGGGATGGCAGCCAGAGGACAGTGACACTGCCATGAGGAGGAATCCTTGGTATTCCTAGATACTCCAGCGTGACATCCTTGATACTCCCAGGATCACCTAGGGATAAGCAAAGGGCAGCAGGGAAGAGAGGTGGGACAGGAGTAAAGAGGAAAAGAAGGGAGAGTTTACTGGAGCAAGACATGCACCAACAGCAGCTGCCAGTTTTCATCACCTCATCACAAATCTCACAGTAATGATTGCATCTGGATTCTTCTTTTATTTCTCCCCCTCCCAAACTCTGTTTTTTTTTTAACTCAGACTCATGAAAATCTCATAAATAAATTTCCATGACCAGTATAGGAAAGACTCCTGCATTTCCCCTCATGTGCTGCACAAGGCTCAGCAAGCAAAGCAAACAGCAGGAACCCTTATCCCTTCCACATGTACTTTATAACCCAAACCACGATTTTCGAATAGCCAGAGCTAGGACACGAAAATAAGGAATACATGATCCTAAGAGACAGGTACCCAAGAAGCAATCGTATTAACTCAGAGCTAAATGTGATCAAGAGTAATAATTCAGGAATGGGTTTCCAATGTGGTACTTGAGGAAGCGAAAAGAGATGTTATTTCCTGCTATTTATTCACATAAAGGCTCCGAAGTCGTCCACCTTTTCTACACTGGCCTCACAGGACCTCTCCCGAGCTGTGCCCAGCACTGGGCATTTCCCCAGAATAAACATAGTTGTGCTGAAAAAATGAGGCCAATAATAACAAAAACATACCCAAAGCAACGGGGGGATTTGGAGGAGATAAAAAAAGCCACGGGCAAATGCAATTCCTTCTCCTTGGTGCAGGCACCAGCGTGTGGGACCACGATGTGAGAAGAGGCACCCAAATGACTCCACGAGTCTTAAAACTGGGAAAATTAAAGAAATTACTGGTCATTCACACACCTGACACCCACTCTGCCCTGCCTACACACTGCCAAGCACACCCAAAAGATTTCAAAGACTCAAAATTCTTCAAAGCCTTTTTTTCACTTGGTAAAACAGGGAGGTCTTTTTAATAATCCAGCTGTTTTGTGCTGGGACAGGATGCTGGCCAAGTCCCTTCTCTCAGGGGCCGCCAGAAGAAAAAGTATCTAAAATTCAGGCTGGGTGAAAGGGTCTCCATTTCAATATTTCTAAATATAAAAGTCTCAGCGATGCCTCAAATAATTCAGAAGCTTTAGGAGAGGCACAGCACAGCCCCAAGTTGGGGCACTTCTGGTAACTGTTCTTTTCACCAATTTCCCCCCAGCTACGCCACAAAAATGACGGAAAAAATCCCTTTATTTTCTTAAGGGAGATTCACCCTCGCACCACAGTCCCCGCAGGAGTACAAATATTTGATGCAATCAGAAAGAAAACAAAACCGTCCCAAAATGACAGCTGAGAGGGAAACAATCTGGGAAGTTTTAACCTTCAAAATCTGTCTCTTAATTCTGGTTGTGATTTCTGCAGGCGAGGGAGGAGAAAAAACACAGCCCGAGCAGTGTCTGCTCCTGCCTTACAAAGGCAACTTTAAATGGGATTTTAGGAGAACATGACTAGGCCAGAGTTAATGCTATTAAAATTCAAAGTGCAAAGACAGCCGATAATCCCAGCCGGTTCCTGGGACAAGAATCCGATCGTGCAACGCACGGAGATTTGGTGCTGCTTGCTGCTATTGATTTCCTCTTACTGGAAGTGGGGAAAAAAAGGGAGAAGGATCAACAGGGAAACCCAAAGCTCCTCGGCAGCCCCGCCAGCCCAGCTCGCTTCCAACACCCACGGCTCAGCAAGTGGAAAGGAAACCGCTGGCAAACAGAGCTCAAAAACGTAGAAAAAAAAATACAGATTTGGAGACAAAATCCTCCCCTGGGCTGTCAGACCTGCCCAGGCGTGGATGTGTCTGCCTGGGAGAGCTGTGGAGCAGCAGCACAGCACGGCCTGGAGCGGGCACGGGGCTGGGAGGAGCAGGGGCAGCTGCACAACAGAGCCCCAGAGCATCCGCAGCAAGACACGGCCCGTGAACACAAAGCGCTTCCCTCAGGCCTGCAGCGCTGCCCTGGGAGCTTGGGACACCTGAAATGCCAAACTGCATCATGATCCTGTGCACCTTCACTTCCTGCACGCACCAGCCGGGCTCTGCATCTGCAGGAGCCACTGAGGGACCACTTAGGAGGAAACAAGTGGAAATGCAGCCACTGTATTTATACACACAGAGTATTTTAATTTTTAATTTTTTTTTTTTTTTAAGCACATGGTCAGATACTGCCTTGATTTTGTACCAATTAATCCTACAGCCAGAGATTTTCCTCTGTTCTACAGCCACTTGCAAAATCCTCCCAAAAGATTGCTGGGGGTTATAGAGGAATTATGTTGGTTAGTGAGCCAGTTATTATCCCTCTGATAAGAGGAGCTGATCTGGGCGGAGAGGCATTGGCTCCACGCTATTTGCAAAGAAAAATTAAAGCAGAGATAGTGGCAGGTTTGCTCAGCTCCTGCCTTATCTCCAAAGCGTGGCAGAGATATTATTTGATCCAGCTCCGGCCGGGGAAGGAAAGCAGGGCTCCAGGGGAATTCAGCAAAGGCCGTTTTCCCAGGCATTGGCAGCTCTAAGCGCTGCGGAGAAAATCAAAATCCAGTACAGCAGGACCTGGATGCTGGGAGTACTGGGAATTGGGTGTCCTGTGATTCAGGTTTATTATATGGTAAAAAGCACCTGTAAACCACGCCACCTGCAAAATAAATTCCCTTCCTCAGTGGAAGAAACTGAGCTGGACAGGCTGAAAGCAGCCCTGAGGGGAGGCTGCGCTCCCAGGAGGGCTGGAAGCGCCGGCTGCCCTCTGGAGAAATCCTTCCAGCATCCCAAGCAGCATCTCCAGAGAAAACGTGTCCAAAAGAAACTCTCCTCTGCCTCCACAGCTATAAATAGGGCAGGACTGGATGTTATCTGTGATGCTTAACAGTTGTTTCAGTTGGGAACCACAGGGAAACGATTTGCAGTTGAGGAAAGATTGTTTTTTTTTTATTATTTTTAATTTTTGTAACGTTTTATTTTTAGATTTCGGGTCACTGATCAAGCTCCCTGGAGCTACTCATTGCCCTGAGCCTGGTTGTGAGAGGGCAGCACCACACAAAGCTCTCTCCTCAACTTCAACAGAGATGAGGATGTGGTGCAGGACAATGAGGTTTGTCCCAAAGCCACCTTTTCCCTGGGAATTACACGTTTGGGAGCAGGTTCCTCTCCACCCTCCTTAGCAGCTGCCATTATTTGGGCTCATTTAACACCACCAGGTCCCATTTATACCCTCAAGGGGGTTTATAAGCCTTCACCACCCTGTAACAGGAGCACAAGGAGATTTACGTGCAGGAGTCTCTCCAAATGTGCTCCAGGGAGGAAAAGGGTATCCTTGGGAAGATCACCATATTTTAAAGGGCTGGCTTTTTAATTTTAAGAGATATCTTAATCTAAATTGTCTGGACCTGAGGACCAGACAAATGGCATTTGCTCCAGCCACTTCTCATGGTCTTTGCCATTGCAGCAGAGGAAGGGAAGAAAAACAGATCAAAAGAGCCATGTGGGGAAAATAATGAGTTTGGATTGTGCTGGCGGCACAAGGTACAACAGAGTGAGGCAGGAACAGAGAAATCCATATGTGATTCTGAGTTCCTTTTACCTACTACTGGGCTTTGGAGTACACCAGGTATTTGAGGAAAGATGCAGGCAAACCCAGGGGAACTGCAAACCTGTTGCAAATGTGAATTAGAAGCTCAATTTTTAGATAACCCAGGGTTTGCTTTTTTTTTTTTTTGAGGGAGTAATAACAGCTCCTGCCCTGATGAAGCAATAATGGGGTGTGCAGGTAACCCTCAGAGCTGAGCCCTCAGTGCCAGCAGCATTCCCTTCGGCACAGGGATCACCTGAGTGAGCACCAGTGTGGGATATGGGGTGATGGAGGAAGCAAACCCCACAAGATGGGCTGATGGCTCTGCAAGCACTGCCAAAATATTTCAGGGAGCAGCTGTGCCTTACCGAAAACACGGAGAATCATCCCGACTCCCAGCCTGAATCCCAGCCATCCACGTCTGGATGGCATTTCCCTGGCGAGGTAATTGCCACAAAGCCTATTACCTTCCACAGCAGCTGTTGAAGGGTCATTAGGCCAAGCCAAATGAGAAGCTAAATTCTCCTGTATGCACCGTTTTAATAATTCCAGCCCTTTCACAGGGATGAGGATGCTCAGCCCACCCAAAGGCTGAAAATTGATTGTTCGCCCCTTGTTTTCTGCAGAACAATTACCTCTTGCTCCTTGCACTCACTTGTGTAGGATTTCACTGTCTCAGGATACACATCCTCACCTTCAGCTCCCACGTGGACATTCCCACCCACCCCGGTGGACCCTGCAATGCTCCAAGGGCTCTGCACTTCCCAGGTCCTCTCCATCTTCTGGAGGCATTCCCAGGAACAATTTAATGCAGTCTAACGTTACTCACTTACACATGGAGGCCTTTTCAATTTAGATTGTTTAATTTGAAGTCAAAAGTATGTTTTAAATTAATACCCATGGTGGCGGGGGGGAGTACACTAAAAAAAAAAAAAATTTGCAAGGGATAATTCCACACGTGAATACTCTCCATCTTCTCCCTATCCCTCAGCTCTCCTCTTATCTATCCCCAAAGCCGCAAAAGTTAAACTTCAAAGCTGAACGCTGCTTCCAACTGGAAATCCACGGACTGGTCCCCAGCGGATGTGGGGAGCTGAGGGGCAGCTGGGATGCTCAGTCCCGGGAACTGGTGAGTCCCCTTTCCTCAGGGATCACTGTCCCTAAAATCCCCACTGCTGCCCACACAAACACATAAATTCACAGCCCCAGCTGCTGCATCGTCCCATGCAAAATGCCAAGGAGCCAGACCTGCCCTTGGCCTCTGCAGCACGGACTACCCAAGGACAGGGAACCTCATGGTCCTCAGCGTAAGACACCCAGCATCACAGAAATCAGCCCCAGGAGGATGTGGGGAGCTGGAGAACGCCCCCTCTAACTGGATTAAGCTCCAGAATCACCTTTGGAGATGCAGCTAAGCAGCAGCTCTCCCCAGAGCGGCCGGGGCACTACAGATGCAAGCACAGACCCAATTCCCCTCCACACAACAGACCCCTGGCCTTTATCTCTGCTGCCTGAAGAGCCGCTGGAGCCCTGAGGATCTTACCATGAATCAGCATCACCCAGGGCTTGGCTCACTCGAGCCCCCCTCAGCACAGCAGCGTTAATTCCCCACCCCCCCAAAAAAAAAATCTGCAGCAAAACACAGAGCGAGAAGCAGCGTTTCAGAAGAGCCGCAATCCCGGGCTTTGCAGCTCTGACATCTCACATGAAAGGGAGGAATTTCCCTCCCAGTGAATAGCGGTTTATGCATTCTTTGGCAGCCTGTTACCATTAGCAAACACAATCTGTATTTCTGCCTCGCTCATTTGTTTGCCAAGTGCATTGGAAAGGAATATTTTATCTGCTGCCAGATAAAACCCGGCCGAGCCCAACGTTTCGCTGCAGGTACGGGGTTTGTTCCTGCAAAGGGACACCTCTAAAAACCCCACCTGAATAAACTCCCCCCCCAAAACGGGCCTGAGAGTTCAACACGAGGGTGGGGGGCAAGGAGGTGTCACCACAGCCAACACCAAGAGCATCCCAGCCCCGCTCCTGGCCTGGGATAAAAGGGGGTGGGAATAAGGGGGAAATCGGCTGCACTAGAGCACGGTTAAAAAGCTCATGTTGGATTTGGGGTGGAAAAGAGGAAAAGCCCTGCAGCTCCCAGCCTGAGCTGCCACCTGCGCCGCCGCCTCAGCGAACGCCGGTCCCTGCCAGGGCCTGGAGCTCCCTGGAGTTCTGCCTTCCTGCAGCTCTGGCCCAAGCTCAGCCCAGCTCCTGGACACCGTAACCCTGGGTTTAAACCAAGCCGCTTTCAGCTCATGCCCCAGTTTTTTGCCTAGGATATCATTTCAACAAAACTCCCTGAGAATGCCCAAAGCAGACATTTGTGGTTCCACGAGTATTTTCTTTTCTCCCCTTGGTGATCTGCACATCAAACACATGTAAAAACAGACAGAGGAAAGGGCTTGTTTGAGTTATTTTCTCTTTCCTCTGACCCAGCTCCAGCAGCTGAGCCTTTCCCGCATCCCCAGTGCAGCAGAAGCAAAGCTCTGAACACACATGGGAAGAGATCCTGGGAAAGGGGAGCAGCCAACTCACAAAGTCCCATCATCCAGCCTCAGTAAGCTTTAAAAGCCCTTTTTTTTTACCCTAGATTTTAATTTCATTTTTCCCCCCATTTCCTGCCTGTATTCCGCTCCTCCAGCTGGAACATGCTCCCACACAAAACTCCAAACCCGCACCAGGGGCTATTCCTATGGGAAAAGCAGCTCTTGGAGACCCAGCAAGGCAAAAAGCACCCCCAGGACAGCACACACTCCCAGCATCGGCTCCCTGACCCGTCACTGTGAGACTCCCCCTCCCCAGCAGCCCCACGGCCAGACTGGAACTACTGACCTCCATCTGGGAAGCTCCCAAACCCCACTGGCAATTCTCACAGCCATCCGGTTCCACCTTTCATTTCCAGAGCAACCTTTTCCCTCTTTACTTGGCTCCCAAGTTCAGTTGAAGGCATTAACCTAATTACAGCTATCTCTGGCATCGCTTTCGTCTCCCTCTAACTCCCTCTGCGTTCAGGCAGGGTCGATTTTGCAGCTTATCCCAGAAATTCCTGCTTGTTTAGGGTTTTCAGGTTTTTTTTTTTTTTTTTTTTAAAACTTTCCCTTTAACCCAAAGGGAGGGGAAAAAG
>VZRN01006288.1:1381578-1419502 GCA_013397935.1 Dasyornis broadbenti | reverse complement strand
TTTTTTTTTTTTTTGCAACAGTTCCACTTCAGCCAGAAGGCAGGAGAAAAGGAGATGCTGCAGGGGAGTGAGACTAAATGGAAAAAGCTGTGCCAAGGGTGGCATGAGGGGGAAAAAACATTATTTTAAATTAAGAATTAAGAATACATCCGCTCCCTGGATGCTGTTTGAGCTAAGGATGGGGCGATTCTGGCAGGCACGGAGCAGGCAACGCAGTTTTATTCCCTACTGGCAGCCTGGAGGTAATTTGGGGGGCACAGAGAATGTCCCCCATTTCCCGGCTGCAAGCCACGTGCCCAGAGGTGTTGGAGAGCTGGGATCCCTCACTTCAGGGCACATTTTCAGCAGCTATTTAAGATTTAAAAGATTAAGCAGGATTTTCAGGAGCACCTAAGCCGTTTAGGTGCCTAAATCCCACTGAGAGTCCCTTTGAACACCACCACCTTCCTAAATCCCAGCTGGAGTTTATTGGTGTCGTTAGACACTTAAATACCCCAGGTTCTAATCCCAGGGCTGGCAACCACTGACCATCACCAGCAGGCCCAGCTCTGCAATGCGTGGAATATGCAGAATATGCGGGCAGGGAATTCCCATTTGGGCACCTCCAACCCTTCCCTGTCTGAGCTGGGAGTTCAGGCTTCTCCTTTTTTCTCCCCCTCTTTATCCGGGTGAGCATCAGAGATCACAATCTACGAAGCCTCTTTGAAATTATACAACAAAACCCCCTGCACTTCCTCCTGCTCCACACAAGCCCTCGGCCCTGTCCTGGTGTGGGATAAACCTCTAAACCAAGGGACGACCCACGAGGGAGATGTGGCAGCACCCCAGACCCACGGACGGAGCCGCAGTTCTTGGAGCCGCCCAGGGCTCCAGTGGTGGATGCTGCAAATCCCTGCCAACAAACACACCATCGCCTCAGATTTGGGGTGATTCTTCCCTTTTTGAGGTTGTAAGATGAGGAGATGCGGCTCTTGGGGCTGCAGACCCTCCCAAAGTTCTTTCCTGCACTCTCAAGCCATTTTAATTCCATGAACCTCTCTGATAATACAGGGAAAGAACGTGCCAAGGCATGTGTTTGGCTTCTACCATGTCAAATACATTTTAATTGGTGATAATTCCTGCATGCCTGGTATATCCAGGTGAAAATGAATCCTGTGTGCTCCTCTCTGCTCTGCAGGTTAATGCTCCTCAGGCAAGTTGGTATTAAAAACAACGGGCTGGAGCAGTGGGAATTAAAAAAAAAAAAATCAGCTTTTAAAGGGCAGCTTTCCCAAAAGCATCAAGAGATGTTTAAACTTAGCTCCAACCTGGGCACAAACTCCTGTTTTAATAACTGTAAGGGATTTGGGGAGATTCTCCCCTTCCTTTGCTGAACGGGAGGGACACGTGGCGTTAAAGCAGCACCTGGTGGGGCACATTCCCATTTTATCCCAGCAGCCAATCCCAGCCCCGCCGGGCACCTGATGCTCAGGGGAGGATGCACAGCTCTCCATCACCTCCTCCAGGCTGTAATATTTTGATCAATAGCTTTATTCACATCCAGAGGCACCTGCTGTTTGCTCCTCCCTCCCTCTGACCAGGGAACAAACACGGTAAACCCGGGGTGGGACAGAGCCCCCACGGGAAATCAGCGCTGACACGGATGGTTTGGGAATTATCCTCTGGGCCAGGAGTTATCGACCTGGGCTAGGAGTGGATGAGCAGCCAGAAACCTGAATGGGGTTGTGATTAATTCACACACCACACGCACACACAAAAAGAGCTGAATTTATGGGATATTTTTATTTCTTGATTCATTCGGCCAGCTTTAATTACACCATGGCCAGATGGATGCTCCATAGCGTAGAGGTCTTTGCCCTCTCCCCAAGCTGGCTCTCACCAGCACTGGGTTTCTGGGGGTGCTGGTTTTAGGGGCTGTAGGTTTTGGGGTCTCTGTGTCAGGATAAGCCACAGGACCATCCCAAGAGCCTGTGATGGAGCCACGGCAGCTCCTCCTGCACCCAGCAAGCAGGGCTGAGTTTTGGGCAGCATTTCGCACAGGCAGTCACCACCCTGGGCAAAACACCTTGGTCCAGGCCCCCAGGGTTTCTGCCCCGCTCTGGGTTTTCTCCCCAGTGCCCACCACCTCTGCAGGTCCGGAACTGGCAGGTGGGAATGGTGATAACTCAAATATCCTCTGGGGAGTGCTGGCAAGAAAGGCACAAATCTTCCCTTTGAGCCGCGTGTGAAAGGCAGTCTTTGTGCTCGGGAGCATCGTGTGCCTTTGGAATCCGTGCTGGAAATCTGAATCCAATCTGATGGGCACTTTCATTTTATTTTTTCCAAAACAAGCCATACAACTCTATATAAACAAAATCTGCCAAAGCTCCTGTTCTCCCTTACCTGTCTGATTATTTCTTCGCCTCTTGCTTTGCTGTATCAAAATAAACAAACACTATCTATTGATTCTGACTGTTCTCTGAAGATTTTTGGCAGAAAGCTGAAGTTCCTGAGTTGCTGCGGAGCAATAACTGGATGCCCACTGGTTGGAAATGCTTTCCTTGGAACAAAAAAAGAGATAAAAAAGTGGCTGTATCATAGCAAAGGACATGCTTTGCTTCCTCAGACTGGAAGGAAGTGTGAAGTATGACTTAATAATTCATTTTGACAAGTCTCCATCCTTCCTGCCTCTTTTTTTAAAAATGCAGGATACACTAGGAAAATCAATACAAGAAATACAGAGTTTTGCTTTTATTTTATCCTCCAGAAAGCAGCGAGCCTCACAGCCCCTGCTTCTCCTTGCACCCAGCACATCCAACCATTTCCACCAACCATTCCCGCAAAAACACATTTCCCTGTTTCATCTACACCATGGCACGAAATGAAAGGCTTCGCTCCCCCCAGTACCTTCTGCAACCCACAAAACTTCAAATTAACCTTTTGCTTTCAGAGTAATTAATGCTGCAACACCACTAACGACCTGGTTGGATTCCAATACACCAGAGAGCTGCTGCAGCCCGACTGGGATGCCCTTGGTCCGCACCGGAGGCAGAATTATAATCTTCTTAAGGAACGCCGTTCAGCTCAGTAATTGCCTTAGCATTGTAAAATCCTGCAGAAAAAAACTTGCCCTGCAGCACATTTGATATGTTCTGGTCCTTGGCCAAGCTCTGCACAAGTCCAGTGGACTCTTCTGGCCTTTTTCCCCTTTGAATTTTACTTTTTTGGGGTTTTCTATACGGTTACCACAGCAGGATTCGGCACATTTCATGCACAGGGAATGAAGGCACCAGTGAAACAACTGAGACCACAATACAGGCTCCTCGAGACCAAAAAGCGCACAAAAATCACACAAAAGAAATCTGGATTAAATCAACTGCAATGGTTTAAATTGAGCTACCTTCACCCTAAAACCGGAATCCAACCCAAACTAACACCAGCCTCAGATTCCTGAGTTTACTCCCCACCACAACCCTGACTGATGCTCAGGCCCCCCTGGGGTCACCACCCTTGTGTTCCATTTATCTTCACTGGCAACTCTATTAAAAATCTCGAGTGCCTCACTCATAAAACATTGAGATTTTGTCACAAACCTACCTTGAGCTGACCCCTGGCTGTCAATTACAGAGGAGAGGGGAGCACTCAAGCAGTTCTGCTCACTTCTCTCGCTGTGGGCAGCATCCTCTGCCACCCAGGTCTTCCAAAACCCAGCCTTCCCTTTCAGTGTTCCCACTTTCCCTGTTACCTGCTAACAACCAAGGAGGGAAGACCCCAGGGAAGGTATTCAAAGCAGTTGCTGGAAATCAGGAGCTCCAGCTAAGCCCAGACAGGGTCGATATCACCTCCAGATATGCAAAATCCACCCACAGGTGGTTTATAACAAAATTCTCTTTGTTCACAAAGCTCTGAAGTTCATTTGCACTGAGCTTCTGCTCCAAAAAACTTGGATTTGCCCCCAAAACCTAGGACTGTGGGTGTGGCACAACCACCCCAGGTAGTCCTCCTCCCGGAGAACTTCGTGCCTGCGGCTGCATTGCCTGAGGCTGGAAACAAGTTCCCTGCTGCCTGTCAGGCTGCTGGCTTTTTTTTCAATTTTAAGACTCATGATCACTGCTTTGAAGAGGGAATTAAACTGATGGATTGTGGATGATGCAAAACCTCAGTGTCCTAGGAAGCTGCGCAAATAAATGTTATCAGAGTAACTAAAAGGGGAGACAAGCTGATTTTGACACTAAGTGGGATTGAGATGGTCTGAATTTTCTCCATCTTCCCTAAATCAAACAGTCCTGGTATCGCCCGTGTACAAAACCACCTGTAAATCAGTCACCCTGTAGGAAAGGGGATTGGAGCAACTTCAGCACAGAGAATTCACTTTGTGTTTCCACTGAGGAGACCAAGCCATGGCCACTCATCTCCCACCACTGCTGGTCTTGAACTGAGACCAGAAGCAACCTCAGGCCTCAAAAAAGCGAAGGGATTTTTTGGGCAGAAAAGCAAAATCAGCTTTAAAATCACACTGTCAGTGTTATCAGCTGACACTCGCTGCCAACACACCCAGCCAGTTGTGCACCTGCACCTGCTCATTTGGCCACCATCCTGCTCTAGCAATTACACGTAATTAAAGCATCGCCCCGCAACCATGCTGATTTCTGGTGTGCCCATCTCCTGCTTCTGCTCGGGAGCTCAGCTGGAAGATGAAGGATTGGGGAAGCCTTCAAGGGTGTAGATCAGGGCGTTTCCATCTTTTCTCTGCAGCAGCACAACGGCTCACAGTGATGGGAGAGGTGACTGCTGCTGCAAGGTGAGGAGGAGCAAGGCAACCCCTCTGTTTGCACAGGGACGCTGTTTTCAATTCGCAGGCCAAAAAGCCGCACTAAATAACCCCAGCCAGGTGCAAGAACAGACTCTGAAATCTTAGGACTATGAGTAATTTCACCTGCGGGGGGAATGCAGCGCCAAAGGCAGCACGAGCCATGGGGAAGAGCTGGACCTTTGCTGACCACCCCAGCAGACCAGGTTAACACCTGCCCCCTCTCGCTGCACACTGGGAGATCATTTCTGTGGTCCAGATGTCCTCGAGCTGGTAAAGGTTATCAAAATACCAGGGTTTGGAGGAAGGGGGATGTTCCAGAAGTGCTCCCTAATAACAAACACCAAAGCAATCCCTTCCAGGAGGAGATAAAGAATTTCTTCCACCACTGGCAATAAATCAAAGGGCACTGTTCAGCTGATGGAAATTGATTTTTCTCCCTTCCTTTGCACTTAGAGCGAGGCGGGAGCGTGGCGAGAGCCCCCAGACGTGACAGAGCCCAATGGATGGCGGGGAGCGGACGCAGTGGGGACGTTCAGCACTGGCACCCGGCACCTCTGACCCTCCTGCAGCCAGGGCACCCTGCTCCTGCCCTGAGCCCCGACGGGGAGACACAGGGAATGGAATCATTTCAGCTGGAAAAGCCCTTGAAGATCACCCAGCCCAACCACTCACCCAGCACTACCAGACCACCACTAAACCACGTCCCCAAGAGCCGCATCTGCTGTATTTTAGATCTCCATGGGATGGGGACTCCACCAAAGACCTGGGTAGCTGTGCCAGGGCTGGATAACCCTTCTGATAAAGAGATTTTCCCCAATATCCAACCTAAACCCTGGTGCAACTTGAGGTCGTTTCCTCTTGTCCTATCACTGGTTACCTGGAAGAAGAGACTGACCCCCAGCTGCCTGGAACTTCCTGTCAGGGAGTTACAGAGAGCAAAGCCCCAGCAAAGCCCTTCCCAAAAGTAAAGGGCACAAGTGAACTTTAGCTGGCAGTGAATGAGATTTGATCCAGGTAAAAAAAGGGGGAAAAAATTCTCTTCAGCACAAGCAGAGCAAATGCTGGAAGGGGTAAATCCAGAGCTGGAAAGGGATGGGATGGGATGGGGGACAAACCCCATCCTGCACCCTCCTGCCTTCACCAAGTGATAATTAGGAGCCTGTCTGGCTGCCCAGAAAAAACAGGCATCCGCCATTCCAGCTAAAACATGGCTCCGGTTCTAATCCGCTGTTAATTAAAAAGATTTTCGCTATAGCTTCCATCAAACCCAAACCTCTTTGGTTTTTTATCTGCACGGAAGATTGGGAGAAAAAAAAAAAAAAAAAAGAAGCTGTCTGTAACGCAGCTCATCCAGAGATCGATCCCTCTCCCCTCGCCAAACTCTTTAGCAAGAATCACTGAAAGGCAATGATTTACCCCCTTACTCAGCACCCAGGCCCGCGCAGCTGCAGGATGGGGGACGCTGGATTGATCTGGTTTCCCTCTAAACCCCGACGCCAGCCTAGGGTGGTTCTGTGTAGAAGCAGAGACCTGATTTAACAGGTTATAAAGCTCCACTGTTTTCTCACTATCGGCTTTATTGTAGCGCGTAAGATTTTTAATGAGAAATAAATTGATAGAGATACATTACCACGGGGGAACTCTGATCTGCTCATTTGCCAGCTATAATGGCTCAGACCACGCTGCTGAGATCCAGAGGGAAAAACGCACTCACGCTGTATTTATGTCGGTATTCAGCTGGAATGGGAGCCTGAAGTGTCACCTGGATGGTGATGGTGCCTTGCAGCGATGCTGGACAAGGCACTGCTGGTGGGACCAATGTGGGTGATGCCCAGCAAGCGGCTTTGCCGTGGGAAGCAGAGCCAGGAAAGCTGGAAGGAGTAGCTCAGCTGCACCAAACCAGGGAGCTGATCACCTTTTTCAGCCCTTTGCACCCACCCTTTGGTTTCCACCGTGTCCCTGCGCCTTGGGAGCAGCTGAGGTGCATTCCCATGGTAGAGAAGTCTCTGTACTGTCAATATTTACACCAGCGGGGAGTCCTTTACACATCACCTGCAATAAAACCCGATAAAATCCAGAACATACTGGTATTCCAATAAAAAACAAAAAAAGGGAAGAATTGGCACGATGGGGAAGTGTTTCCCTGTCCCAACACAAGCATCGCATCTTCATCCTTGTGCCACCCTCTGCAAACCTCCTGTCCCCTTCAATCGTCCCCGTGGCATGGGCTCTGCCACCTTCCCTCCAGCCCCACTGTGCCCCAGGCAGGTTCTCCGTGCCTGCCCAAAGTGCCAGGACACGTGGCAAGGTGATGGCAGAGAACCTGCGACCACAAAAGGGACCTCATGGCCACCCAGAGTGGGGGAACTGGAGGTGCCAACCACGCTGTGCATCCCTGCCCCAGATGTGCTGTCAGGTGGGATGGCCACTGCACATCTGGATAAATCCTTTTATTCTTCGCTCCCCTTATCAGAAGAGGCAGGTCAAAGCACAAACATTTCAAAAATGATGTCCAGGAATGCCCTTTCCACAGCCCAGCCATGGACAAAGCCCTGGATTTATCTCTCTTTCTCCCTCCCACGTTCCTGCCCACACGCTCCAAGTACTGCCATTCCTACACCCACACACCACTGCTCTCCTGTGCCAGTGATGCATCTGTGCAGCTTCACCTGGAAATCGCTGCTTTCACTGTGTATTCACACTTATAATATTTTTATATTAATATTAAGATTTTTGTTACGGAGAACAGCGCCTTGCTTTTAGCCAGCTCCCACCGATGGCTTTGCAGCCAGACTTAGACTGATGACTTTATCATTCGTCCATCGCTTTCCTCTGGAAAGATCCCCCACTCCAAGAGGAGCACACAAATTTCCTGGGAAGGTGGTACACACATGCTGCCACATCTGACAACCCTCCTGATTTGGGTACAGGTGTCCTTCTGTGATGTCTCCCCACCCCAGAGCTCTGCCCCGATGCGCTGTCTTCTCCCTGATAGCAACGTAGAGGGAACCTTCAGTACTTTAATTAACAACTGCTGGAGCAAATCAAGCCAAATCTCATCTTCCGCCCTTTCTTTGACTTTTTCATTGACTGTTAGGGGGAGAAGAAAAATAGCTCCTTGAAGGTGAAGCTTTGATATTCAGAGTGCTGGGAGAAATCCTGGTTTCTGCAGTGATAGTCAAGGAACTGAGGACGAACGCGTATATCCTGTATATCCAAAGGAGAAACAGAGCACTTAAGCTATAGGAAAACAACTGTAGGTAGTAATTATTGTGCTTGTAAAATAATAAAGATCTTTATCAGCTTCCAGCTTGCCACTGATGGTTAATAATACACATTCTAGAGCTGTTGGACAATGGTATTTGGAGAGCGGTGCCTTGTGCCGCAGCATCGGGCTGGAGGAGGCAGCTGCTGGACCAAGGGATGCAGCCACATCCTCATCCAAAGGGTTTTGAAACCCCAAGCAATGCAAAACCCAGCAGCAGACCTGAATTTGCAAGGTGTTTATTTTTGATCAGAGAAGAGGAAGGTAAAATAATGGGTATTTCACAATGAAAAAGCGTCCAGGTTTCCCTCCACTCTGGGGTGGAAGGGTTATGTGTCTGCCTTTGCTTTGGATATAGCCCAGAGCTGCCAAGTGCTCCCAAAACCAAAGTGAACAAGCTTGCAAATTATGGCTGGCACACTCCTCTGCTTTTTTTCCTTTTTTTTTTTTTTTCCATTCTTGCTGTATTTTCCAAGCAAGCAAGAACTGGCTCCTTCTCCCTCCGCAGTCCTGGCACTTTGCACGACACAGTTTCCTCACTGGGATTTCCTGGAAACACACACAGCCCTTGACCTGAGACAGGGAGGTGGCTGCAAGATGCTTCCAACATTTTAATTCGAGCAGATCCTTTTGCTGTGCGCTGACAGCGGGCAGAGCACACGTGTGGCCCTGGGAACACCTTTCTCATCGCCCACGCTGTGCTCTCCAGCTCTGGTAGTGCACGGCTGTTTCTTAGCTAATGCCTTGGGTATTTTCCTGGAGAGGAGCTAAGGGCTCTGGAATGAGCTGGTAGCTCAGGGAACAGAGCACAACAGCTCATCTCGTCTGGAAAAGGCACACTGTGTTCAGAAACAGGCATTTTTATAGCCTTTAAAATTGCTCACTTCTGAAACTGCTGCAGCCGTTCTCTTATGAATGGAGAAGGACCACGAGAAACGGCTCAGCCCTGGAAGGAGGGAAAAAAAAAAAAGGCCCAAAACCTCCAACTCTCCCTCCCCAAAGTACCCTCCTTAGCTTTAATAACTCATTATCGTATTATGAGGCGAAGGCTCACAGGATTATGGTATTTAGTAATATTATAATGGATGTGAGCCAGCCTTCCAGAGCACTTTTTGTATTCCTGCTTTGTGCTGACCTGGCCTTGGACCTGGGGTTTGTGTCCCACTGAGCTATCAAAGACAAACACCCCCTGCTCCCCATCAGTAAATACACACGCATTTCGTAAATACATGCTTAGTAAATGATATATAAATGAACAGATACATATGTGTGGCACAGGTAGGTGGGAATTTCAGAGTGTGAGGTTTCCTGGCTGCTTCCACTCAGACAAACAGATTACACAACCCTTCAGCAGCAAAATAAACAGCTTAGAGCAAACAAGAGGCTTAGTGTGCCGGTATTTTATATTTTCTGGCTGGGGCTGGCCATGGCTGAGGCCACCGAGCCCAGTCCCTGCTGCTCCCTCTGCACAGCCCAGAGACCTGCCCTGGTTTCAGCCCTTTGGGTCACCCAGCACTGCGTGCAGCTGGATTTTCCTTTCTTTTGCTTTGGTGCACTACAGGCTTGGGCAGTTTCTTCTGCACACATCAAAGCAGAAAGAATAAATTGGATGCTCCTGTGCTCCGTGGGCAGAGCCACCCTCAGTTTCACAGAATCATGGTTTGAGGTGGAAGGGACCTTAAAGATCATCCAGTTCCTCCCCCTTTCACCAAACCAGGTTGTTCTAAGCCCCATCCAACCCGGCGCCTTGGTTCCCAAGATGAGTTTTAAGCACTCCCAGGTGTCACCCCTGTCTCTTCATCCCTCACTAAAGGGAAACAAAGTTCACAGCAGAAAACTCAGAGTATGTACCCAAAGTTGTTGAATGCACAAGAAGGCAAAGCAAAAGAAAACATGTTTTCCTCCACCTTTTCTCAATTATAGCAGCAAATGAGTTTTCATGCCAGCAGAATTAGAACTGAGACCAAAGGCATCGTTTTAATGTGAAAATGAGAGCCAGCTTGGGTGGTTTGCTTTGTTGCAAATATGTAGATGCATTTTTGCAATTCCAGTTTAATTTCAAAACTTCCCTTCTCTGGAGGAGTGCACAACCACATCCTACCTGCCTGACCCAGCACACAGGGGCTGTGTTTCCTCTCCCAAGACCAGGGAAGGTTTCTTTCTTCACTGACACCCTTCTCCAGCATTTCCCTCCCTTGGGAGTTGGAATACATGACCTTTGCAGGTCCCTTCCAGCCCAAACTATTCTGTGAGTCTTTGATTCCCACCTCATCACCACCAGCTCTCACTGATCTCACAGCTCTGACATCACCCACGAGGCCCCAGGGCTGCAGCCCATCTCCCACCTCACGGCATTTCTGGGAACACCTGCGGCTCTGCTGCCCCTTCCAGGAGTTTGGCAGCATCACAGGAGATGTCAGACAAACAACATCCACATTTTTACTAAAATAAACACAAATTTTTGAATTCCAGCAATTAATCCTGCATTAAAGGGTAGGACTGTTGTAGCATGAGTGAGAGGAGGCTGTGTTTTAGTCTTTTCCCAGCATTTTCACACCATCCCTCTCCCAGCCACGTTATTGAATCAGAAACATCCAGCTTCATCAAGGCTTACTTTGTCTAAACAGGATTTGGGGTCTCTAAGGGCTGCTGAGGACTATCATGTTTAAAGAGAGATGTTAAACCCCAGGACAATAAAGGATGTGTTAAAGCACTGAGAGCCAAGTTCCTTTGCTGCCACTCTCTTCTTCCCAGACAAAATTACACAGATGAAAAGAAACACATGAGAACTGGATCACCCCACTCTCTTGCCAAGTGATCAAATTAACTTCCTACAACCCATCCCAAATCTTACATTTCACACTTGTGAACTCTTGCCAGGAAACACAAGAAACTATTTCCTAGCTGGGAACGAAACAGTCCCAGCGGCCAAGGACGGAGCCCGTGGCCAAGGCCAACACCTAAGCCAGAGCATGGAATAGAGCAGAAAGAAGCAACACCATGAAATTCTCCATGAGGACAATTTCTATGCAATGGGATTCCTCTCTTCTGTGCAAACAATCCTCTCACAGCTTCAGCTTCCTCACAGACAGAAATAATTTTCCACCCCTCAAAAAACCAGACTTTTGTGGGATATGGGCCGATTTAGGAACAAGCCCAGGAATAAGGAACTTTTGAGAAATTTGCACTGGAGGAAGATCCCCTAAGATGAAGCCCAGTGAGGAGGGATCCAGCCCTACTTCCTCACCTCATCACCCCAACGAGGAGGAGGAGGCTCCTTCCCCAGCCATGCACTGCAAAGCCAACGAGACACAATCCTGAGACGTGCTTCATGCTGGCCCCCTGGCCAGTCAGTACAGAATATTTCAGACTTCAATGAGTCTGTGAGATGCCTCTAGACCCCAGCCTGTGCAGTGTTTATACGCTGTAATGGCCCTCCCCTCTGCTTCAAGCCTCCTTATGCAGAAAAACCTCCAGTGAAAGCAGTGGGAGGCTCTTAATTTCCTCTGCTCCAATCAATACAAACAGCGCTCGGCAATGCCAACCACCACAGCGAATGCTGGCTCCCCAATGGCACCATTTCCACGTTTCCTTACTGTTTCCACTGCAAAAGAAAGCAGGCAGAAGGTACCGGATCTGTTGCTGCCAGGGTGAGCCCACCAAACCCTGCAGCCGAGGACTCAGAGCCAAGCTGAGCCAAGATTTATGTGGAACCGTCCAGGACATCGACCACCAGCCACTGCTCTTGCAAAGGCTGGAGAGAGCCGACACCAACCCCTGCGCGTGCCCAGCTCTCTTCCTTGGCTGCAACAAAGACAAGGAAGCCCTGGGAGCGCTGCTGCCAGGCAGGATGCAGAGGATCCGAGTTATTCCTGCCCTTACACGAACCGCTGCCACCGACAAACCAAACCCGAGAGGGCCGACCACAAGAATTTTGATTTAATGCCATCTGCAAAGCGTCTGAATTCATACCCAGTGGGAGGCACAGCAGCTGGGATTTCCAAAGACGGTGGGGCAATCCAAGCTCCCGGATCATCTTGGTTCCTGGGATACTTCAGTCAGCCTTAAGCCTGCTTAACTTGAACAAAGCACAAGGGAAGAGTCTTCCCTCACATTACAAAATCCTACTTCAGACCTGGAGAAAACACAGCAATGCCAGAAATGTCTCTGAAAAATCCAGCGTTAAGTAGCTCTTGAGGATGGTACTACTTTTATCTGAAGTGAGCACTAAACTGTCTTCAAAAATATGTTAATTGACAGGGTTTCACCAAGTTTATTAAACAGTTCTCCCAGGTTCTTAGCCCTGCAAGTTTCTAAAGGGCTTCCATTCAGTAATTACAGCCTTGCCTATGCTATTAGATGGCCCGTTATCCTCATTTGACTCTCTTGTTCTAATTACTGAGCTCATTTTAACAGGTAATTTGGCATAGCTGTCATCACCTCCGAGTTTAATGTGCCTTCTTTCACAAGTGCCACACACGTGTGTTTCCCTTCCAGTCCCCAGAGCAGCCCAGAGGGCCACGGGTGGGATTTTCCAGAGCGTCCCAGGACCACGTGTGAGGTATCAGCATTGCACACCCGAGCAGGGAACAAGCAAGACAAACTGGTGGCTCCTCTCCAAATGACACAGGGCAAGGTGTGGGATGCCAAATTAACACAGAGGGATGGCAGAGAAGGAGGAGCAGACAAGGCAGCGCTGGCAAGCACAGCAGTGGCAGCACATTAGGCTTGCAACAGACCAATCTTAGATAAGTATCAAGAAAAAACATCACAGAATCCTAGAATGGCTTGGGCTGGAAGGGACTTGGGAAGCTCCATCCAACCTGGCCTTGGGCACTGCCAGGGAGGGGGCAGCCACAACCTGTGCCAGGCCCTCACCACCCTCACAGGGAGGAATTTCTTCCTAATGTCTCACCTAAACCTCTGCCAGGTTAAAGCCATTCCCCACTGCCCCACCGACACGGAAGGACAGCAGGGACCTGCTGCTCTGCGAGTGGAAGAAATCCCTGGATGAGCCCACGTGACTTCCAAGCAAGGTCTGACTCTGAGCAGAGCTGCTGCAGGGTAACCATGAACCCTGGCAAGCCAGAGCTCTGCCTGGGACCTCATTCCACACCGCTCCTCCTACCTGTGGCCTCAGTGAGTGCTTTGTGGTTTTCCTTCTACACCAGGACTCTCTGCAAGCACTGGGAGAGGACGTGGACTTCAGCCAGGCTGCAGTGAGCACCAGGCTCCTCAATTACTTGTTGGCTCTTCTCTTCCCAGGCTAGCTCTGTTTGTGCATGGCTATATCATGAAATTTGTCAGTGTTAACAATGTAGTCCCCTCCAGAGACCCATTCACTCAACAGGGCTGCAAATGCGATTGGTAAGAAATTAATTTAAGGTGCAGTAATGTATCAAATAGGAGATGGAAACAAAACAAGAGCTGCACCAGGAATGTCAGCTGGCCAGGGCAACAGCAGCAAGACCATGGTAATGATAAAAACCATGGAAACTGCACCACAGCCATCTCTACAAACCAAATCCCAGAAAAAAAACCCCCCAAACTTTAGTGGCAATCATTGGGTTAAAGCGGGATACAAAGTTTAAAATGCCTCCTTTTCTACAGTCTTCCTTCAGGTTCTAAAACACATTCGTTCTCTATTTCCCATAAATCTGGGCATTCTTTCTAATCTCCTTATGACATTGTGGGGGAAGGACTCTCATTTCATAAACTCTGCACTTAAGACAATAGCCAATAAAACCCAACAGATTCCCATACAAAGGACTTCAGAAGAGCTGCTGAAGAGGAGATGCCACACGATGAGCGGAGGCGGAGGACTGCGGAAGAGGCTTTCCAGTGCAGAGGAGACTTCACAGCCACTAAGCCCCAACTTGCTTGAAAAGCAGTTTTCAGATGGGTATGAGAAAAATAACAGAGTTAGATCGGAAATTGCCTTTCTTATAAGCTCGAGAAAGGGGAAAAGGAAGGGGAAAAGGGCTAAAATCCCAACCAGCAGAACACGGATCCTCCTGAGGGTACCTCTGAGGCATCCATCACTGACTTGGCAGGGAGGGACAGGAATCCCTCAGCCTTGCAGGGAAGCTCTGGAGGGCCCTGAGACAGCAAGAAATCCCCTTTTATTGCAAGAAACTAGACTTAAAATCCAACCCAACTGTGAGCGCTGCCGAAAGCACCCGGCAGCCACATAAACCAGCACAGGCCTGGCACTTGTTCGCGCCTTCAGTCCTGGCATTTGGCAAGGAAACATCACAAACCTGTCCCAGTGATTGACATCCCTGCTCCTCCTTGCCCACCCGGCACACAGGGAACATCTGAAGGGTGCAGGGCGCTCCACCCAACAGGAGTGGAGCTTGGGGGACACCCACACAAACCAACCCATCCTCGTGTTTTACAAGAGATGCCGAATTCTTCTTTCAGAAGAGCAACTGAGCGCCCTCCGTGGCCGCTGTGACTCTAAATGTTTGTGAGAGAGCCGCCGTATGGGCTCAGATTTATCACTTGTGTTTCCTAACTTGCACATCTGTTTTCCATAAGTAGCTGTCCAAGTCAATGCATCTCCCCTTTCCTCACGAACCGCCCACGGAGCTTTTCAAGGACAAATCATGGTTCCTTTCGGTGGTTATCTGATCAGCGGGCTCCACTGTGTCATCTTAACGACCCAAAGTGCTGTTCACAGAAACCCAGAGTGGACATTACCCTCCAAAAGAAGGGTAACACACGCAGTGGTCACTGGGGGTGGGTTTAATCAGGATTCTGAATGAGAAGAGAGTGATCTGTTCCCATCAGCAACCCAGGAAACTCCCTGTCAGCTCCTCAAATTCCATTAAAGTCAAGAAAGTTATTCCCACTGCCTTGTGTCAGGACATCTCCTCCCCAGCTGAAAGCTGAACAGAGGAATCTGAGAGAAAAGGGGAATTTTTCCAAGGTCAGAAGTATTGGGAAAGTGGCACAAAGCCAGGGAGTCACGAGGAACTAATGAGACTTCCCAGACCCCATCACATCTGGACACGAGGAATGCGTGGCATGCAGAGGGCAGAAAGGGCCATCCCAGATGCGGGAAAACTTGGTTCCTGTGGATGGCCACCGGAGCAACAAACCCTCACTGCTTTGAAGTTTTAATGAAGAGCCAACCATTTCTCTTTCTTCCTGGAAAAAAAAAAAAAGCCAAACCAAAGGTGACCTCAAACATTTCTCTGCGAGAAGTGTTGTGCACAATCCCTCATGCCTTCTTTCTTCAGTGTTTACAAGAAACTTACCAACTTGGTACTGAAGGGCTGGGATAAATGGAATAAAATAACTGAGAAGAAAGATCACAAAAGGAAACAAAAAGCATCTACTAGGAAATTCCTGCTCTGAAGGTTAAGGACACAGCTCTGCATGGCCCACCAAGCTTCAGGGCAGCAGTGCCACCGGGTTTGCAGCGCTGTGAGGACAACACCATGAACCACACGCGCACAGGCAGCGCGGTCCTGTTCCAGTCACTCCATCATCCCAGCCTGGGGACGGATCCGAGGGCAATGGCTGATTTTGTGTCACTTCAGTAGCTCCAAGTGACCTGGAGATGAGCAACATCAATGCAAAGCAGGGGTGTCACCGCTCCTCTCCAGGCTGCAAGGTGCTCTCAGCCAGGACATATTTTGCTCCAAGACAAACGCAATTAAGCGGCGAAACAGTTTTAAAATACATGAATATGCTCAGCTGTTAATGATGCCCTTCAGCAGAAGTGCCCAGGGTGGGCTATTGCCAACCCCAAGAGGAACCACGGGCAGCCCCTCAAGGGTTAACGAGCAGGGAGGCTCTTGTGGATGCAAAGTAGAGAGATTAATAGTGAGTGAATTAAAAGTGATAAGAGAATAAGCGGCGGCTGAAACAGAGATTGCAGAGGATATTTGAGAAGAAACTCTCTATCCACAGAAGAAATAAAAGGTCAGTGAAGGGAGATAGTGACTCCTCTAAGAAATGGCACAAGTGCTTTCCTGACACAAATATTGACAGCAGAGACAGATACATAAAATTTATTCATCGGCCTGCCCTGACAGCATGGAGAGACAAGCAACATCTGAACGGGGGCAGGAGAAAGGAAAAAAGCAGGATAACTGAGCAGGTAATCAAAGCCAAGGGCCACTCGGGGCAGGCTGGAGTCACCCAAGCAGGACACCACTCATCATTTAATATTTACACTAAAATCCTGCCTCTTGCTCCCGCACCAAAAATAAAACAAACCAGCAACAAAATGGAAATGTATCTCAAAATGCCTCTGAACTCACCAAACTGCACTGCAACAGATTAAACTGTAACAACACAGCCCAGAGAAGACAGACAAAATATTAAGCAGAATTAAGCCTTAAAGGATGTTATGGTCCTTGGAGAAAAATGAGCTCAATTTCTTTTATCCTTATGTTTTACAGCAACTTTAAAAAGCCTCTTCTTCAGAGAATGCTCAGCGGTGACTTTTAGACCAAGCTTTCAGCAGCTGCCCCCTCCCTTCTCTAACATATATAACCTAAATTACAGTGGTCACAAACAGTATTTCCCTTGCAAGAGCTTTATTTCAGAACACTGCCTGCTGCCGTAGTGGCAGAAGAATTTACAATCTGCCTTTGCCCCTGAAATGTAGATTTACAGGAAGAGCCGTTTATTTTAATTCCAGACTAATGATTCTCTCTTTCCATCAATGCATTTAATTCCTTGAAGAGCTCAGTTTCCAGAGTTATTTCGCAAGTGTTCCTCCTACTTCCCAGTTAATTATTACTGACAAAACAGCAAAATGTGAAGTGCTACTCTCACTTTGGGCACACTGGGAAGAAGTCCCACTGCTGCTGGGGTGGGTGAAGATGAAGATTTGAAGGTATCTAGAGCCACCAGCCAGGTTTTCCTGCAAAACGATGCTCTTCCCTCAGCATCGTCAGCAAGCCCAAAATGTTTTCAGCGAGAAAGAAAAGAATTAATAAAGCAGCTTGTTTTCTCCTGCTGGACTTCATGCATCGAGGGAAAGCAGCCTCTCTATGTCTAGCCACTTCTGTTCTGTACATCCCAGCCCGACTCGCCCATCAATAGTCTTTAAATATTGAGGAGGGCTCCCGCTGCCATCGCTGCTCCTCTCGGCCCCCGCGCCATGCCGGGGATGGCCAAGGCCATCAAGCAGAGGAGCTGGCATCTGCCGGCTCGGGTGCAGTTGCTTAAGTGCACGGTGGCAGCCCCCAGGAAGCATATCCAGCCCAGCTTGAGCCCTCAATTATTAATAATATTTAGATAGCACTTGCAGAAGTGAGAGAGAAAGCCTTGACCCACTGCTGAGAGCCACAGCCGGGCCTGGAGCAGCTCCCGCCGGCTGCACGGCTCCACGCTCGTGTCCAGCAGCTACGCCAGGCTGGCACCAGGGATTAACAGCTCAGCATCAAAAGGCATCTCTTGCTTTGCTGCCTGAGCTGGCAGGGAAGCCTCTGGTGGCACAAAACACGCTGTTGGAGGCAATCAGCGTCGGGGTTTTGGTTGTGTGATTTCAACACGAGCCGAGAGCTGAGGCTGCAAGCAAAGCTCTGATGGACAGCCTGGCATCGGGCAGCGTGAGGGGAGGGCAGCAAACCCAGGCACAACCACTGGAAATCCAGGTCTAAGCCCTGTTTTTCTATATGACCACACAGGACGGTCTTGAAGAAACAACTGCAGCCAAGCCTGGATGTGGCCCTTCCTTGGTCTTGAGATGCTGCAGCACATGGCCAGGTGCTGTTTGGAGCAGTGCTGATGGATCCAGCCATTATTTCATCCATCAGCTGGGGTTTTCTTTACCACACTGGGAGGTTTCTCTACTCATTGAGTCCTGGCAGCTTTGCTGGTGGCTCTTGGCTTCATCTCCTTCCCGCTCTGCCTTACCTCCCCAGGCACAGACCGTTCTCCTTTCTTTGTCCCTGGAGGACAGCTTTGTTCTCTGCATAATAACAGGTGATTTAGCAGCTGTCACATCCAGGGCCTGGAGGATTTGAAGGCAAAACTCTGTTGAGTAAAATGTGCTCCTGGAATCCCTCTGGCTGCCACATCCACCAGAGGCAGAAGATGACAGAGGCAAAATTCACTTTTACGGCAGAAAGACTCCACTTGTCCACACACTCAGTTTACAGCCCTGAACCCACACTCCCAGGCCTCCTCACAGGCCAAAGGATGTTCAAAACCACCCAAGACAGATGCACAGGTCTCATCTGAGGCTGCCCAGTGCTCACTAACAGTTATTTGGGCTGCTAAAATGACATTTCCATTCCTTGCAGAATGAGACGCCACAGGCAGTACTGCCCGCCAGGCCCGTGGGCCTGGATGGACACACTGCACACAGCTCTCTGCTGCATCACCATCCTTGGATGTACCAGCAACCACCTCCAGGCCAGAGCCAGCTCGGCATCGCTTGGATTTTTGCAATAGAAGAAAATAAGCAGAAAAACAACCCACAAGTAACTCGGTAATAAACTCAAAAATAACTCAAATCCACCAAGTTATCACAGCTGCCACACTCCACTCCAGCCAACTCCAAAATCCCTTCCAATCCCATTTTATCCCTCATCCCGCTATGTCCAGCCTGACACTCCCACCCTGCCCCTGACACAAGCCTCAAAAATATAAAATACCCAAACAGTTCAGTTTTCTCCTTATTTCATGACAAACAGTAAAACACAAGGAACAAGCATGGGGAGGGATGGAGGGAAGACACTGATTCAAAATCAGCACAATTCCTTTTCTTTTGATGCCCAAGGCCTGGCATGCACCAGGTTATACTGATTTACGGTGGGGGTCATTAGGCTGCGGGCAGGATCCCATCAGTGAAATGAGGTAGGAATTAAATACTCTATCAGACCGTGCTGAGGTGAAACACCAACCTGTAATGATAAAATTACTTAACCAGTTCCCCACCTCCATCCCTCCCCAGACTCCCAGCTCCCCCGGTCTCCTTCTCCACCTCTCCAGCTCAGCCATTCACGCGTCTCTGGGCGATTCTTCTTCCCTTTCCCAACAAGCCAGCACACACACACGCACACACACACACACACACACACAGGCGTTCCGTGGCAGCCCCTACCCCACGGACAATGAAATTAGAAGGGAACAAAAGAGCAAACCTCGCTGCTCCATGGCCTCGCGCTCAGCCGGGCAGACAATGGTCCCAGCTGCTTCCCGGGAAGCACCCAGCCACAATGAGCCCAGCTCCGGTGCCGAAGAGGGTCCCAGCTCCCCGGGGGGCAGGAGGTTGTCACTGGAATATGCATCCCATTGGTTACCTGTCAGCTTTCCTGGGCGGTTATGAAGTACAGCCGCTGCCGGAGGCTATAATGGGATGTAATAACGAGGCGGCCCTTCCACAGAGCAGCTTTGATTAGGTGATGGGAACTGGCAGCATCCGCTGGCTTTTAAAAAAAAACCACGAGCTCAAAGCTGTAAAAAATAAAGGGAGCACCAGGAACGCAGCCACTTTTTCAGGCTAAGAGGGATGGAAAGGAGAAATAAATTACAACCTTCGTTCCTTGCTCTAATCTCTCCATCTCTTGCCCCTTTGCAGGTCCTGTCGTTGCTGTCCCTCTAGGCTCAGACATTATTTCCTGACTCCTCAGGTATTCTAGAAAAATGACATGTTATAATACCAGGGAATTACAGACTGCACAGGGGGAAGGAGGAAAACTCCCTGCCCCACAAATCACTGCCAGCATCTCCTGTCAGCAGCTCAAGCTGCAGCCTGGGGAGGCACCTGCAAATCCACCGGGCAGGGCTTTGCCATGGCTGGAATTCACCTCTCCCACCTCTTACACGGACAGTGTCTCAAACTCACTGCAACACTCCTGACAAAAATGTGAATGAATGTGGCTGCAGCTCGGTGACTCCAGAGCCTGTCAGTGGGGTCACTGGGTCCCAGCTGAAGTCTGGCTTTGAGCTAAAACCAACTTTTGTGGCTGGAAACGTAACTGACCATGCAGCACCTTCCACCTACCCCGGTTCCAGCACCACCACGCCCTGGTTTTCCCGGCACAGATGTCCAAGCTGGCACTGAGACGTGGCAGAGACTGGCAGAAAGGTATTTTCCCCTCCCCACAGGCTAAGGAAAACATGTGCAAGCAAGATGGACACGAGAAAACCCCAGGGTTTGGAATGCCAACTGGAAGAAATAAAACTCGGCTAATAAAGCACAGGCTGTGGAAGATGCTATGGATGCAAAGGGTGCAAGGGCAGGGAGCAGAGCAGCGTGCAGGTTAATGAACACGCCAACCCACAACTCCACAGAAAATCAAATTCAATCAGTCTGTCTGTGAAGGATACGCAGCGAGACAACGGCTGGGAGAAAGGAGGCAGAGAAGAACCTCTTGGCTTGGCTTTTTCTGCCCAAAAAGAAGGGGAAATAGGGTTATCCCCTGACAAACCGGTATTTCCCTCAAGCAAGCAGATTTGTGCGAAGCTGTGATTATTTCCAAGCAGCAGGTGATGCTCAACCACGTGAGGATTCGTGTGGGGCAAGAACTCAGCTGGGCATGGGGCAGGATTCGGGATTGGGTTGCTGTGGTGAGGACGAGCATCCCAGAAGTAAAGCAGCTTTTTGCAGGCTCAGCACAGCTCTTCCTTTCAGCACCAAGCCCATAAACAACGGCCCAACAGCTTAACAGGGCTGAAATATGACAGTATTCAAAGGGGATGTCAGGAGGATTAACAGCCCTGCTCCTTCCAGCTGAAGCTGTGTTGGGACTGGAGTCGATGCCGCGCTGAGAGTGTGAGGTTTTACATCTTCATTAGGCACCAGCCATCGCTGGGCTGGTGGGGGAAGGATTTCTCCTCTCCATGGCCATGGTGGTGACATGAGGGACAGCTCCCACTCGGCTCTGCCGGCACCAGGAGAGGCTGGGAATGGGATGAGCATCGGTGCTCCCTGTTTGGCACCACGTCCCTGGGAAAGCCGCACCAAGGATATTTTAAAAAATATCTGATTGTCATTAAGGCCAGCGATGGCTCCTCAATGGAGAACTCATCCTACCGGAGGGGATTTGAACAAGGGTGAATGATTACAGGGAGTTTGGCCACAAGATAAATCAACACGAGGATCGAACAAGAAAGTCTGCTAGAAGGCTTTGCAATATTCTGATACAAGAGAAAAGAAAGAACAAACATTAAGAGAGCAAACAAACACGAAGTGTAATTACGTTTCCCCTGTTTGCCATGCAGAGATGAGGCTTCACGGCACCTCAGGACTCCAGGCAGGGCTTTCCACTCACACACAGAACCTTTCGTGTGCCCTGTGAATACTGGGGAGCACTGTCCCCGTCTGAACCTCAGGCTGCAACTCCGCTTCTTAAACTGCAGGTTTGGAACTTCGCACTCTTCAAGCGCATTAATGCACTTTTTAAAATAGAAATGAGCTCAGACAATGGTTCCTATTTTTGTGGGCAGATCCACCTACACATCTGGTCACAACTTGAGATTTCAAGCCAACTTTTCAAAATTGCGAAGAGCCATCCCAGTTCTGCACCACAGATTTGTGCTGTTTTACGTGATATAAATATTCATACAATTACTCTTGCCATCCTTCAATGACCAAAGTTATCACATTTCAAAGGATCTATATTTAAAGAACACAATACCCTGATGGAAATGCAGCTTTAAATTTTAAATAGCCATGCTCCTCCTCACACAGTGAACACACAAACACACACCCTGAGCCACTGGAGATGCTCCAGAATTCCCATATTCTCCTCAAAGCCACAGCAGCTCCTTGCCACCACTGCACCTCAGCACCCTGCGTCCCAAACTGAGCATCCCTGGTGACATCTGGGTACCTGCTCACCATCTCCGGGAGGGAAGGGCAGTGACAGCAACACTGTGAAAAACACAGATTTATAACAGCACTGGGTTTACCATCTTCTAGACAAAGCCAGAAGGAAAAGCAGTTTATTTTTATTAAAATAAATTGAGAACATCACTGCCTGTGAGATGGACACACTGGTTTACACCGATCCCAACTGCTGCTCTCCCATCCCCTCGGATGAACAGTGGTGCTCCAGGTTTCCCTCTGTGAACCTGTTATTTCTACCTCCCTGATATTTCAATATAAATGGAGTATTAGCTCTTCTTCTGTGTTTTCTGTACCACCTCACTCACCACGTGATGATGCAGAATTAAAAAGAATAATAACACATCTGGATTAGGAATTAATAAACTGGGATTAAAACACCTTCATAAATCATTTCACGCTCCCTATGTGTGGACGGGTGTAATTACCAGAGAAGCATAAATGATAAACCACATTTGGGTCAGTGCAATCATCTTTCTCAGCAGAAAAAAAATAAAGCAAACCATGATGAATTATTAGCTATAGAAATAAGGCAAAAGGTTTCCAGGTTAAATGTGGAAACAGCAACAGAGAGAAATCAGGGAACAACCTCCACTGCTGTCCCCATCCACCCCTGAGGTTTGGTTTATCCCTTTCCCCCTCTTTTCTCCTGACTTAAGTGACGCAAAAAAATAAACACATCTTACTGCCTGTGGTGTGTAAACTCAGTCCTGACTCATCTACGTGTTCCTCTAATAGCAGTAACACAGCTAAAGCAGAGGGGGAGAAAAAAGGACCAAGAGGAAAAACGTCTTTAGGGAAGAGGGAGGGAAGGAGGGAGAGAGGGAACGCTCGCTGTCCTCCTAAAGCAGTGCCCCACAGCTGCTCCATTCATAAATATTTCACCGATCCGAACTCAGCCTGCCAAATCTGAACCACTGCTTTGATGAAAAATATAAAAAGGCTTTTCCATTAGTGCTTTTGATGTCCTTTGCATACGGAATAATGAATGCAGGAGATTCATCTCCTTCCCTTCCTCTACTTCAGTCTTTTATCTGGCTCAGCCTCCCAAGGACAGAGAAATCAGGAGCTGGGCAGGAAGAAAAAGCAGAGCTGTTGGCCTGTACGCATTTTCCATGGAATCTTAGAGTCACAGAATCATTTTAGCTGGAAAAACCCTGCAAAACCCTGGAGTCCAACCCTTAACCCAGCACTGCCAAGGTCACCACTAGCCCATGTCCCCAAGTGCCACATGTCCCTGTCTCTTAATTCCCTCCAGGGATGGGGACTCTCAGCTGTGCCAGGGCCGAACAAACCGTTCAGAGAAGAAATTTTTCATGATATTCAGCCTGAACCTCCCATGGTGCAACCTGAGGCCATTTCCTCTCATCCTATCATTTCCTCTTGTCCTATTTCCCCACTGTTCCAGCTCTTTCCACTTCAGGGGACAAGACAGCAAGGAAATGGGGGGATCCACAGGTTTTTTGGATGCTCTTGGCACTTCACACTCTTGTTTCCACCTGGCTGAACCATATTGGCCATCACAACTCTACCAGGAGCTGCTCAGAGAGAGCGAACAGGAGTTTTAAAGCCCTTCAAAAGCATCCTACCAAGGACAGACAGATCCCAGCTGTTACCCCACTTTTGCCCACATGGCACAGGTGGCTCCAGCCTGGATTTTGTGAGCTTTCATGGGAGGAAGGGGCACCCTGTGCAGAGCTGGGCTGTCCTGAGCTCCCCTACATTTTTAAGGGGCTCATTTGGGGAATCTCAGAGGAGAAAGGAATCTTCCTTCCAGCTCAGCAAAGGAAGCGACGCAGCGCAGAGGCAAAGCCAAAACAGAGGAAGCAGTACGTGACCTTCTCCCAGCCTCTTAGTGCTCTCAGGAACTTAATAGCTCAACATTTATCTTAACTCAGCAGAGATGTGCCAGGGATAAAGTATCCATCTCCCTGCACACCAGCTCCGGCGTTTCCAACCCGCCGCTGCCGAGCTTTAAATTGCAGCTTTTATCGCCTTCTCGCACTTCTGCTGTACCACGGCATCCAAAGCAATTAAATCCAACCTATTTTTTATGACTTTTATTCCTCGAAGTGGAGCTTTCTTGTGTGGGGCAGAGATTACAGGGTTTGGGCTGGATTTTGATTCACATTTATTTTCCATTAAGGACTCGGCTCCACTCCTCTCCTCTTGCTCCTCGCTGCCTGCTCGGCAAACTCGGCAAATAGGAATTTGAAAGCAGTTTAAAGGAAAACAAACAGAAAGCGATGCCTTGCAGAATTTCTGCAGCAAGAGTCCTGGAAACACACGAAGCATTTTAAGGGACTTGAAAGAGAGCGACGCCTTATCACCGGGAGTGGGATGCTAATGTTCACAGGAGAGTTATTGCCGTGCATTATTCATCCTCCTGGTTTGTATTTATTAGGAATTATTAGGAAACCTATCACCCACGGAGCTGCAGGGCTCCTTGGCAGTGCTAATGCAGCAGAAAAGCTCCTTGTGCCCGAGGGTTCCTGCTTCCTTGGGGATGGTGGGCTTCCTAATCCCATTTCCTGCTCCGAAATCCCAGTGGAGGGGAGGAGTGAAGCACCTCACTATGTCTGGGAGATGCCCCAGTTTCAGGTGGAGGATGTGGAGGTCTTGGACGCTTGGTGGCCTCATGGTCACAAGTGGGCTCATCCCAAAAGGATCCGCAGGGACACAAGAGAGCTCACACCTCATCTGGATTACTTCAGAGCGAGCTGTGCTCCTCCTTTTGGACTCAGAAGGGACTGACACCTCCCAAGCACTGAAGATCAGGGCGTTATCGCGCTCCTGAACACCAGCAGAGCAGATGAAAACGCTGCCAAGGAGACCCCAAAGCAGCACATATACCCCGGCTGTTCCCCACTATTCTGCAGGTGCACTCCTTGCACCTTCTGAGCCCAAATCTCCCTCCCTCCTGCCCCTTTCATGTTCACCTGTCTCTGAGCACACCACCCAGCTGCTCCAGTACCACGCTGCATTTTCTCTGCTTGTTTCAAACTATGCAACCACAAGAGAAATTAGCTGAAAAATAACCTATTTCCCACCCAAACATCCACTTCCCAGAGCAGTTTAGCTTTTTAAATTATGCCACCTTCTCCCAGCAAACAAGCCCTTCTGAAGGGCAAGGCTCAAGCCACTGCAGGGATGCAGATTTTAAAACCATTCATTATGCAAATGGCTCATTTATTGCTGCTGAGCTGAAAGCAGGAATTCCAGGCATGCAAATAAAAATAGTTGGGGAGCAACAGCCAGTAAGTGCCTGATGGCATCTGCTGACTTGGGTAACACACAGCACAGACCCTGCAGGCAGCAGCTTCTGGAGCAGTTTCAGACTAAAGGATGAAATTGGTCTGCAGCCACCACTGGTGACTCCCTGGGTCCTGCAGGACCAGGAGCATCTCCAGCTGGAAGTTTTGCCAGCGCTGCAGATCCTGCCATGCCCCTATTGATCCCAAAATCTTACTCATCTCAAGATGCCTGAGCTAAGCAAGGCTGAAATTCAATAATTCAGGGTGACTGGACATAAGGGGTAGAGCTGAGGTGTGAAGGGGTTCTGGGAGATTTCACTGACAGGGCTGCAACAGCACCAGAAGCAAAGCTTTCCCCAAAAACTTAATAAACATCCCAGGGCTGGGTGGGAACGAATGCTAATTAGCATCTGATAAAGATTCGGAGAGAGAAGCTGGCTGGGAAAGGAGACAGAACTCAAAATTAGCCATGCAGGCGGGAAATTTTAAGCAGGACTATCCTGGGAACAGCCTGCCTCCACAATTCTCTTCTCACAGTGCCTGGAAGCACAAGGAGTATAGGATGCTCCATGGCCAAGGATGAATCTTTGTCCTCCAGGAACTGAATCATGTACAAACATTTCTGAGGCCCAGCGCCTTCCAGCTACCGAATCTAATTCAGGTCCAAGTCCTGGAAATGACCTGGCACGGGGTATCAGTTTGCACTGCAGCCATGGGAAATAATAAGGAATTTAAAAAGCAAAACAGAAACACTGAGCTGAGTATTAAAGAACCTTTCAAGTTCAAACATGGGGAAAAAAATGCGATGCTGAGCCAGTCCAACGTCAGCACTCAAGGTCAAATGGAAAAAGAAATCTCTGTGGATTTGCCTTTAACAGACTATTTTTAGTGCCATTATGTTTAATATCATTAACACAGAATCATTATGTAAATTCTGGTTTTTAAGCTCAGTTGTCGCTATCACAAGTTAGTTTTAATCTAGAAGCAAAGAAAAAGCAGCTGGTGCGCTGACCCCGGCTCGGCACACTCAGCATTCATATTCTCCCACTGAATACAAGATTTGCTCGTTTTTATGTGCTCCTATATCCTTAAACAGCATCAGCAAAAATCCAGTTCAAAATGTGATACGAGTCTCACTGTGATTTTTGCTGCCAAGCGACTGAAACGACAAGAGATGCCGGCAGGAGCTGGTCGAGTGCTCATCAACGAGCAGATTAATTGCTAAGACAGAAAGGTCCTGATACACAACCACCAACAACAATCGGGTAATCACTCATTACATGTCTATTACTCAAAGTCCTGGAGCTGGCACAACACTCAAATCTGGAGCCACATCAACCCAAGCGATGACAAATATTGTTTCCTGTTCAAACAGCCGAGCTCAGCAATTTCAGACCCAGGAATTGAAAAGAGTAAATTTACCTGAGCCCATCATTTCACAGCAATAGCTGTATTATATTTAAAATAAAAAAAAAATGGTTTCTACAACAGAGAGACTGTTCCTGGCCTCCAACAAGAACACAAGCAGTAATGTATGTGCAACAATACCACGACTGACCGTGTGTTTCAATGAGCATTCACACACACGGTCCTGAACAGATGAAGGACAAGTGCTACAGGCTGAATGGGCTCCATTGAGTAAAGCTAATTAGCTGGATAAGCATATGCAAGACCAGGACCTAAATTTGCTCCCTGCCTCCTGGGACAATGACAACTCCTTTTTCTTGTTGTTGTGCCACGGAGATAGAGCAAGGCTAAGGCAACGCTCTAACCCCTGGC
This sequence comes from Dasyornis broadbenti, assembly GCA_013397935.1. Classification (NCBI taxonomy): domain Eukaryota; kingdom Metazoa; phylum Chordata; class Aves; order Passeriformes; family Dasyornithidae; genus Dasyornis; species Dasyornis broadbenti. The sequence goes on along the minus strand of VZRN01006288.1, from coordinate 1,392,593 downwards.
TGCCATACAGCATTCTTCGTGCAAGGGTGTTAAGGTTGGGAAACAGCAGCTCAGGTGAAAGAGGAGCATTGTCCCTGCTCTTGTCAGGACTCATCCCTCCCAAGCTGCCATCAAATACTGCTAACACCCAGCTGTGCATAACACCACCAAAATATTTGCTGTGATCAACCAGCACAGCCTTTGGATAATGGATATGATAATCCAGAGCTGCCCCCAGCAAGACAAGGCTCTAATTTCACTCGTGTGAAGCACACATCGCTGCAGCAGAACATGCAGTCTGTTATTACAGCCTCGATCCCGTGACTCGTGTTTGCACGGTGGAGCTTTGGCACAATCTGTGCTCGTCTGGCCGGGCCCTTTGAGGCGATGGGGAACGGGAACAGCGGCCGAGAGGAGTGCAGGGTAGAGGAATTTCAACATCAAAATAGGGATAAACCTCCACCAGATCCCTCCGAAACAGGGCTTTTGCACAGGACTGAGGAAGACATGTAGGCCTTGTGAAAAGCAGCCTGTGCTTTCCAAAAATCCAGCCCCAGCTGTGGCTGTTGTTTTCTCATCCCCAGCCAGAGTGCAAAGCAAATATCCCAAGCGGATAAAACCAACCTGGCAACTGAATAATGCTCTGACCTGCCTAATGAGAGCACCTCAGATCAAGGGGCCTTTGCAAAGAGCTCGGGAAAGCCTTGCGTGCTTAAGGAAAGGAAATGACTGTCACGGCCTTGATCCTATCCCTGACTGGAACTACTGGCAAAGCTCCTGCCGGCTGCAGGAATAGGACTGAAAAGGTTGCAGAGCACAGAGCCAGTGACAACAAAGGGTAAAAGGACTTGGCAGACACAAGATGAGGCACATCCTCCACCAGGTGATGCAGCCATGCTGGTGGCACTCAGCATGGCATTGCTGCTCCTCCCACAGAGCCGTGCACAGCTCTGCAACCCCCAGCCCAACCCTCCTGTCCACAGCAGCACCCAAAACCCCCAGATCTGAGATAAAGGATAAAAACTGATGCACAGTTTAGGTCTTTCCAAGAGGATTTGTATCTCCTCACGTTGTTATTCATTAAAGGAAAAAGAAACGCAACTGAAACACACAGTAACCAAACCAAGTTCTCACTACATTTTATGCCTTCTTTCATCTAAACATAAAGTCATAAGAGAAGGATATTTGCTATAAGGAAATGAGCTGTCAAGTGATTTACGGTCTTGCTTTGTCTCCGTCTCAACAGCTCCAAGTATTCTCCAAGACCTATTTTTAGCAAGCTGTAAAAATTAAAGGCAATGAGGGACAGGGTGGATGCCAGGAGTTGAGAGATGTATAGAGCAAACTTATCTGTGTCTTCACTATCCTGATGCAGCTCTAACTGCTGGATCTGGATACAGCATGGACAGTCCCAGTCAGGGTTACGCTGCCTCTGCTGCAAGGTGCCTTCACGCATGAGATCAGCCGGGCAGCCACAGACCACAAAGGAGCAGCGGTGGGAGAAACACCCCTGGGTTTGGGTTTGTCTGCCGGGGTTTTGGTGTTGGGTTGTTGCTGGGGTTGCGTTTTGGTTGGTTTTTGTTAATAATGGCCCTAATGTCTTAGTGCCATTATGTACAAGGAGCTCAAACACTGTTTAGGACAAGGCCAAATTCAGCTGGAGCCAGCACAGGCTTTCCTTTATTCCCAGGATACCTCAAATGAAAACCCAAACCTTCCCCCTATTTCTCTTAACACCTAGCTCAACTATTAAATCAATAAAGGCAGTTGCCTTACTCACATTTTATTGGTCATTCCAGCCAAAATTATTCTAATAATTCCCCTTAACAAGAACCAAGGTCCTCTATTGCAGAAACTTTTATTTCCAGCACCTTCGCTTGCAAATGATGACAATAATTACTCTAAATCCCATACAGCATTTTTCCATATGAGAGCTTTAAGAGCTTTAACAATAGGAAGTTATTACCAGAGCTTTAACAATGGAAAGTTATTACCAGCATCCTTATTTGTGAGAATGAAGCGCAGAAAGATCAAACGAATTGCTGAAGATCATTCAGCAGCTCGCAGGGAACTCAGGGAACAGAACTGTAATCTCCTGACCCTCCATCCAGAGCTGATTTGGACAGGGAAAAGAAAAAGCCTCCTCGAAACACGTATGAAAAGGATTTGTTGTTAAAAGTGCTGAAAAAAAAGAGCTTTTTCCAAAGGAGCAGTGATGGCAAGTTCTGTAGTTTGATAAAATTCTGACAGAGATTAAATGATGCTATTAATTATTGCATAGATGTGAAATGGGTAAACAGGGAATTCATATGGCCTTTGGCCACTTTCTTAGCCCCTTTGGGATGTCCCATGGAGAAACCCCAACAATCAGACGCCCTGGTGTACGAGCAATGTCATGTTTAAGGATTTTTAATTCTCCCTCATCTTTCTTCTTTCCTTTTTTTTGGCCCACGAACTGTCCAAGTTGACACATCCAAAATCAACAGTGAGTTTTGACCATCTTGGCCACCACAGTTTGCTCAGAAGCACCAAACACACACACAAAGTCTCCATGAAACTCCTCCCGTTCAGAGTTTTTTAGGAGACTATTCAGGAGAAAGAACAGACCTTAATCAGCAGAAGAACCATGGAGAAACAGAATATTTATCTGAAGCCACATCCTTAAACCAAACAGGATGAAATCCTTTGAGGCAGCTATTAAGGAGATTGCCCAGCAGAAAGGAAATTCAGCAAACCAGATTATCTCTAACAGGCTTATCCACTGGAAAAAAATCATCAGAGCAACGACAAGACAGTTTTGAGAGACAATTAATGAAAGGTAAGGGAGAGGGGAGATTGTAACAGGGTGACAAGGAGTGAAAATCCATAAAATACAGATTGTCATGGCTGATCAGACGTAAGGACATTACACGACCCATCATGCGTCTGGAAGAGGAAGGGAGTCAAGATGTTCACAGTGGCTTGTGTCGACGGCTTTGCCAGGGGCAGAACTGCTTTTATCTTCTTTAATACAGCAAGAGGAAGAATTCCCCTGCTAGTTCAGTTGACAGCCATGAACTGGATCAAAAGAGCTTCCACCAGCACCACTGCTCCTCACAGCTCAGCCCTCCCCTGCTCCTGTCCATGGCTACGTCCCACAGCCGAAGGAGCCGTCTTCTCCAAAGCATGATCCCAAATGCTCAAATCAATGGCAAATCTCCAACAAACTGAACATGGGTGAATGAATAAAGCCCACTGGATGGTCTTCTTGGACTGGAAATCTTTCCACTGGAGGAAACCACCACTCCTTGAGCAGGCCCACAATGGAAATGAAGAGCACAGAGCTACAGCTCGGCACTGCATCGCTGCTGGGATAACAGCGCTTTCTCTTACAGCATTATTTTATGCCGTTTTCAACCCAGACTCTTCCTAAATCCCTGATGCCAAGTCAGAGCACAACATCAGACAAGAGAGGTAACCCTAAATCTGTATGTCCCACTCCCTCACCTTCAAAACCCCCACATGCCTCTCAGCAGTGGAACCAGGCAGAAAAACAAAGAAAAAAAAACAAAAAACAAAAAACAAAAAACCCCACTGAGGAAAGGATGAGGGCTCCTGGCGTGAGAAGATGCCTGTGCCATCAGCTCTGGCTAAGGATGGGACAAGCAGGGACAGACAGATTAAGGGATTTGCCAGAGCTAATGACACAGACAACTTTCCACTGACTTCACCAGGCTTTGGACCAAATGCCTGCACAAAGAGCTGCACTCAAGAGCTATCAAGAAGCTTAAATCATTAGCATTTTTTAAGTACTTTTAGATCCTGGAGTGAAAGGCTATCAAAGTGCAAAGTCATTTTATTAGCGATAACAGTCTAAGAACAGCAAGTTGAATCCTTCAGTCTAAAGCCTTATGGCACAAATGGTTTTGTAACACAAAGAAGCCACAAAGTCTTAAGAGATACTAAAACTTCCTTGCACAGACTTTTACTAGACTCTAGTTTCCTAAGATTCCCTTTAACTCCACAAATTCTGATGGTAATTAGGAATATTCCTGCAGCAGGATGGACCCAAACCCGCTGAGGGAGAGCAGGAGGATGTACAGGCTATTGCAGCCCCTGAAAGGCTCCCGGTGGTGTCAGCAGAGCTCACGTGCTCCGTGTGCTGTGTCAGGACCACGGGGACCCCGCAGCCCTGAATTCCTCCCATCCTCTTGGGAAGCAGAAAACGAAGCTGTCACGGGCTCTGTGCACGTGGTTCTCCAAAATTATACAAGGGAATGGCTCCCAGGCAGTGTGAGAGGACACAAGGCAAGAAGCTGGCACGGCTGCAGGTTGGCCTTGCATGCAGATACTCTTCTTCTCCAAAATAAAATCTCAAGCCTATAAAAACATTGGCAGCAGGCGCCGGAAGATGCACAGTGTACTCTTCTATCGTTTCGCTGGTGGAATAGACTTCATCCTGTTCCCCCTGGCCCCAGATCAAGCACGGCTCCTCGCAGGAATTTTCCATCATCCTGTGGCAAACACACCAGGGCAATCCGGCCGCTCAACCAACTCACACTCTGACCCTGCTCTCCAGCACCAGCGAGGTCTTGCATAAACATGAGCCATTTCTCGTAGGATGCGCCATTCCAGCAACCACAGCCCAATTGCATAGCGGCTGGAATTCCCAGGCTGCCTGGCAGAACTGCAGCGGGGCAATGGAGACATCGTTAGTCTTCTTTGCTCCAGCTCTGCCCTCCTGGCAGACCCTGCAGTCCTGCATTTGCAGTTATTGAGCCCCTAATTTATTTCCACCACCCAACAGACTTGAAACCAGGGGTAGTATGGAAGTTCTCAGCATCCCTCCTGTTTAGACTTGAGTAAATCCTCTTCTTGCCCTGCTTTTCCACCAGGCTGTGAACTCATCTCCAAATCCACACAACCATCACACCACAGCTCACAGCTGGATCTCCACGCGAAAGGCACAGTGAGTGCCAAATTCACACCCCAGTAACTCAAAGGGGAGCATTTCCATCACTTCGGCTCCCATCCTCAGGCAGAGGGGCTCTGGAAACACATGCAGACCCCACAACACCTCTTGTGGCTACAGAGATCATCCATTAACACGAGTGTCCTTGAGCCACTGAGGAGCAGGAGCCCCCCTGGCACCGTGGGCTGGAGCGAAGGGATAGCCCGAGGTGCGCTCACGGTGCTGATAAACGCACAGAGCTTATCCTGACATCCCCTCTGCCACGTTTATTTGCTCAAGAAAAATGTTCGGCATCTCCTTATCCCTGCTCAGTTCCGATGTGGTTTCTACTTTCCCCAGGGTCACAGGCAGTGACAGGCATCCCTGAGGCTTATTTGTGTTTGGAGCCATCTGCTAAAGCAGGGAGGCTTGAAGGAGTCTGCAGTGAGAAGGAGCCACCGAAGAGCGCTGTGGTTTCCTTGGTAGGGGAAGTGACTAAAAATCATTTGGTTTATTCCCTCTTCCCAGAGATCTGGTCTCGAATAATGCGGTGGCTCAGCTCCAACGACATCATCTCTCCCAGCAGCACGGTTCACATTATCTCGGACAAGGCAGAAGGCTGCAACTCCAGAAACACATGCTTAATTACGCTGCGGCGCATCCACTGCCTCACTCGGTCTGGTTTGCAGGGGAGGGGCAATACTGCGATGTTTCACCCCCCAGACATCCACACCCCACTCCTGACAGCCTGCAGGTGCCCACTCTGTCCCCTCAGCCACCACACCCTTCACCAACCGGTCTGCAAATGAACTAAAAAAGCCTTAATCCTGCAAAGAGCTTCTGTATGAGGGAGAGACTGGAACCGCTGCCAGCTCTGCGGGCGGGGGGGAGAGGAGAAACCGTCCCCAGCACAGGGACAGGCACACAAAGGCCACATTGTCCCACACTGCAATTAACTCCAGGGGGAAAAAAAAGGCCAAGGCTTTCTATTTGTGAAGGGGCAAGGCTTTTCTAGGACATAGCCAGCAATCGGCAGGTCCCTGCCCTGCAGTGTGCAGGATGTTGCTTGTGCACCCAAAAAAAAGCCTTTTAGGGTACAGACCCCCGTGGCAGCCGGTGCTGCTGCCTGCCCAGGGAGCTGCACTTTCAGTGTATCACCCCCAGCCTACACTCGCTGGCATTTTTCTAATATGAGTTTTACAGGGGAAACAAGATCCAGAGGCTTTCAAAGCCTCTTGACAATTCGTCGGCACTTTCCTCGGGCTGGAAGGGATGAAGTTGTTGGGAATATCATGAAACAAGCGCCACATCACCTCTTTGAAACTCAAATTGCAAGAGACCACATCAAGTCTTCACATATTAATCTGTACTTACCAACTAATCAGCACTGACAAAAATAACCCATCTAATTATCAGAACACTATCACCTAAATAATGAATTATATGCCTTATTAAAAAGTATAATAGATTAGAGGACGTGAAACAATTGCAATTAGTAAAACAAGAAACGCTGGGAAACAAAAAAACCCTACAAGTGTGATCAGAATTGTATAAATTAATGTTCCAAAATAGCGACTGATCTCCGACACATCAAACAGCAGGAACTTGTGAAGCCTATCACAAGCCAATGAATGCAATTCACCTTCAAATTGCTGAAAACTCGTATTAAGACACTGCCTTTGCTGCTCAGAATGTTGCTTTGTCCACGGCACCTCCCCAGCCTGGGGATGCTCGTTACTGGGAGCGATTCTGTGCATGTAATTGCTTCGTTAAGAGGAGATGGGGTGGCGGACAGGGATGCTGCACAGATAACAGCCAGGGGAACGAGGGATGCCTCCAAGCACTCCACACAGGAAGCATTCTCAGTTTTCCTTTAATATCACCGGGCCCCTCGGTGCTGGCACATTAACATCAGCCCTGCCCTACACAACAGCACGAGGTGGGGAGGGAGGTGAGGGGCACACTCATTAAACCTGTTCCTCACTGCTCGTGGTCCAGATCTCCATCCCACGTGTGCCCCCACGGACAATGCGGCATTTCCCCATCCCAGGACTACGCAAACCTCTGCTTTCGGTGAAACACACCCTGGTACCCTTTGCTTACTGACCCAGCCCATCGTTACCAACACAGCACACAGATCTTGGGCTTTGACCTGACAGAGGGCAGGGATAGACGGGATATGAGGAAGGAATTCTTGGCTGTGAGGGTGGAGAGGCCCTGGCAAAGGCTGCCCAGAGAAGCTGTGGCTGCCCCTGGATCCCTGGAAGCGTCCAAGGCCAGGCTGGACACGGCTTGGAGCAACCTGGGACTGTGGAAGGTGCCTGCTCATGGCACAGGGTGGGACTTTAAGGTCCCTTCCAACCCAAACCATTCTGTGATTCTGAGATCTTTGCAGAGATTCTATGACTAATGTCCACAGTCTGCAAGATCCTTCAAGTCCTCAACCCCTCTCTGCAGTCTTCAAACACCAAGAGGTGAATAAATCCCAAAAATGCTGTTGGTTTTCTTTTTTTTTTTTTTGCCAGGACTACTGCTGTTCCATCCTCTGCAATATTTACCTTTCCAAGGCTTTAATGCTTGCTGCAGTCCTGACACCACGCAGTGGCAAAACACACTCCTAATTGTACCCCAAGGTATAGCACAGAAGAAAAAAAATGTAGCACAAAATGAAACAAAAAGAGCTTTAGAAAAAAAAGGCCCAAAACTGTTGATTGCAAAGTATTTTTTAAATAAATAAAAGAAAGCCCAAACTCTATGTGTCTTTGAGATGGTATAATAGCACCTGAAGAAAGGTCATTGATCTTTAAAATAACATCCTCCTTCCGACCAAGAAGAAAGATGGTGAAGTTGTTCCTCAGTTTAAAACAGTCTTTTAATAACCTGAGTGCTGTTCGTGTAGACTGGAGGTCATGACAAGGACAAAGCAACTCACTTCCTGTTCAAAATTAGTTTTGTTTAGCTCAGCCCTCAATAATTAATGCCATTCCTTGCAAACACATCCCCAAATGTCTCCCTCCCATAGCCTACACCAAGTTAGGTGAAGAAAAACGAGGCTTTTGGTTAAATTGTCCCTTGTAGTGGTCAATACCCTGTAAACACAGCTGGGTTTACAGCATTTTTCTCCTCACAGGTAATCAACAGGTACCTTCACTAAAATCAGGCATCTTTGATTTAGTGTTCCAGCTTACTCCACCTTTCAAAAGAGGTTTTCCCCCAAAAGAATGTGTTAAAACTTCACACAAAAATATTTTCCATCTGAGCTCACTTTGAAGGGAGAGTTTCAGCTGGAGACAATTAGGAAGGTCAGGAATACAACCCCAAGAGCAGAGGGGAGGGGGTGATGCACGGGCAGGGGCCCATACCCTGCCATACTTTAATTTAACTTGGAGCTTGTGCCCGTTCACACCAAACCTTGGAACTGGTGGGGCACTTCAAATCTCACATAGGGATGTTTGGAAGTGTAGATTCTTCAAGAGAAACGGGTCAGCCTTTAATTCAGGGGTTTTGCATTATGGTAGAAAACAGTTTCAATCCAAGCTAAAAATGTACAACCTCTTGCCTACTTGCAGCTCTGCCACTTAGCGTGGCAATGCATGGGAAAGAGAAAACGACTGGAGAAGAAGTTAACTCCAGCCCAAGGTGAAGCCAAGTTGTTTGTTTTCATTACTAAAACCCACAGAAAAGAAATGCAAAACACGAAAGAGCCCAAAGCCAACGGTGAAATTCACATTCAGTCAGAGGATTTTCCGAGGGTAAATGTTTGTTTTTATCCCAGTGCACTTAGGTCAGCTTGAATTTATGTTAATACCATCAACAGAGCAGTGCCAAAATACTCAGTGCCTGACAACCTGTATGTTGGGGGTTCCTTTAGCTATTAATTTGTCCTGAGTGTAACCAGCCAGCACTGTCCCTTTCACACCAGAGCAAAGTCTGCAGCACCCACAGTAACACTGATTTTGGCCACAATCTGTGGAGACTGCAGACAACACAACACCCCTATTCAATCGAAGCATTATTTTCTCACTAAATCCCCAATTGCCACATTTTTGCCAGGTACCACATGCACAGTGGCATTTGCTTCCCAGTTTGCCAGCCCTTACCTATGTTTCCATCCTAAATCACTGTCCTGCCCGATGTTTGCAACACTAAGTTTGTCATCAGTTGTGAATTTAATTAACGTGTTGTTTCTCCCTTCAACCAGATCATTAATGGAGTTGATAAATCAAATGTGCCACTGTACTCTGTAACAGTGGATTTGTGATATTCTCCAGGGGTCAGAGGACACACAAACCAAGGGATGAAATTCACTGAGACATAAATACAGCGTTCTCATCTGTGACAGTCGGATACAATCATACTCCAGTGATGTGAGCATTATGTAAGAGAACTTTGTATCTGGCCTCTTCCACAGAAATGCCACGAGACCAATACAGAAAAACACAGAAAAATTCTGTCAGTCCATTTCATACATTGCTTCTCATTCTCCTTTCATTTGTGCTGCTGGGTCAGTAATATTTACTCTTGTTTCATAAGAGCTTGGGTAGAAAAATATCACCAGGGCAGAGTTTTTATTTATTTTAAATGAAGGATGGCGATTAAAATAGGGAACTTCCTATTTGTCCTTCTTGAGACTGTTTTGGATCTTCTGCCCCCTCTTATGAGAATTGGCTGGATGGGGCTTGGAGCAACCTGATCTAGCAGAAGGTGACCCTGCCCATGGCAGGGGATTGGAATTGGATGATCTTTAAGGTCCCTTAAAACCCCAACCAATCTCCGTTTCTGTGATTGAGCTGGTCCTCACATGCTTTCCCAACGTACAGCACATACAGCTCTTGGCATTAATAAAATCATTAACAAAAAAAAAGTATCAGGAGGTTGTGATGCAAACTAAAACCCAAAGCAGCACAGATAGCTACGGTCCACTTTGGGCCAACCTGTTCAAACCAGCCCCACAACAGCGAGCGTCAGTGTCCACCTCAGATGCCCAGCATGGCAACACCTGGGACGCAAGCACCCATCTATGGTCCACCAGATCCCTCAGCAGCCTGGTGCATAAGGTTTTGCAGAGAAAGCACCTTAAAAAAATCAATAAATAAATGAAAACAACAAACCTTGTCCCTCTGCAATCACGTGGCTCGACTTTTATTCCTGCTTGTCTCTCAGGATTGTGCTGAGCAGCCTCTGGCTGAGGAGAAGGTCCCACCTCCGAGAGCAGCAGCAGTGTGGAAGGTTCCCATGGCGAGCTGACTGAAATGCTAATGAGGCTGCGTTCATACACCCGACAGCACGCACCTCCTCACCTTCACCTGGAGAACCTCAAAGATCAGGGGTCTGGATGTAGGTCACAACCCCAAAAACCCAACAAGGTCGCAGTGGCTGCTCCGGGACACCAAGACTTGGCAGAAAAGGCGCTCCCCAGGCGGGACAGGGAGGGGTGGTGGGCAATCAGCAGTGCTGGGAACACCCCTGAGGAACCAACCCTGCTCGAAGGCACCTCCAGATGCGATTTGACGCAAGCGTGACTGGGGAGCCCTTCCCAAACACAGCTCTTAATTACACTTAAATGGCGATGCAGCCAGCGGGGAGATCAAGGGGATGGGTGGGATCTTCTCGCCTGCTGCCCTGGTTCACGCTACAGTCGGTGGGGAGACACCAGCACCTCCTGAGGGCTGTGGATCTCCTCCTGGGATGTGTCTGCCCAGGGAGAAATGCCCTCCGGAGGAGCCGCTCCCGCCCCGTGCCCGCCCGGACGAGCCCCGCACCTGCCCGAGGGCTCGGCCGCGGCGTGACGAGTCTCGCCCTGGGAGCCCTGCCAAGCTTCGAGGGCTTCGCAATTAACTTTCACAACAAACCGAAGCCTCAAGAGCTTTTAATCTCCAAGTAAGTGGGAGATGTGGGTCCTCGCCAGGGCTTTTGTGCCCTGGTTTATCGGCGAGGCGCTGATAAGGACCTCGCTGCTTTGTGTCTGCCTGAGCACAGCCACACAACGGGAGCTCCGGTTATTCACCTTCATTTCCGCAGCAGGAGAGCGGGGAAAGGCACGGGGGAGCTGTGCAACAGGTTAAAACACGGGGAACGCTCGCCTAGCAGCGCAGCCTTGTGAAAA
>VZRN01006288.1:1369511-1381523 GCA_013397935.1 Dasyornis broadbenti | reverse complement strand
AAAAAAAAAAAGCTTGAAAGAAATGCTGAAGAGCAAAGATAAAAATTCCAGCACAGGTACCGCTGCAAAAATCCGGTTGCGCTGTTCTCCATCATAAAAGATAGATTAAAAAAACTAAAACTACAAAATGCGTGTATGCATTTCAAGATTTCATCAGACAGCAGCTGATCTGCCCTGCCAGCCATCAGACACAAGAGGTGAAATAACCACCAAAGCAAGCCCGGGCTTGCCTGGATAGACAGGCAGGAAGGAAACTGCTGCGCGCAGATCCCAGCCCGGCAGGATCCTCATCAGGATTCTCAGCTGGCAGCGGCACTTGTCACACAGACAGACACACACCGTGCTCGTGCCTGCGGAGTGCAGCGCCTGACCAGCACCTCGGCGTGAGAATACTTTTAATAACTCCCAGAACAAGTCTCCTGTGAGTAACGCGGCTCTCCCGCACGCCCTGCCTCTCCCCAGGGAATGGAGACGCTGCTGCAGCAGCACACGAGCACACGCGCTGGCCTCGGCTTTACCCAGCAGTGTTTTGGGCAAAATTCAGGAAGAATTGGCTGGGTATTGCCCAGGACAATACTCAGGCACCCTCCTTGACTTACTTTGAGCCTCAGCCATAGCATCTGTGGTGACCTATGCCTCCTCTTCTCACCCTTGTTCCCTGACAGACTGGAATAGAGAGAAACCTTCATGTTTTTATCTATATTCAAAGTTCTGCGGTGGTTTGTTTTCCTTACCATTTTTTACTCATTTTCAATGATGAAAACTTTTTGGTGTTATTAATTACCAACTTAATCCTGCTTTCCTAATGAGATGCACACAGATTTACCATAAGATCAGAGCAGCTCTGCTAATCAGAGATAAACCCAGTGTATTAAAGAGGGTTAAACTTTTTTATTAGTCTTTCCTGTCGGTCTAATTAATGGTGTTACCCTCTAAACTGTGCCCACACACTTAAAGAAAGTTAAGATATGCCGAAAAAGTGCCGCAAAGTAACCGGAGTACATTCAACAACCTCCTACCAGCTACCTCCAGCACTATGTCCATCTACTTTTAGCCAACAATACCCAGCTCTCTTCTTACTCAAGATACTTGGTTTGATAAGCGGCTTTGGCCATTGACATAAAAAACCATGAACAAAATTATCTTCACAGCATCCGTTGATTTTTCTGCTTCCCCTCTCCTCACCAGATTGCCACAAGGATGTCAACACTCATGTGCTGATTCAAGTCCAGGAAAGATGAAAAACATCACTGCAGAATAAGCTTGTACTTACATCGGCAGAAACGACCGAAAATGAATTAGCAAATGAGAGCTACCTCACAAAAACTGCAGTTCAGCAAAATATCCCCCAATTTGGAGTCTTTATGTACAGCTGCAACTAAAAGGAACCGGAATAAAGCACAGCAAGTCTTCAAGGCTCGGATAATTTTCCTTCAAGAGACTCCAAAAGCTCAGCTGCTCCCAGCTCGGAATGCACTGGAGGATCCAACACCAGCGTTTTTGAAGGTATCTGGCTGACTTCAGCATCCAGCTGAGGTGACACGGGGCAGGACTCTTGCAGCAGGTGTCCCAACCCAACAGCCAAAGGCCTTTATTTGTGTTTTGACAAGGGACAGGTCCCTGCAGCCACACAGGGACCTCGCCAGCCCCTCCAGCCTCACAGGCTTGACCTGCATTGCGGCAAAGAACTGGAAGAGGTCACCCATGTTCTCCCAGGTGTCTCACACCAAATTATCTTAATCCTAGGCCTGACCCACCTCCTGGTGTAAGGATGGTACCAAGGGGTGGAAACAATCCCTCGAAATTTAAGGAACCTTGTTAGCAGGACCAAGTCCCACGTGCCCGAGAACCAGGTGTATCAGGAGGTTGATAAAGGCCCTAAAACAGGCACAGCCCTGCAGATTTACATCTGAAGGGCGTAAATACTGCTTTTATTGCTCCCAAGGCTACCCCTAAAGGGTCCCACCATGAAGGATTTTCTTGATTTCTCCCTGCACAACATTCCCAACCACTGGAAAACGCATCCATGCAAAGCCAGGTTTGACTGAACACCGTGATGAGGTCAAAGGTGTTGGAGCTGACATCAGAGTATGGACAGGCTGTCACTGACAGCCCAGCCAGCTCTGCTCCTCTGGTATTATCTGCATCGTTTATCTGCCAACAAGCACATTTAATGCTTATCTGAATACGGGGTTTTAATCCTGCAGGGTGGTCATTACCACGCTATTGTCACACTAATTAACAGGTAGAGCTCTCGTGGTTTCCCCAACCAAAATAAAACAAATATAAAATAATCGCAATCACACACCCAGATTTTGCACCAGGCTATTTCTAGGAGCTGCAGTTGCCCTGGTCTGTGGCAGTCCAACCCTGGCAGCAGAGGAAACACTGCAGTCCACAAACCATAACAGCATCAAAAAAAAACCCCAGCCCAAGATAATACAGCTCCATTTAAATGAAAAAAGAAAAAAAATCTTTAAGGAACCTACAAGGTATTCAAACCTCTTTAGTAAAGTGCTTTCCATTAATCCTGCCACACGTGAAATGCTGAATCAAAGACGTTCAGTAAATGTGCCTATCAGAGGAATTACGCCCAAAATCAAACTCATCCCTAATGAGTGCACTCAGAAATGACAGCAATAAGCAGGGCATAGGAGATGTGTTAAATTACATCATTTGCCAAAATACACTGGAAATGATGCATGTCCAAGGAGGAAAAGCGCATAAAAGTGTTCTTTGCAAAGGTGGCAAAATGCAAAGTGCTTTTAGAAGCTTTGCGCTGCCTGAAACGAACAGCAGAAGGTTCTCGGTGCCACACTCGGAGCACCCTCGGCAGCCGATCTGGGAGCCACGGCCACTGCAGATTTTTACACAACTCCAGCAAGACTGGAGCAGCTCGTGAGCAACTCCTGGGAGCACCAGCGAGCCCAGGAGCAGGTGCAGAGCCAGGCAATGACAGGGGCATGAGAACATGGGTGAGCAGGGCAAGGTGGCAGCTCGTAAGCCCTGTTCCAGCACGCCCTGCTCACCCCGTTCTCTCCCTTTGATGCCTGTGCGCTCAGCAGCTCCTGAAGTGGGGCAGACAGTGCTGGGCAGCAGCTGGGGACGTGCCCAGAGGGGGATCCTGGGGACCAGCTGGTGACAATCCACCCAGCTCCTCTGCTCCCAGGCTCAGCCTCACCCAGCAGCTGCAACAACCCAACACCAAAAGCATCTGAGCACAGCAGCATCAGGTCACCAGGGCCTTGCAGGAATCCATCCTGAACCCACCACAACTGCCTGGGTACCTTCTAATCAATAAATCCTACAACATCTTTGCTTATATTACAAAGCACTACCCCAAACCAGAACTTTTGATATTAAATACAGCTTTTTCACTAAATAGGTAGCCTTTCTGTGGTTTCTCAGACCCATGATACTATAAGCTTTGTATTTTTAAGTTCCCCCCTTCCCCCGCCCCCCACAGGATCTGCTCAGCTCTGGCCTCACCACCTCCCTCTGCTTTTCATGGAAATTTAAGAACCCCATTAATCAGCCCTCTCACCCTGAGCTGTCAGCTCTGGACCTCTCTTGACCGCGAAAGGAGATCATGCAGGAAACTAAAGCTCATTTGAGCAAACCCTGTGTGGCTTTAAAACAAGCTCCCTTCCCAAGGATGACAAAAACGATCTTTGCAGATTCAATTACATGATGCAAATGTGGTGGGGAGCACACCGTGTCTCCACCTGAAATGGTTCCCCCGCTCCTGCCTGAGCCATCAGTTTGGCAGGAAAAAAATGACAAATTTGGGCAAAGCCATTTAGCAGCTCTGGATATACTATGGGGGATATAAAAGGTCAAGGAATTAATGTTAAGAATCTGCGGTGGATAAAACAACAGGTCTTGCCTGAGCAGATAATGCAATAATTGACAAACATAAAAGGAAATAACTGGGTGCATTTAAGGCTAGAACAAACAATGATGAACACACAGAGAGAGAATATTTTACCTTCACAGGATGAGGAATCTGTTTTCTGAATGTGCTGCTGTTACACAAAACCACACAAAGACGTTGTTCAGCTTCGAGGGAGAATCAAAAGCCCAGCAAGTAACTCGGAGCTGGGCTTTGCTCATCCTCACACCCTTCTTGAGGAGTCACCCCAGTGAAACACTGCAGAGGGACAGGGCTCCAAGATGAAAACAGATCCCCCAAGGTCTCCTCCAGCAGCCCAGACTGTGCCCTCCTGCCTTCCACATCAGAGGGCAGCTACTCTTCAAAATGCAGCTGCATTTGGAGATTTTCCTACTGAAAATCTCAGTATGGTCCAAAACCTTTACAGCAGTCCTCCAGGTTTCTTCTAACATGTTGTTTTTCCCCTCCTGCAGCTTAAGAGAGCGTCTAGACCATCCAAATCTTTAGCATCAAAAGTAAGTTCCTCAAATCTATTCCTCGAATCAATTTGCTTTGCTTTCCACCCCTAATAGAGCAAATCTCCCTGGAAAACAGGCAAACACTTCCCGTGCTTGTGTGCCTGCAGCAAATTTCGACCCGCAACCGTATCTTACAACAATTGGAAATATCCTGAAAAAAAAAAATACCATTTTATGATGGGAAGGCAGAGACCACTCAAACCAGCCAAGGACTAAAAGCAGAATCTCACAAAGACCTTTTAACTCAGCCCTAAAGGTTACGGGATTCTCCTGTGCACATCTGAAAAAGCAGAAGAGGCCAAAACTAAGCATTTTGGGCTATTGTGCTGTTAAAAGAGAGCAAGGAAGCTATTATTGGGAATTAGCCATGGCATGACTGCTGCCCAGTCCCAGTGCTGGGGTCTCCACTCAGTCCATTGGTGATGGCCAACAGTGATCCCACACTGCTTTTCCCAGTTAATTTCCAAGGAGGATGATGGACGGAGTTTAGTTAACTAAACAGAGTTTAGTTAAAAGCAACATGCTGGAGCAGGGTGAGTGCACTGCCAGCCTTCATCCTTCACCATCTCTGTGCCATGCACACTCACAGGCACTCAGCACCGACCGAGGGAATGGTTGGCAAGTTCATGTTCTGGCTGAAACTGAAGAGTAATGAAAGTCCACTTCTGCAAACGCCATGATTTGGTAAGAATTAAAAGGCAAAGGAAACTCAAGAGACTCTAGTTTTAGGTTCTCGATTGCAAACGTGGTCAATGGCCTCAATCTGCTGGAGCAGAACTACAAGCTCTGTTTCACCTTTCCTGCAAAAATCTACTTCCCAGCCATGTCAGCTCTCCAGGTTTGATTGCTGCTGCAAAAGAGAGTCAGAGAAAAACCGGCAGATAGGCATCAGGACACCATTGTGCTCCCTGACTCTCTGTGCATCCCACATATTCACACCAAACACCATTTCCCCCACCTCCAGTGCATGCTACTTTCTGCAGAAAGGTGATTTGACTCCCCATTGAGGGAGAACACACATTCTGTGAGAAAGGAGGTGATGGAGAGGTTTGGGTTTCTCCCCCAGATGCCACCCAGCAAAGTGAGACCACAAAGAGGAGACTGCACAGGACAGCAGCAGCAAGGGCTGTGACACATCAGCTCCCCGTCAGAGAAATCCAAAGGTTCAATCGCCAGGTACAGCCTCTAAAGCCTGTGAAATCTTAATTTAGAGGAAGAAGTGGCATGAAAAGACGTGAGTCAGAATGACTCTGTAAAGACCAAGAAGGGTGAGAAATGGATTTATGGATGCCCTCAGAAGAGATGCTCCTTCCAGAAAAAACATTTACAGAAGCAACAAGGGACAAGGATGATTCTCCAGGACTGGGATGAGCCCAGTGACAGCAGAGCATTACTGTGTCCCTTTTCCTTCTTCAGTGCTAAGGGTGATCCTCTCCCAAACTCTGGGTCTTCTGGGTGCCCACAGGAGATCCAGGATGTCCTTAGGATGGCACCACACTCCCCTTCACCTTTCTGTAGGCATCTCTGCTCCTTTCCCATGGTCCGAATGATCCAAAAGCAAATTCTAGCCTCGTGTGCTTAAAATCTGTGGCTAACCACGTATCTGAAAAGCAAAAGCACTTCTTCCATTTCTCTGGGTAAACATGGCCCTGCCCACTGCAGCTCTCCCACTGCGTGAGTGTCAGAAATCCTCATGACAAAAACCCATTTCTCACTAATTGCTCTGTGCAAAAACATTTCTCCGCTGCAGCTCATCTTCTGCACTCCAAGGCAGAGGTCTTTGCAGTTCAACAATTTTCAGACACAGACACATCACTTTATCAAGCCCAGCTGAAAACCAGAAACCTGACCCAAAAGCCACCCACACCAAGTCCAGGTGGGAACAGCAGGCCTGCATTGCCCATGGTCTGCTCTGTCCCCATCCCAGAGGCTCCTTGCAGGGATTTGGGGAAGGAGAGCACTAACAAGGTTAGGGAATCAGCAATTTATCAGATTATGGAAGCTAGAACTGGACCGAGGTGTCCCTGGGAGCCGCTGCCTCCAGCCAGTGTCACGCGATCAATACCTCCACAAAGCTGTTCCTCAGCAACACGTTGTCCTCCTGGAGAGCCTCTGCTATCCCAGGTCCCCTCGGATCACAGCCCATCCTCATCACTCAAACTCAGCCTCTTGTCCTGGGGAGACACCGCTAAACCCTCCCCGTCACACCTCCAAGCCTCCAATTACCCGCCTTGGCCATGGGTGCAGAAGGAAAAGCTTGGGAAGAGATTTTCCTCACCTTTGCAACTCCTGCAGACAAACTGACTGCACGAAGGGCTTCAAAGCGTTCAAAAGACTTCCGTATTCTGGTGAGAGTGTTTCTTTTCCCTTTAAAAATGATAAACACATCCCACCTCCTGCACATTTCCAAACACCAAAATAATCTAGCTAGAGATTCCACAGAATCCATCTCAACACCCAAAACCATCACCCTCAAAGTCTCAAGTAAAACTGTACAGAAACGAAAAACAGGAAGGGATTGCAAAGCAACAAGAAGCAACCCCCTGAGCCTTCAGTGTCCCACAGGTGAGGACACATCCTGAAAAATGAGGCCTCTGGGTGACTGATTCCCCAGGGTTTGCGTGTAGCTGCTGCCCTACTCCTCACGCTGTGTTTCGGGCACGGGGCTCTGCAGCTGCTGCATCAGGACCAGAGCGCTGATCTCATGCCTTGCTGGCAATGAGAAAACTGTGAGGGCTGAATTTTAACAAGCTGGAGATTGAAGCTTTGCTCTGCATCGTGCTGGGGTTCAGTGCCAGGTGTACGGTGATGTACTTGGAGCAGAGAGGAGCAGGGAGTGCACAAGGAAAGGTGTTTGCACCCCAAGGCTGGGCAAGGAGCCCCTGCCCAAGGCTGTAAAGCCTCTTTTGGCATCTCAGAGAATTCCATATTCAGCCCCAGAGACAGAGAACACCGAGTCCACTGATGTATCTGGAGAAGCAAAGAATAAGTAATGAGAGGACAGACTGCCCTCTTGGATGACACCCAGCCTCACCAGTGATTATCTGAGAGTGCCTGAACCCAACCCACAAAAATCACACTTAATCTTCCCCAGTTTAAGACTGGGACTTGTTTCTAGGTTCCTCTCCCCACCTGCAAGTCTAACCCCATTTCCATGGTTAAACTTCAAACTGGGGAGTCAAAAGCCCTGGATTAAGTCCTCCTTCAACTTCAGTTTACTTGAGCTTACTCATCCTTAGGAGCTTCATTATAACTCCCCTGGACAAAGCCTAAAGCAATGATAATCTAAATATTATGCCAGCCATGCCAGACGAGGCTTTTGAATAGGTAAGCTCCAGAAAAGATATTTAAATTAACATCTTCAAAGACTAAGATGTAGCAGGGACCTGGAGTGTTATTTGCAGCCAGTTCCCTGCATCTAAAGCAACCATGGGAACATTGCTAAGCACAGATTTATTTCCCAGCACAGGCAATTGTTTTAGAGCATGAAACCAGTTGCTCCCTCAACCCCTGAACTACGCAGGACAAAGGGAAACAAAGTAGGAAATCGTTAGAAAGAGTAATAGTACAGCAAGACCTTGATCTTGTGATAAGCATGGTACAAAAATCCTCCCGATACCCGACTGGGCAGCAGTATCCAAATTCCTCAGGCCTCTTTACAGTATCAGCTCTCCAGCTCTGGAAGAACAAATAGCAGGGAAGATTTCTGAAGAGATGAAAATGGTACATTTTCAACAGCCTGAGATGATTACTCACAAAATAGCAACAGCACAGAGGTAACTGATTGCCTCCCGGGCAAAAGTCAAAGGCTTTGCATTGTAGCTATGAAAGGATACTGAGATCAAAGGGAAAAAGAGAAAACTCTATTTTAGGCTGTCATGAGCAGAAAGGTCCTCCTGGCCCCTTGGCATCACCACATACCAAGACACGACTGAAATCTTTCTCAGGCTGCACATGCCCGAGGTAACTGCGCAGCAAGGAGGAACCCTTTATTCCAGGAGCAGGGTGCAGCTCCTGCCCCGTTCCCAGCTGGATTTTGCCAGCATCCATGCAAACACCACCAATCCTCACTGCCACGGGCCAGGACACGGCGATCACCGTGCGCCACCGCCGCTCTGAAATCAGGAGTGAGATAAGCCAAGCGCTGAGCGAGGTGTTATTAATAACACTTAGCGATTGATTGCGCGTTACATCTTCAAGCACTTTACCAACATTAATTAATTAAGGTGTTTTCCATTTAATGTGGGAAGGAGACTAAAGCAAAAACACGAGGCTGAACGGACCTGATGCAGCCCGGCAAAGTCATTGCCAGACTTCACATTTCCACACAGATACTGCTTTTAACCAAACTACGGAAAACACAGGTGGAGGTTGGGCAAAGCCACGAAGCCAAAAGCCCGGAGGTGCAGCCAGGGGTCACAGCTGACCACAGACCTGCCACAGCAATGCTCTACTGCATCTCCCCCTCATCAGCAGCAGCCCACCCCGGACCACTGGGCGCGTCTGTTGCTCACAATCAATTCAACCAATACTAATTCAAACAGGGATTCCAACACGAGGGTGCTGACACACGGCTGCAGAGATGTTACCGAGAGAGGCCTGTAATTGCTGTGCTAAGAGCTGGGGACATGAAGTATTGATTTCCACCCTGATTTGCATCCAAGTTTAGACAGGGGCTGCAGCCAAAATACTTCTCCCAGCAAACTCACTGGTTAAAAGAGACTGTCAGGGCTGAGAGGTTTGAATGATTAACACTCACGCTAAGGACTGGAACAATGCACAAGTTCCATGCCTGCCTACCTACGCACACCCACCATCCTGCTCTCCCTCTTAGCTGAATTCTTCCAGTTTTGATTAAAATTACGGAAAAGAGGCCCTCGAAACATACCTTGCCGTGGCGAAAACAGCACACTGTAGTGGAGAGAAGTCTCAGAGTGCACAAAAGGGGCAGAGTTATTACCTCCAGCTGCACCATAATTACACAAATAACACATCTGACAAACTCAGTATTAATTACCGACAGAGCATGGCACAGAGACACACATTCACCTCCTTGCACATGACTTGGGACTGACCTGGAGCAGCTGCCTGCAGCACTGTGATCATGAGCTGCTTCCCACCACACGGGAGAAATGCTTCCCTGTGAGGGTGCTGAGGCCCTGGCACAGGTTGCTCAGAGCAGCTGTGGCTGCCCCATCCCTGGAAGTGTTCCAGGTGAGGCTGGACAGGGCTTGGAGCAGCCTGGGATAGTGGAAGGTGCTGTTGCCCACGGCAGGGGTTTGGAACTGGATGATATCTAAAGTCCCTTCCAACCCAAACCATTCTGGGATTCCGTAAGGAAAGGAACCTGATGATTGCAGGTGCTTCTCCTCCTGGACCAAAGCAGACCCCACCATGCACCCACCTGCCACCCGAGCACCACCAGCACTCCCCAAATCTGCATTTGCAGGCTGCCACCCCATTCCCCATCCTCCTGCCTGCCTTTAATATATTTGCATAAATCAAACAGCTTGGCAGCCCTCCTACTAAGGAGACACACAACAGCAGAGCTATTCAGAGATTCTTGTTTTCACCCCATCCTTCTGAACGTCGTCTCAGAATCCCTGAGGAAAAGCATACGGCTCACTATAGATATCTTGGGCCTGTCTACACAAACACAGAGTGATGTAGGAGCGCATTTATGGCAGCATATAAACAATAGTACCGAAGTTAGGGAGGAAACACAAAGCAGAGTGAATCTAATGGGTGGGTTTTGAGAAGATCAAGTACTCTCCCCCTTCTCCTTGCTAAGCATGACAGACACAACGCTCTTCAGATGCAATTTTACATTTAACTGATTGGCTTCTGTTACAACACCAGTGGTACAGGGCTGGGTATATCACAGTTTTAATAACAGCCTATTAAACTCACGGGGAGAGACAAAGACTCATCCACAGCCACAAGGCCATGGAGTCACACCTCGCTGGGGAAGCGTCCCTTCTCCTAACTCCTAGTCATCAGCACGCTGAGCCAAGCTTCCTGGCTTAAAGAGTGGGAAGATGGATCTAATCCTCCAGCAACTTCAGCAGTCGCTGCAGGTACCACTCTCACCCCCAGCTGAAGGTGGGGCCACTCTTTTGCACCCATCACAGGGACCCCACAACTCCAAAGCACGTGTAACTGGAGTTATTAAGCAGAAACACTCAAGCTTTGGGGAATGGAGTGCATTTCTTTGGCACCTTTACAGGTACCAGCTGTTCTCCAGCATGCTGATAGTAAGGGAACACAAAGGGGAGTTTTTTTCATTACTCAACTGATTAGAAAACCTCTGAGAAAAATAAAAAGAAGCCCTAACCCTCAGAGAACTACACACACCCCATCCCTTGCCAGGACATGCTGCAGAAATGTGCGTCTCCCCAGAAGCGTCCTGGAGAGGAAACGAAAGCAACCACTGAGCACGCACAGAGATCAGTGTGAGCCCGAGCAGCCAAAGGATTTTACCTGCTCTCCTGGCTGGAAGCCTGCATTTCCACATGCATGCCCTGTACAGTGTGTCACCATCTGCATTCCTGATGCCCCTGCTCCACAGGGGAGGATGGAGGCCGGCATCCTCCTTCTGCCCTTTCAGCAGATTTTACTAAAAGCAAGAGCCTCAGTAGCCTGGCTACAGTGCATGGCAGAGTGTGGCTGAGATTATCCCAACAGGCACCTCAGCACTGCAGTTCAGAAAACCCCCGGCCACACAGGTAACTTCACTTCCTACATCCCCCCAGCCACCAGGAAGCTCAGGTGGGTAAGTGGAATTCACACCCCACACCCCCGGTACCGAAGCAGCGAAACACAAGCTGGATGGAATAAATCCACTAATTAATCCCTCTAAATCAGTTTGCATTAATGCCACGAACAACAACACACCGGCGATGCAATCGCATCAGTTGCCACCGTGGCAGGGGGGTTGAAACAAGATGATCTTTAAGATCCTTTACAACCCAAAGCGTTCTGTGATTCTGTAATTCCGTGATTACATCCTGCCAGCAGCTACTATGCCCCGCCAGGCGCTACGCTACCTCTAAAAAGCTTCACCAAAACGCAACTGTTGTTTAAAATAACGCGGAACAACCCTACCAAGAGACACAGTAAGTAATTAACGAGTAAATAACAGCTACTGACGTTTTTATCACACAGGTGTAAATTCAGTTATCGGGAAAGGGGAAGGCTCGCACTATTTTTGTTCTGACACCAAGGCTGCTCGGGGTGAATTGTAATGCAAGCCTGTAATTATTTGGGAAATACAAACGTTCAAACACAAAAGTATCCAAATACAAACGCATCAGTGATGGCAAGACACTTTGATTAGCAGGAAACTGAATTTCAGCCTGGCGAGAGCACCATGAGTACTACAGGAGCGATCCGGTCTCAGTTCCTTAACCTTCACACAAAGTCTCTTCCCGCTCCCCCTGCACCCCGTTTTCCACGCTCGGCCCCGAAGCTCGGAGACAACTTTTCAGGGATGTGGGGAGCAGAGGGGGTGTGTGCATTGCATAGGGGCTGTCCGAGCCTGCCCCGACCGTGCCGGGGGTGCCGGGTGCTCGGGGTGGGCTCCGGCCGCCGTGCGCGGACCGA
>VZRN01006288.1:1337039-1362759 GCA_013397935.1 Dasyornis broadbenti | reverse complement strand
AAAAAAAAAATCCTGTGATCAATCAGCAGACAAATATATCCTTAAATTAGGTGTTAGTGGGACAGATGCAGGAAAGGTGATTATGGGTTTGCCTTCGTGTTTCCCTCAGCAACAATGCTGACACGCCGGGGTGGGTCACCCTACCCTGCCATTAATGGAGCATCAGCATTCATCTGACAGCTCCTTTGTCCTGGGAAGTCAATTCCGGTGAAGATTTGACATTAGCGGAGGCACGGAGAAACTCGGGCGCCTTTGCATTTTCATGACCCTCCAGATGCTTTAGCCTGGTGGATTATAGGTAAGATCACTGTCCTGCTTCGGGCAGGAGGCAGGAGTAAATATTTGCACCCATCTGTTTTAGCTGTGGCAATAAACACCAGAGGCAGTGGAACAGCAGCTCTTTGCTCCATTCCCAGGAAACAAAACTGGAAAACGGCTGCGGAGCAGAGCGTGTGGGAAGGGTCAGCTGGAGCATCCTGGGAATGGAAGGTGCTACAGAGAAATGTGATTTTTTTTTTTTTTAATTATAATATTTGTAAAGAAAGTGAAAGACAAGATCTCAAGGGTGGTTTAGACTTCTAAAATAATCCTAAAATTAATGCAGGAATGGAGAACTCCAGATTGTAACAGAGAGGGGATTTAACATGCACAGCACACTGTCCCCCATTGCCACCCAGCACGCAGGGAGCACCCAGGCATCCACAAAATTCCCACCAGGAATGTGTGTTTCAGGGACCAAACAGCCCAAACCAGAAAAGAGTGAAACTTAATGTAATCCTTCGTTTTTATTTCAGGAGAAAGAACTCACGTTCGTCTGCGAGCGCCATCGCCCTCCCTTGTTTTGCCAGTGGCACCAGCCCTGGGTCACGCCTGGTTTGGGATCACCCTGCTGCCAAACCAGTCCCTTTCACAATAACAGAATGTGCTGGGGAGGGTGGAACGATCAAACCAGCCTTTTTCCCCCCCATTTCACCTGTCTTTATTCAAGATGCTATCAGCAGGGTGGACTAATCCTGTATTGCATAAGATTACAAACCTGTAATTACATTCCCCACTAACCTGTGAAAGACCTAAAAATACACCTAAAAATAAAGTTTCAGCATTGAGAAGGCAGCTGAAAAATTGGCATAATATGCCTGCATATTCATATTGCTTTAATGACAGTCGTGTTTTAAGGTGTCAGAATGGGTTCCTTGATCCTGTGGATTTGGGATTTGGCATGCACTGATGTCCGTGTCTTTGGGGGTTTGTAACACAGAGTTGGCTGGAGTTGGCTACTCTGTGAAAAATGGCACTTTTCCAGGATTGAGAGGAATCCCTCTACATCAGATGATTCACGAGTATTCCTTTTCTTTGGTTCGGTGGGAAGGTGCTGCGGGTGTCTTTTCAGAGGATGGGGAAACTGAGGAGCAGAGGGGCTGGAACAGGGAGTGACCAAGGTCCCGTGGGAGAGGGCACCTGCAACCCATGAAACCGAGCGAGACTTTCCAGTGAGATCAGGAGCAATTCCTTCTTCTCACCATGATTTACCCGAAAGGAACACCCAGCCAGGGAAGGGCAGGCAACGTGTGCCTTCCGATAAAGTCTGTTTAACTTTGATGTAGATTACTTCTAAAAAACCCCCATCAAACCACACCAAAGACACAAGTGTGATGAAGTATCTCAGTACAAAATCAATTCTGAGGCGATTATCGGCCTTTTGAAAAATTTGGGCTCTAAGTCAGTTCATGGCAGGGATCAAATTGAGCTGCTGCCAACTCATTTGGGCATTTTACTTTGCTTCTGATATCTGACAGTTAAAATAATCTCAAATAGTTCCCATTATTCCTGCATTTTCTACTTTTTGCCCTTGGGAAGGGCCAAGAAGCCTGGCTCCCACCCTGCAGCATCACTCTCCAGCCATGGCTGGAGGAAATCCCAAGGCTTCCTGATCCCTTCCTTCACTTTGGGGGGAAATGGGAAATAAAGCTGATGGGCTGTGAGCTGCCACAGCCAGACCCAAGCCACCCCCGCTGATTCCCAGCTGCCGCTGGGAGCGATCTGTGGTCCTGGATGGACAGCACTGGTCATCAGCTGGAATGCCAGGAGCAGCTCGGTCCTCTCAGGGAGAAGGCTTGAAGCATTATCTTCTGCTAATGCAGGTGAGACTTGTTAGTGTTATTTATATTCATCTCTTTTCATGAAAATGGGGAAGTTTTCTCTGGAGAACGGGGAGAGGCCTTCAAATCATGGTTTGGTGGAGAAAGAGGGATCCTAGGAAAAGCTGATGTTCTTATCATGGGATCATAGAGTGGTTTGGGCTGGAGGGACCTTAGAGAGAGGTCATTTAAGGGGTATTAAAGACTTTGTTCCACCCCCTGCCATGGGCAGGGACACCGTCCACTGTCCCAGGCTGCTCCAAGCCCCATCCAGCCTGGCCTTGGACACTGCCAGGGATCCAGGGGCAGCCACAGCTTCTCTGGGCACCGTGAGCCAGGGCCTCACCTCCCTCACAGGGAAGGGTGGACAGGGACATCACAATGGGCGGTCTCAGAGAAAGCCAGGGCTGATTTAGGAGGAATGCCCCCTCAAAAAAGGCTAAATAAAGAATAATTTTTTAAAAGCACAGCTGGATGTATTCCTTAGAAAACTCTAAGCATGTTGGGAAGCTTCAGTGGATGCAGGAGGTTCTGTGGGCACCAGCACATCCACCACCCCAAAGCCTTCAGGACAAGAAGCTGCCGGCATTGTTGGCACGGGGATTTTAAGAAGGTGATGGATATAAAACCCTCCAAAGGCAATTAAACCGAGCAGGACAAGTGCCAGGCTCTGGTGTTTGCTCACTGTCAGTAGGTTTTATGGAGACACAGATATATATCTGCAAAGCTATTCAAGTGCATTTAATTCTTCCAAAACCCACGAACTGCAGCTCGTATGAGGATAGTATGTTTATCCTATGAGGTTCCCGACCTCATTCTGCAGTACTTGACTCCAGGGTGGGTTTTGTATTATTAACTTCTTTCCAGGACACATGGAAAATAAAACCTGTTCCCATGGAACACCCGGGGATGAGGTTTTGTTGAGTGTTAAGTGCAGTTTGTCGCAGAGCTGGAGGCCCAGGGTGGGACAATAAACCTGGAAAAACCTGGGGCCTCAAACCTGATGGAGATGTGAGCTGAGGTGTGAGGAATGCAGGGCTGGAGGTGGGAGCTTGCCCTGACACAGCACAAGACAAATGGAAAAGGGGAGAATGTATGCAGATATTAGGAAGGTGTTAGAAATAAAGAGGTATATTAGGAGAAAATATATATTGGGAAGATATTAGGAAGGAACTCTTCCCTGTGAGGGTGGGGAGGCCCTGGCACAGGGTGCCCAGAGAAGCTGTGGCTGCCCCTGGATCCCTGGAAGTGTCCAAGGCCAGGCTGGATGGGGCTTGGAGCAGCCTGGGACAGTGGACTGTGTCCCTGCCATGGCAGGGGGTGGAATAAGATGAGATTTAAGGTCCCTTCCAGCCCAAACCATTCTGGGACTCTATGATAAAACCCATGATATTTATTTTAACATCCACATTTGTGTTTCCAGACTAAATTTTAGGCCAGGCCTGCAATGAGAGGGGGTGTTGCTCCAGCCCTCATACCTCGCACCCTCGCCATCCAAAAGGGTTTGACAAGCACCACAAATGACTTGGAACAGTTTCACTGATTTTTTTGCCTTCTAATGCCACCTCATGAAAGTAACGGTTCATAATCTGCACCAGACCAGCTTGACTCAAGATAAAGATCTGCCTCGTTTGCACTTACATAATTAGCAATTACCCTAATTTCACTTACACTAAATTACATTTTTTAAAAAATAAATGTTATCTTTTCTGACAAAAAAAAAAAAAAATCATCCTGGGTCTACTTCATACTTTTTCATATGAAGCAGAAGCATCATTATCCTGTTCTCAGATGTAATGTCTAGACACTTTTAATGAAAATATTCATTATTGTTAATTTGCATCTCTTTCAATTCCAGGACAGAAATCAAATGAAGATGTCAAAACTGTGCTCCCTCTGCCTCAGGCAAAACGGAGCCATGGTGACCCCCAAGTCCTTCCAAAGGGGAGCTCAGTTTGTGTGAAGGAAAAGCGTCTCTGGCATCCTCGTAACCGAGGGCAGTGTGAGATGAAAGACGAGCAAGGAAAATCAGAGGGAAATAATGGTGTCAGGATCTGGATCTGAGATCTGCGGCTTTAAAGGAGGGAAAAACCAGGGAGATCCCAGCCTCAGAGTGCAAGAAGTGTTGAAATGCAGATGTTAATCAGGGCGGCGGTAACTCACGTGGGTTCAGCAGTGACACTTCCTGAAGATAAAGCACGTTTTAAATGCACTCCTTACTTGCTGGTTACAAAACTTCCCATTAGTAGAAGGAAATACATATTATACCGCAAACACGCTTCACTGAGCTCGGAGAGTAAAGATAAAATAATCTTTTTACAGCAAATAGGAATGAACACTTAAAAATAATAAAAAGTTGGTGAATATTCATTTGAACTCTTAAGCAAATTTGCCCTTGTCATATTTGCATCCCTCTTGTGTTCTCTTTCTGTGCAATGAAGTTTTATTAGCATGAACATCCGCAGAAAGTGAATGTGAAGCCTCAATACCCATGGGAAATGAATTTCAAATTCACTTGCTGTGTGCAGTCACCCAAGAAACTTGATCATAATTGTTTATTGTACTTAAATATTTATATTGTTGAAGCACTTGTAAGATAAAAAGGCCGCGATGCTCCTGTGCTGGGTGCTGTTCAAACACTGTCCCAGGCTACAGGAATCGCCTCCATCCCCAGCAAACACACAGGTGGCACAGGTTTCACCAGGCTGGCTGACGTGGCAGGTGGCAAAAGAACTTTCTCTTCATTCCTCTTAGCACGTTGAGAAATTTGCAGTGGATCCACTGAACGGCACCACCTCACGTGGGTGTGTTCACACAGGGTGCTCGAAATCGAGTCAGAGATTTAAAGTTCCTCAGGAACATCATTTTGAAGCTTTTTCACTGCCTGCAGTCCTCTGGCACAGAGTCCATCCCTCGCTCCGAGCTCGGATTCCAGCAGCGCCTTCAGGCTTCACAATGGATCCTCACATTCTCCTTCCCTTGCCCTGCTCCCCATTTGCATCTCTGAACGCTCCAGAAGCTGCACCCACGGCCGCTGCCTCCCCCGGCAGCTTCCATGGCCCGGGATCAGGAATCCCATCCCTGCTCACCAGCCCAGTTAACACCTTCCCGTCCCTGCGTGGCAGCTCTGCAGGGCAGGGCTGCTCCCAGCTCATCCAAAGCTGCCTCCGGGGTTTTTTTGGGGAGAGATGGGCAGCAGTTTCTGCAGCAGGGAACCCCCGTTTTGCTCGGTCATTTCACACCCCGCAAATCTTCTGCGCCCCACAGCAAGGCTGGGCTACCCCTGCTTGACCCAGCAATGACTGACCACTCTTCCAGACCAATCCTCACTAAATCATTTTTCTCTGCTACCTGCCTCAGCTCCGAGCACAGTGAGGGAGCAGATTTTTTATGGTAAAGGAGGAATAACTTTGAGGTCAAACCCCTGCTGGGAATGGGGCAGGGATCTACAAATTGCACCCATGGACTGGAGCACAAATTACCAACTTTTAGGGGCTGCTGAGTGAAAAAGACCCTGAACTTGAGGCTCAAGTTATGACAATAAAGATGCCCAGGAGAGAAAATTGCATGAGTATGTGCACTTCCCCTTAATGTGGATTCAGTGATGGGAAGAGGGGATTTGGAGCCACCCCTCAGAGCAGGTCCAGGTCTCCATCAGTTTCTTAAACACAACTGTGCCTTTTAATTATCACCCACCATAGTTGGGTTAGGGTTGCCCGTGTCAATTTGTGTTTATTACACCCTGGTGCACCAATTCCCTGCTCCTCTATGGAGACAGCAGGTGCTATTGGCAACGTAATTACACACCATCAATAATTACCAACAATTTCAGTTGCCTCAAAGATGCTTCCAAGATCAGATGCCGGATTTCATGGCATTTCCTTCAAACACAGGCCTCCGAGCGGCTGCTGGTATGAAGTGGGAAGATGTAATCAGGGGAATGTGAGAAGGAGGAGAGGAACCTGAGGAGGCAAACCAAGAGCTGGCACTGGCACTGCTGTGGGAAGGGGCAGTGCTGGGGGCACCCACTCCAGGGAGGTTATTTCCAAAAATTCGAGCTGCTCGGGAATGACATTTGAAATCCAGAGGGTTGGAAAGGGGAGGAGGAAGGAATGGGAACTGTGGGTGGGGATGAGCTCTCGCAGGGGGGAGCGAAATAGGGACCCGCTGTGCCCAGAGAGCCCCAAGGTTGGAGAGGGGGCACGCAGAGCACTGCAGCACACACACCCCCCATTTGTATCATCCTTTATCAGATACTAAATGAAAAAGATGCCAAATGCTGCGAGCAGGGTCTCCCTGAGTGGCCAGATCTTTCCACCCCAACGGCAGAAGATGAACCACAGGAGCAAGATGGATGATGATGATGATGATGAAAAGAGGATGAAGAGCATAAGATCAATGTGTGGTGCAACTCCATACTCACTACTACAAGAAAACGCAAGAGCCAAATGGGGTAAAAACACCTTTTCCAGGACAAAATTTTGTTGGCTGCAGAGGAAGTCAAAGTTGGCTTTTACGGTTTGAAGTGGTTAATGATTTGGTTTCTTTAAACCAGGGAATTAATGGCACTGAACTTCACAACAACAACAAAAAATTAAAGGCACCCCAAAGAATGTTCTCTTAATTGTAGCAGCCTGCTGCATTAAAGCTGCTGTAGGAAAATTCATTTACAATTCAGCTATTAAATTGCAAACCATTACCACTGCTTTTACGGCTTTATATCCCGCTCACAAATTTATTGTGTAATTACTCGGAGCAACAGGATCGTTTCTAGCAAGCCAAGCTGAAATAAGGCACCCATTCCAAAATCCTCACAATTCTGCCTTTTCCAGATGAAATTTATGCAAAAGAGGCAAAATGTTACGTGTGGTTTTCTGCCTGGGATTTGGGGGCATTTGAGGATGGAGCTGGAGTCTTGGCTGTGATAAAGGTGGGATGGAAGTGCCCACCCCAACAACTGCCATTTCTTGCTGTAGGAAATGGAATTGATTTGGAGCTGCCGGGACTTGCTCCGATGGATCTCGGCAGCAGCAGAGCTGGGGCTTCAGTACCTGGCATTTTCCTACCTCTCGGGGGCTCACCCAACCCCCAGCCAAGCCACTGCTTACAAAATAAATCATAATAAAATCGAATAATAATAATAAAAAAAATTGGAACTGCATTTTCTGCCTCTCATTTTCTACCCCAGCAAAAGAAACCTGTAAATAAATAAATAAATAAACAAACAAACAAATTCTTGGGCATCGTGAAAAGAAAAATTACATAAAGAGGCATTAAGCAGGACAGGCATTTCCAGGGTAGAATGACTGGATTATTGTTGGGAGATGCAAATAAATTCACATCATGTGCCTCTTTTTTCTTCCTTTTTCTTTTTGCACCATCCCTCATCCAAAGGAGGAGATAGCGTCGGTATCCAGCTCAGGAATCTCTTGAGCAGATTAAAGCCCCAATTATGCTGGATTTGGGGAAGCTGCCTCCTGTCCAACCTGAATCCACCACTATAAACCCTGGGATTAAACACTCAGGAGCCCCCAGCCAGTTCAACCACCATGCTGGTCACCAGCAATGACTGTGGAACCATTTTCTTGGAAGCAATTCCCTTCTCCCGTGGGGTTTTCTTCCATCCTGATGTGCCAGGGGATGTTTCTCACCTCAATTACCTGCGATCCTACCTGGGAGCTCACTGCAGGCACGAGCCCTTAGGAATGCACTGAAATGGGCACTGCAGTGCTTGGCTGTGCTGGGCCCTGGGTATTTAATACAACTCCAAAAAAAAAAAAAAAATGGAGGTAAATTAATAAGACCCCATTTTTTTATCATTATCCTTATCCTTGATAATATTCTAATTATTATTACACTCACAGCTTTTTTTGTTTGTTTGTTTGTTTGTTTGTTTGTTGTTGATTTGTTTGTTTGGGTTTTTTTTTTTTTGTTTGTTTTGGAAAGGAGGCTCTGTGGAGGTACCAAGGGCCAGTAAATGCGAAGAGAAGGCAAAGGAAATGGAGCAGAATTCCCAGCCCATCCCACCCGGCTGGAGGGGAGATGGACGTGGAGTCCCCGCAGCCCCGTGCATCCCAAAGGCACTGAGAACACGTTTAGTTATGCTGGAGGCATCTCCCAGAGCTGGCACAGGGCAGGGGCTGGAACCAGACAATCCCTGAGGGCCCTTCCAAGCGAACCCGCTCTGTGATTCTGTGAATCGCTCCTGGGAAGGGCTGAACGGCCCAAACCGCGCTCCCGGTGCCCGCTGTTGGAGCCACTCGGCTTCTGCTGCTCTGACAGGGCCGACTCCATGGAACCGTTTGTTATTTATTCCAAATGTCTGCTGTGGGTGTAATGGAATGATCCCCGAGGCCGAGCCCACCGTGGTGACACCAGCACAGCATCCCCTGTCCCCAGTAAGGATGGATCCCTGCAAGGAGTGGGGGGAAGGAGCTGACAATCCGGGATAATTTATTCTGCTGAGCCCAGTGCCTGCCAAGTCGGCTCAGTCTGGCATGGGATAGGCTTACAGGAACGGCCAGGCTGGGATTTGCAGAGAGGAGGAGGAGTCTGAGCGAATCAGATTCCCAAATCTCGCCAGATTCAGCAGGAACTGGCTATTCAGACAGTTTGGGATTGTTTTCCTTCTCGGGCTTGTCTGTTCGCTAAGTGCCACTAAATCGTGTGGGTGAGCAGTGGAGGAGGGGTTCAGTTTAGAAGGGGATTTTGGATAAAACTGATGAGTGATAAAAGAATTGTGAAGAAAGATACCGGGGGAGAAAAACCCCCGGCATCCAAATTTCCAATGGGAATTGCATTTTGCCAGCAGCTGCTGGTCAAGGGAGGGACAAGACCTTCACACACGGACCCATTGCTCTGCTGTGATGTGTTCCCAGCTCCACGGGAGGAATTCAGCCACCAATAATCACCATGGAATCATTTCAAATGGGAAAGCCCTCTAGGGTGGTTGAAATCAACCACTAACTCAGCACTGCCGTGCTCTCCACTGAACCTTGTCCGCAAGGGCCACATCCGCTCATTTTTGAACACTTGAAGGGATGGTGCCACCACCACTGCCCTGGGCAGCCTGTTCTGATGCCTGACAATCCTTAGAGTGGAGAAATTTCCCAAGACAGACAAACGGGGAAGAATGGCAACGGCCTGAGGAAGGGATTGGGTGCATGAAGTGCATTAACGATGAGGAACTGCATCTCTGCTCCCTGCAGGCGCCCAAAGCTGTCACCAGAAGGGAGAAAAGGTGCCAGCCAAGTGCATCCCTGA
Source organism: Dasyornis broadbenti (assembly GCA_013397935.1). NCBI lineage: Eukaryota > Metazoa > Chordata > Aves > Passeriformes > Dasyornithidae > Dasyornis > Dasyornis broadbenti. The sequence goes on along the minus strand of VZRN01006288.1, from coordinate 1,353,358 downwards.
GGCTGCCCAGGGTGCAGGGCTCGGGGGCTCAGAGCAGGCAGGGCCCCGGCTGCTGTTGGGGAGCTGAGCCCCGCGCCCCAGTTTGAAGGTGCCCGGTCCCCTCAGGAAGCCACACGTGCCACGGAGCCAGCAGTTGCTATGGAGACCGAGGATTTCCTTAAAACTCCTGCAAAAAAAGGAGACCAAGGCCCAAGAAAGCAGAGGGGCAGCTTCTCCTTTGCGGGGGGCTTAGGGCTGATGTTGCACAGCCCCAGGGCCATCGCACCATCCATGGCTGAAGTTGTTCCCTTCACCCAAAGCCATTTTTGCCTGGTGGTGGTGATTTCTGTACCTTCAAACTTCATTTTCTGCCGATGCTGGCTCATCTCTGCAAGGTGCCAGTCTCATCCAGCAATCACATTTATTTTTACAGTCTCCAAGGGTTGTCTAAAGATGCAGCTCCTTTGTCAACAGAGAAACTGGTTTTTAATTGCAGCCCTTCTGGCAGGGGATGGAGCTCCTTCCTTCATCAATATATTTTTTTTTTTAATGCACAGAGAAGTCACAGGGCTGGCAGATGGAGGAGCAAAGCCCCCTGATTATCCAGATTACAGCCCAGCACAGACCCTCCATTCCACAGATACCGGCTGGGATGGGATATGGGGCTGGAAGTGGGTTAAACCCACAGCCTGAAGCTCGAGCTCTCATATCCACAAGCCCCCAGATTCAGTCAGCTTTGCCCTTTGATATTTTTAAATGCTGGTTTGCCCTTCGCCAGCCTCCAGGAATTGGGATAAATCAATAACCCATCAATGCTGACAGCAGAGCCCTGTGGTACCCAAAGCTGTGGTGCTGCTCCCAAGTGATCCATATGCATGCAAGCAGAACATTCCCAGACGGCCCTAAATGAAGTGGCTGGCAGAATCCCCCGGGAATATTTGGTTAGGATAAGAAACATATAGAAACACAGCTTTTTGGAGTCATCTTGCAGCAACTTTAGTTTCCATAGTGACTAATGTTTGTGTTTATACCCAGTCCCTGTGTTTCTATCAGATTTCGCTTCATGGAACAGCTGGTCCAAGTCATTTCACCAAGACAGATGATCCTGATAAGGAGCAAAGTTTCCATTCTACACAAATGCACATTTATTTAATAAAATCCAAAGAATTCAAACCCGGAAAGGACCCTGTGCTCCAAAAGATTGATTATCAATGCAGCCAACTGATGGGAAGAGAATGAAAATGGCCACAGAATAGCTGCTGCCTAATGAGAGAGTGAGAAAAAACAGAACAGAAAATGAATAAAACAACACTGAAAACACTGGTAACTTTATTTAATTTGGCCGTGAGCTTTCTATCCCTGGGCTTTAGGCACAAATGTAAAAATTCTGCTGCTGCTGCTGGAGATGTCAATACAGTGGGTCAAGGGCAGCTGTTGGACCCTCCAGCCCCCTCTGGATTACATCATCGCTGTAAAAAGCTGCTGGGAGCATCAAGAGGAACCAAATGCAGACTAACATGGGTTCTAACAAATCACTTTCCTCAAATGCCACATCTCTGTAGCATTTATGTAATCACCCCATTTCCATTTCAATGTAAATACTGATTTATTTATTTATTTATTTATTTTTGGTGTGTGATTTTTTCTTAAACAGGATGGCTCATGTTTAGCTTTTCAGAACAACACCTGGGACTCTTTTTAGCCTCTTTATCAGATCGAATAGAACATGAGCTCCATGGTTGGGTCTAGGCTTGGATCAAGACCCCGCAGAGTCTCCTTGGGAGCAGCAGCTCTACCTGGGCTGAGCTTGCACTAAAGCAGGAAGGTTGGTAACGCAGTCACCTCTGGCATCTGACACCCTTGGTTTTCCCATGGAAAGACCAAAGTGTTGGTTGAGTCCAGGAGGCTCCAGAAGAGTTGGAGCTGGCACCTCCTCAGAACCTGGCTGGGCATGAGCCTGTTGTTGGCTGCCTTCCTCCCGTGCCAGGGTGACACCACAGGCAGAGCTGGGTCCTTAGGTCCAGTGGTGCCCCCAAAAAAGTGAATAAACCTGCTTTTAGATACACAGCTGGAGGTAAGATCCCTGCTTCCCTCGGCTTGGTCTGTGCCACCAACTTCTGCCCCTGGACAGGAGGAACCTGCAAGGAGATTGGAACAACCCAGAGCAGAGCATCAGGAATGGTGAGAGGTTGGGAAGAATGAAGATGTGCTATAGGAAAAACAGCTCCAGCATTACCTGACCCCAGGCTGCTTCCCTTTGCCTCTCGAGATCCCATCCCAACCTGGAGCTGCCCCGTGTGGCTCCTGCCCCTGCAGGGCCCTGGGCTGGCAGGAGGACAGGGCTGCTCCCCCAGGCTGTCGTCTCACTCCTGCAGCCTTTCTCTCTAAATATTCTCCTTTTGAAATGTTCTCTCTGCTTGCACGAGCCCTGGCCAAAACCCTAATGGGAACCAACAGCTCCTTGATGCTCCATGAGGCACCAAACCAGCAGCAGGCAGCTGCAGGGAGAGGACAGAGCCCTGCTCTGCCACAAATAACTGGAGTGCATAGGCACCGGCAGGGACTGAGGAGTTGCTTATCATTTTAATCACTTCTAAATCACATTGCAGAGCTCCGAACCTAAGGAAATTATTTTCATTGTTAACCTCCTTCTTCTTAATTTGCAAACTTCCTGCGAGTAATTGAAATTCCTGCTCTGCAAAAGCAAAAGCCTTATCTACCGCCTTGTTTAGCCAAATTAAGAGAGATGGGACTCGACTCCAGATTTGCTAAATATTTTTCCCTGCCTTCCGAAACATTTATTACATTTTGGATCGCACAAACTGCTTCAGCCTCCTGCCGGCTGAAACATGGGGAATTATTTTAATCAGAAGCAAGAATCATGTTGGAAGTAACAGTAACATGGCACAACAGGAAACCTGGGCTTGCAGACTCCTTTGGAAGAAAATTCCAGCTCTCCTCTTCCCTCCTTGTGACTATCAATCAAACTCTAAAAATAAAGTCAGATATACAAAATTATCCTGCCATCAGGGCCTGAAAATATTTCAGTTAAGCAACTGTCAGTGCTTCCGTGATGGATCTCCATTTCCCAGGTTCTCTATCTTCCCTTTCCAGCCTGCGCCAGGCTGAACCTTGGCACTCATCCCAAGGATGATGCTGGAGCAGTTTGCCTAACAGCAGCCTCTTAATACCTCTGGAAGCCGGGCAGCTCCGGGAGCCAGCACCTCTCCCTCAGCCAGATCCAGGGATGCAAACACCCACAGCTCCCATGGATTGCGCTGGAAGCCAGAGATGCCTCAGCACTTCCCAAACACCAGGCCATGTGCTGTGACAGGTTTGTTGGGGCATCAATCCTCCCTGGGAGCCTTGGGGGTGCCAGGTCTGCTCCCTGCTGAAGCTCCTCTGGATTTGCCAGTGGGTAGCGCACAGCAGGTGGGGGGTAATGCCTGAAGGAATTGCTTTTCCCCCTGCGCAAGGCTGAAGCCTTGGGCCGCCTTTCACACCTCCTCTGCATCCACCTCACATCCAGAAAGGTCCTTTGCCCTGCTCCTGGCAGCCATGCACCATTTCCCCTCCTTGCTGCCTCAGTCCTGGCTTGGCACCCTTGGAAAATCACAGAATCATGGAATGGTTTGGGCTGGAAGAGACCTGAAGGACCATCCAGTGCCACCCCTGCCATGGGCAGGGACACCTTCCCCTACCCCAGGCTGCCCCAAACCATGTCCAGCCTGGCCTTGGACACTTCCAGGGATCCAGGGGCAGCCACAGCTTCTCTGGGCATCTGTGCCAGGGCCTCCCCACCCTCACAGGGAAGAATTCCTTCCCAACGCCGCATCTAGCCCTGCCCTCTCAGTGGGAAGCCATTCCCTGTGTTCTGTCCCTCCATGCCTTGTCCCCAGTCCCTCTCCAGCTCTCTTGGAGCCCCTTTAGGCACTGAAAGGGGCTCTGAGGCCTCACTGGAGCCGTCTCTTCTCCAGGCTGAAGAACCCCTTTGCCTTCCTTCATTCCTAGTTCTGAAGAACATATTGGATGAAAGGAACAGAAATATCCTGCTTTTCCCAGACTCACCCCTTTTTACACCCGAGGGCCTCCTCAGCCATGTCCTCTGCCACTGCTGGGGTTCATCTCTTCAAGCCCACACCAGACACTTAATCCCAGCCAGCAGTAATCCAAATCCTCCCAACTGTTGTTGCAGCCCGGGGGAAAAGCTCTGCATTTGTTTGTTTCTTCCACTTGGAACACAGCAATATTTAAAAGCAAATCCAGCAGGGATGAGGCAGGAACACACAGAATCTTGGTATTATGGTCCCATTCTGTGCCACCAGGAACAACCACATCCAGCTGGAATCTACAGCACAAGACTTCTGGATTGGGAAGCGGTGGATGAGGCAATGAGATTCAGGAGTTTTGCTCTGCAGACTATTTGTTTTTTTAATACCGGGAAAAGCGGGAACATATGTGAGGGGGGAAGGGTGGCAGCAGCATTTGTAACGCTTAATTTACTAAAACGACACATTGCACACATCTCCCATCTCACTTCATTCAGAGAAATTACTGCTGGGGTAAACCAGCCAGCCTGGAGAGAGACCCATCCCAGGGGTCTGAAATGCACTGTCGGGATGAGGATCCTTCCCTAGAGATGTCTGAGGCCAAAAGCATCACCCTCGTCACACCCTGGCCAGGGTAAAACACTCATTTGTTCTTTTTCCTCCCATAAACCATCAGGGTTTTGATGGAGCAGAGCCAGTCACTCTCCATGTGCATGGGCTCTACCAGAAAGAAGGGAAGATGCTTGGATTTTGGTGTTACTTCAGAAACTACGTCCAAGCTTTCTCCCCCAGTATTAAAACCTGTGAAATCAGTGGATTTCACATCAGGTAGGAAACGACAGCAAGAGCAGGATCAGGTCCTGCCTTTGAAAACTACTTAATTTACAGTCCCTCCATATCAGAATTATTAAGAAAGAAAAATACCTATTGTCTCCCAAATGTCACCATATCCACCCGACTTCCATGAATCTCTGAATGGATTTACCAGTGCCAGGGGCAATCTCATTTTCTAGAAAACCTGTTTTACTGCCTAATATTCCAACCCAGTCTATGGCTGATCACTTAAATAGGCTTTTACCAGGCAGGGCAGGCTGCACGTCTCATTTCCCTCAGACACCCTGCAGCGGCTCCGTGGGTGGGAGGGGAGAGGAGACGTCGCAGCGAGCGGAGTGGGATCGCTTTCTGTCAAATTAAAACTGTGATTAATTCCAAATCGGTGCTGTTTGCCGAGATATTTTCGGGTTGTTTGATTTCAATAATTGCAGGGTGCCTGAGAGCCGATGGAAGGAGGGAAACGCCCCAGCCTTGACACTGGGGATCGTGAGGGGATGGAAGCCCTCGGTCCGTGCCAAGGGATGAGATGCTCCCAGCTGGAGCACCCCTGGCAGCCCCTGTGCAGTTCAGAGAGGCTGAAGATCCTGACAACCTGATAATCAAAAGCTGTCCTGAACATTTCCTTGCCTAATCGATCACTTGCAATGTTTACTGATGGAAGAGCGATAAAAGCTCAGCTTTATCCATCCCTGCAGCCCTGCCATTCCTCCAGTGCCTCTGCAGGAGCTGGGGCCATTGATTTATCGTAACACCCCTGATCTGTATGTGCGAGCACACAGAGGAAGAGGCTGATCCTTCAACATGGACACAGAGCATCGATTCCTTTATTTGAATTTCCCACCCTGTGGACCCACCCGGAGCTGGGGATTGGAACTGCAGGATCCTGAAGGTCCCATTCAACCCAAACTGTTCCGTGATTCCGCACACAGAACCCAGCACGGGCATGTTGGGAAGGAGGAGAGAGGATATTTGAGGCCTGCAAATCTTACTCAAGAGCCATCCAGACTCTAAATTCTTTAATCTGTTCAGTTTATGCCAGGAAGACCAGGAAGTGACTGGAAGAGATGGACTTTCACAGGAAAAGGGAGATACCAAAAACCAGCGGGCAGATGCTGAAGCCACAGTAGCTGTAGGGTGTAAAATGTCACTCCTGGGTGACTCCAAGAGGGACATGCAACCCTGGGCAAATCATATTTAATATTGTTTATTACATTAAATAAACACCATAAATTCTATATAGAGCAACATATAATAAATATTGCATATTTATACGTATAAATATTAAAAATAAACATATTAGCTATAATAAACACTTCTGAATACCCAAGCAACAACTAAGCTCATTACTGTGTAGTGGAAATAATTTTGCTGAGGGATTGGCATTCCGGAAGTCAAGAGCTTGGCAGGCAGCGAATCCAGGGTGGTTTTGGATGTTTAGTTTTGCATGGACCTTTGTGCTCTTGAAAAACATTTAATTTATTGAAGATTCACCTTAGAGCTCATCAAAGCTCAGATGTGACATCCAGTAAATCATCTCCTATTACTCAGAAAGTCGTGCTGCATGAAACAAAGAGATGCCGAAAGTCAGCCTGGAAATGGAGAAGAAAGTTGGCAACTGGGAATTATCCGGCTACACCCAAACAGCTCAGAGTCAGAGCACTAATTGTGTGCTGTCTGTAACGGCATTTGAGCAGTTTCTGGAAGAGAGTGGGATTTCATGATACAAACCCTTCTTCATCCACGTGAGCCTCCTGGAAGCAGCATCTTCCCACATGCCTTCTGTGCCAGAGCAGATCCAGAAACACGTGCTTGGCCAAATGACTTACTTGGGAGAAAAATTACAGCTCCAGAGGTTGAAATATTTAATCTTTATTTCCAGAGCACAGAATATTCTGGGTTGGAAGGGACACACAAGTGAGCTCTAGCACACACACACCCTTAGGGACATTTTTTAGTCTTTGTTTTGCCACATTGGATTGAATCTCCCGTGGTCCAGAGTCAGAAGATGCCGTGGCAATGAGGAAGGTGTGTGTTAGGGCTCTTTAACACAAGATCATGATGAACTGAAGCCCTGAAAAGTTCCATGACAAAGTGATTTTAAACTGCAGGATTGCTGAAAAGGAGAAAACTCGGCTCAGAAGAGATTGACAGGTCATTTTCTGGTGAGGATGCAGGAGGGCAAAGGCATGGCTTGATTTGAGCTGGGTTATTTCCTCCTGCGAGGATGGATGGAATCACAAAGCTGCACTAAGAGAGAACAGTGCTGCTGGAAAGGGACGCTGAGAAACAGCTCACTTGCTGCTACAGGCTGGTTCAAGGCTGCACTTTGATCACAGAATTGCACCTTGAGCTAAAGCTGACGAGATGCTGCGGTGCTGGACACTCTGGGTATGGGCTAAAGAATGGTTATCAAAGCCAAACACTACAGACTTTGAAAGTTCCTTTTTTCTCAGGAAAACTGTATCCAGTATGTTTATCTGTTACTGACACATCAAGGCAGCAGAAGGAGCAGTGCATTGGGCATGGATTCATCACCTCCTTTCCTTCCTTTTTCCCTCCTTTTCCCCTCCACTCCAAAATCAGGGAGCCATAACGGGAAATCCTGAATTGCTCCCACCACTTGCTTGGCTCCCAAGCCTTAGCCTTTACTGCAGCAGTATATTCCTGGGGTGTATCCTGCAAGATAAAACTCCAGCAGAAGGGAATGATCACCAACATCCACACGCCCCCAGCTGTGCCCAAGTTTAAGCCTTCCAGTGCCGCAGCTTTGCAGTGGAAACTAAAAGTGGCATCAAACAGCAGAGCTGCATTTTATCTCATCTCCCAACACCTTCTCCAAAGTTCAAAATACAGCTCCAGACTGGCGTGATCACATCAGAGCGAGGAGGGGAAGCACCACAAGGCTCTGTGCTGCTGCTCCTGCCTGTTTCCCCCTAATTAAACTGATGGCTTGTGTTCACAGTTGATACAGAACGAGGGCAAACAAAGGATTAGGCAGAACACAAGGAACCTTCAACAGCCGTGTTAATGAAAAACCATCTCTACCCACCTCCCCCAAGCTGCCTCCGCAGCTCCTTCAGCAGAAGATCTCAATTAGGGATGGGGAGAGCAGCAGGAGGTGGAGAAAAGGGGAACCGGGTTTGCCTTGGGGAAACCAGGTTTGCTTTCCAGCTCACTCCTGCCAAAGGGGTGCACAGACACTTCCGTTGGGTCCTCACTCTTGCCCATGAAAAACGAGGAGAACTGGGGGCTCTGCCAGTGGGCACCCAAGCCCAGAAAGATGAGATTACCCTGGTGTGAGTGGACCTCTGGGGCTGAGGAGAAGTGGTCTGGTTCCCTCTCTGCTAGGGGCTGGGCTGGAGGGGTGAGGAAGCAAAAGCAGGATTTTCAGAGCCAGCTCTTCGCTTATGAGCTGTGATTTCCTTGGTAACTCCACTTGGTGAACCCTCCAGGCGTCTTCTGTCCCACAGTCCCTGGGATCCATGAGTTCCATGAACCACTCCACAAAGCTGCAGTTAATGCTCACTTGCCCAAAATATCTTATTTTAACGCTCATTTTCTAATGAGAGATGTACAAATCTCTCCCCTCCACTTTTCTACTTTTAATTTCATTTCTCTGCTGGTGTTTTTTTATCTGCTTTTTGAATCCAGCATGAGAATCTCTTTTGGCCTCTGTCGGTTCCTCTCTTCATGCAGCTTGTCTCAATTACCAGTGAAGTATTTTCCTCCTGCCTGCTTTTCATCCCGTGTGTTTTTGCCCCACAGAGATGAATAACAGCGAGATCTCTCACAGCCTCTTCCCTCGCCCGCTTTAAATTCCATCCATACTTTCAACCCTAAGAAAAAAAGTCCATCCTTGTGCTCCTGAGTCTCCCAAGTCAAACCTCAGCCTCATAAAAGTGACTGTTGAGAAGGATCAGCTACTCTGGAAGGCAGAGCTCGGCTTTGGGGCAGTTGATAATGGACAACAAGCCCCTGACTTAAAAACCAAGCTGCTGTGAGGTTCTCCTGCCTAATAAAGCAGGACTTTGTGAGTGGTTTGGGTCAGGGAAGGCTGAGGCAGAGCAGAGTGGTTGAAATGCCGTGGCTGCTCCCGTGGAGACAGGAGGGCACCCAGGACTGTGCTTTACGAGTCATTAACGTGTCACAGCTGCACATTAGAGGAGAGGTGCAATTGGCCTGCTTGAAAATGAGGTGTTGAGAGAAAATTGCACTCAGACAGGTCCTCCTCGAGTGTGGTGAGGCGGCTTTTTCATGCAGCAGGATAGAGGGGAAGTAGGGATGGGCACGCTGACACGAGCTGTGGCTGCTGGGCTGGAACAGAGCAGAGAGCATCAGGCGAGGCATGAAAGGATGGGATATTTGAATCACTCCCTCCTCACCACCTCACTCACTCCCAAATTACACAGGAGCCACGTTACACCCTCACATATAATGGCTGTGCCTAGGAGACACCTCCAAGATGCAGCTCCTGCTCCACTCTGTACCAGAGGAGATGAAAGACTCAATCCCAAACACCTCTCAGCTCCAGCAGCTCTCTAATTTCAAGCATGAGCTTCATCCACTGGCTTTGCCATGAGGATTCCCGAAAAGCTCAGCCCAAACCTCACCAGAGGAGATTTTCTCCTGCCTGGGCACAGCTGGTGGCTGGAGAAGATGTCCCCCTCCGCCATGAGCAGATTTATTTGGGTAAATAACAGTGCCACGGCAGTGGTTTTATGGAAAATATGAAAGGGGGATGAATCATTCTGAGGATTAGAGCCTGGCACTGAGGAACACTGGAATCTCTGCGTGGCAATGATATCCAGCTGTATTTTTTTTTTTTTCCCAGCTAATTCTATAATCACCCTTAATCAGTGCATTGGAGAACAGGGCAGCCCATACAGTTTTAGGATCAATTAAAAAAAGATCCAAAGCCTTCATGGTGCTTCAGTCACAAACCAGCCCATTTCCACTTCACATGGGCTGATGACACCCGATTTCAAATCAAACCAACCTCCTGCCTCTACCTCAAGATGATTTATATTAATTTGTTACTTCATAGAAGAACTTTGACCCAGGAATACAGATTAATAGCCAGAACATAATTAGGAAGCATTTGAAGAAGCAAGAGCTCCTTTGGCTGCCAGCCATGTAATTTCCTCAAGGAGTCTCTACTTTCAGCATCAGGGACCCAACCTGCAGGGTTGATGTTTATTTTTTTTCTGTTCACTGTTGGCCATTGTTACTCTTCACATGCCTAGCACTTGAGTTTAGTGTTTCCAGTCAGGGAACTTTCCAGAATTTTAAAGCATTTCCTTCTTCACCAAGTTACGTGGACTAGATGATCCTTATTGGGTGCCTTCCAGCTCGGGATTTACCTGTGATTTACCTGTGCATCCATCCCTCACCGTAAAGCAGAGAGTAGGAAAAGTGTAAACTGTGAGACATCAAAACTCAGTTGTAAACTGTGAGATATCCAGATTCAATGGGGGTAATCAGACTTCCCTCCAGAAGATGACAGAGCTCCACGTGGTGTCTCTGTTCAAAGCTTGCACAGCACTGAGCCTGATGAAGTTCTCAGGGTGGGGAGCGAGAGGGGGCCCCTGTCCCTCTGCCTCAGCTCGGCCACCATTCCCAGCTGGCACAGGAACAACTCAACGAGACACAGATTTCTGACACACTCCATGAAATATTCCAAATGCGAGTTGGCTGCAGCACAAATGGGATTGGGTGCGGATCTCGCCCCTCGCGGAGCAGCTGGTGCCAAACACCGGAACCTCAGAGCAAAAGCAGGGCTTCCCTTTGGGAGGGCTAATCCTGCAGCTCTTATCTACAGCAGAGCAGGATGGCTGCTGCCTTCAGAGAAAGGGCTCTTGCTGCAGGGTTTGGGATGGTGAATGAGGTTTTTGTGGAGGAGTTCTGTGTCCCCAGCGCTCACCAACCAACTCCAGTGTTGGTTTGCACTGGGAGCCCTGAATTCTTTGCAGTGCAGGTGCCCCAGTGCAGCCCCCACTGGTTGTCTTACCACGGCTGGAGAGGTGCTTGGGACTTCAAATAAGGGAATTTAAGGACATTTCATCCCGAAAATCTGCCATCTGAAAGATGCTGCTTTTGGTCCTGCAGAGCAGCAAGGCAGTGCAGGATCCAAAGGAAGGGAATTGAGGCTTTTCATCTTCCTTGCCTATCTTCATCCCCCAAAAATCTTAATGAAATGTGCGGTTTTCTTTGTATTGTCTGCACTACAACCAGAATCCCACTTCTGATTAAACCTATCTGCTTGACAATTCTCAGCAGATCTCCAAGGAATCAATACTCATTACCCAGAGAGCTGCAGCCTCTCTAAAATTAGTATTAAAGGAAGTGCGAGTTTCTTCCTGCACAGCCCAACTCGGTAGGTGTTGCTGCTGTGAGGAACTTTACAAACCATTAATGGCTCCCAGGAGAGCACTAATCATTTTCTACATGTCCTTATCCGCTTAATCCCGTTATAAAGATTTGTAGCATGAAAGCTGACCGCTCGTAATCCCAAGCTCAGATGGAAAGCTGGAATAACAAATGGTATTTGGGAAAAGAAAGAGGCATGTTCTGCTCGCAGTGCCCCGAACTTGTTATCACTTTTCCAGGTATGACACAAATGAGGGAATAATCCTGAGCATCTCCAGAAATGCAGGAAAGAAGGTTTTTGAAGAAGTTATACAAAGAGACGTTACCCAAAAATTTATACTCGAGCTCATCCCGCTTCACACATCAGACAGGAAACCTGGAACTGTCTTCACTCAGGGAGAAAGAAATGCTTGTCCTCAACAGTCATGGTATCGCACTCAATAAAATATTTTGATGATTTTTGAGGAATTTCCAAGCCCCACGTGAGCCTGGGCATGGAGGTGACGGTGTCCCAGTCCTGGGGACAGGGACAGACCTCGGGCTGCTCGTCCAGTGGCTCTACCAGAGACCGAACTGGACAGTCCCAGCTCCCAGGGCTCCTCTCTAACCCTCGGAATTGAGTTAAAAGGTGCTCTGCTAACAGCTTATTCAATGGAAATCTCATTATCCAGAGCTCTGCCAAGAATTTATTCGAACGAGAGCCTTCACAAGGAGCTTTGCCAGTAGTTCATTGAAAGGGAATCTGTTATGGGGTCAGGTACTATTTTATTCCAGTGGAAACCTAACAAAGATGGACTTGCCTAATAATAGGGTCAGTCCTGCCATGATTAAATGAGATCTCCTCTAACAGGCTGAAGCTAAGAAATGCAGTAAAAACCTGTCCTATTCTAAGAGAAGCACTGGCCCGCGATGCACCTCGTGAAAATAGCCTTCATACACCAACAATGCGGTTAAAAAATAAATAAAACCCTTCATTATATCTTTAGAGTCCAAACCAAAATCATGCAGCCCTTTTTCAGTTGCTCAGTGCGTGGACCTTCACAATTTCCGTAGAATCCTTCTCATTCAAGTTCTAAAGACCCTTCAAAGGGGTTCCAAGGCTCCCAGGAGACTCCAACCACAACCAGAAACCACGCACCGGGGGTTACTAAACCTGAGATGTATTTACTGCAGTCCGTGGTAAACCCCAAATCCTTTCAGCACACGTTTCTGCCGAGGTCACTTTCCCCCACTTCTCAGAGCCTATTTTACCCTGCTCAGAAGAAGGCTTTGCTATCCCTGATACCGAATTTCTTCTCGTGCGGAGCAGAAATACCACGAGCCAAGGTCAACCTGAGTCACAATCCTGCACTGCAGAGGGCTTGAAGCAGCTCCCACCCCTATCAGTGGCAGGCTGTGTAACCGTATCATCTCTTATATCATTCAAAGCGCTAATGAAAATAAACAGCGAATAGAAACAGATCCTGGAGAGACCCATCAAAACCCAGGCTGAGCATGAGTAATAAGAACCTGCTTGTATTCCTGGTAATAACGTCTCCTGTGAATAGAGTGATATCCAGCACGCTGCCAAATAGCCCAGGATCAGAGAAACAGGACTTGGGGGTTTGTTTTAGTCAGAGAAATTAAGCTTTTCAGCTGAAGGAAAACTGCAGTTGTCCTGCTCAACATAGCAAAGCCAAAATGAAAAATTAGGGCTGGTCCTCGAAAACGTAAGGATAATTCCAACATGCCTTTGAGATGGAGTAAGAGCTATTTAAATGCCAGAGTTGGGTCTGGACCTTCATTAGGTGTTGCCTGGATTACAGCACAGTCCCACACACCCAAGTGTCCTGTCCAGGCGCCTCTTGAATACTTCCAGAGATGGTGACCCACCGCCTCCCTGGGCAACTTATTCCAACTCTTGACCACTCTTTTGGGGAAGAAAGTAATTCTATAGCTAATCTGAACCTCCTTTGGTTCAATTTAGGGCCATTTCCTCTCGTCCTTTCATTTGAGACACGGCAGAAGAAACCGACCCCCATCTCACTTTCAGGAGAGAAGTGCTGATGGTGACAGTGACAATAATCTAATCCATCAAGTTAAAACAAAATGTGTTCCCTGGTGCATGGGACAGGGATGGATAAGATCATCTTATTCCTTGCTTTTTTCCTTTGTGATGAGCTGACCGTCTCCACGAGAAACCAAAGGAGATGCACCCTGTGCTTCGCTGTCTGCCTCCTGCTTGTGTTGGCTTCATCTCCAGCAGAAACCTGATGTTCCCCAAAGATGTGCATCCCCCTGTGCCAGTGCAGGGGTGTCAGGGGAGGCAGGGACGCGCCTCAGCCCCGGGCCCTGCAGGCACAGAGCTCAGCTCTGTCCCACCCCTCAGACCACATGGTGCCATGGTGCCATGGATCCAGGCGCTGAGGAGTAAATTGCTCCATTGAATCTGCAGCAGGAGCTTGGCCACCAGCCGTGAAGTCTTTAAAGAGCTGATTAAAAGGAGCTGTGATGCTGCCAAAATTACTGACAGACAAATCGACGCTTGTCTCAAACGTGGTGTCAAGGGCTGCCTGAGGGGAACGTGGGAGAGCGGCGTGAGCCTCCCGCCTGCAGCTCTGCCAACCTCAGGCACACCAAGAATTTCCTATTAGCAGCTCAGCTACACCTGCGAGAACAAAAGAACCTAAAATTAGCTTTTCTCTCGGGCTGGGTGGAGATACCATTGAAATATAGAATGGTCTGGGTTGGAAGGGACATTAAAACTCATCTTGTTCCAGCCCCTGCCATGGGCAGGGGCACCTTCCACTGTCCCAGGTTGCTCCAAGCCGTGTCCAGCCTGGCCTTGGACGCTTCCAGGGATCCAGGGGCAGCCACAGCTTCTCTGGGCACCGTGGGCCAGGACCTTCCCACCCTCACAGGGAGGGATTTCTTCCTCAAACCCCACTTAACTTCACTCTCTTTTCAAATGATGAACAAATTATTTGAATTGCAGAAGATCAGGACCTGCTGACAGTGCCAGAAATATTCTGAAACCCCAGTAAGTGCAGAGCACTCTGAGGCTGCACGGGGCATCAGGACTTTCACATCCCATCCCTGTTCTGCCATCAAAGCAACGACACCCTGTATTTGACGTAAAATGACATCAGCAGAAAAAATGTCTCCGTTTAGACTCCTTAGCATCATAATAGAGCCATCCAGGCCGAAAATATCTCATGCTGCAAAGAGGGGAATTAAAAATTCTCATCACAGCTCCCAGTGAAGTGGCTCTCTGTGACTTCTGATGCTGCTCCAAACGGATTAGGGAATGCTGTGTGTCCTCTTTGGCCAACACAACAGCTCACAGCACACAGCAAGGAGTTGAAAGGGCAGGTACTGCCCAGAAGCAGATTAGCCATGGCAGCATCCAGCATCTGGCAGAGCTGCGGCTCTGGCCATGGTTTTTTGATCCAGCTGGGATTATCCATGACTATTTCAGATGTGGAAAGCCAGCCTGTGATCCCAGTGGATGGCTCTCCACATCTCTCCACTTCAAGGGAAAATCAGAAGGACTCAGCAGGGCCTGGACCAGCTGCTGTCTCTCTCTGCGGAGCAGCCTCGCTCTGTTGGCACAAGGAAACACAGAATTCTGCTGCTTCAGGTTAAAAAAACCCACCAGTTTTAATAGCTTTAACCTGGACTCTTCCACAAACTCGAAGGAAGCTCTGGAGAGGTTGCTTGATTACACGGAAAAGGGCAAAACGCTGAAAGAGAGACTGTTAACACAGAGCTGGATAAAGAAACCCAGCCCCAGGCTCCCTGGCTGCTGGGAGCCGCTGCCTCACACCGTGTCGCGCCTCACGCTGCGATCAAACACATCCTGGGCACGACATCAAATGCAAATCCTGGTTTGAGGACAAAGCACCGAAATTCAGCTCCATTCCTGGAATGCATCAGAAAACAGCCGATTTTCCAAGCGCTGTTTCTCATGCTCCTGGTGCCCACGTGGCGCATTCAGATGAGGTGTGAGCCCGTCCAGGGGATGCACAGCTCCCAGACACAGACCCCTTTTCGCAGGAATTAGCAGCAAGGGAACCAGTGATGGCTGGCTGGTCTGATCCTGGTGGGTGAAATGCCGGAGGAGCACAGACCTGGTTGTAAAACCCTGTCTCTCTGATCCTATCTGGAATAAGAGGAATCTGGTTTAAGATGTGTTATCAAACTAAGGTAAATAAACCTGTTGGGCTTTTAATGCACACTTTCAGTTTAAAACAAGCCTTAATGGGAAGTCCAGTACTAACTTTGATCCACTAACAGGAAAATAAACGTCCTGACTTGTGCTGTCTGTGTTGGGAATTTATGTTGATTTTTTGCGTAGGAAAATCACCCATTTTCCCAAAATTGCAGAGGGCACCAACCCTGCCACACGTGTTCAAGCTTTGGGAGAAGGTGCAGCAGTTCACATGGCCCATCCACCGGGAGGAGGAGGAGGAGGAGGAGATGTTTTGCTTTACGGGTACAAATTCATGCCTGGATGGGATCTGCCTGTGAAAGCAGCCTGAGGAATGAGTGCATTTCAGGTATTTCATAACCTGAAACCTGCCAAGTTTTTCTGTCTCTGTGGCTGACTTTATTCATCCACATCCGCCTCTCGGCTGCAATACCCACGTGGCGCAGAATTTCAGTGGTTAACACACAGTGGCCCGTGCTCACGGACCCCTGGCCTCATCATCACCTCGTGTAACACAAACCCAACCCTTCCCATTAGCCAGCGTCTGTGATTTGCTCCTGATGGGCAAAACACAGCAACAAAAAGCCTTGAGATGGAATTATTGGGGAAAACAACTGAGGCCATAGAAGGGGTGAAAATAGTGCGAAAAAAAAAAAAAATTAGTTAATTAGTTAAGCCCTGGAGTTATGTAACAATAAATAAATAAGTGTATGATGGTGCAGGAATGGGGAAGTGTAGAAATAATCAAGGTGTAAAGAAGCCCCTGACCCGTCAGAGGCAGAAGCAAAGAGGGCACACGGTGAAGGGAGAGTCTGTGCTGGGGGTTTAGAGCAGCAGCGTCAGACAGAAAACGGGAATTGCACTGAGGCTGAAGACAAATACAAATACTGGCTTTCCACTTT
>VZRN01006288.1:1302874-1337006 GCA_013397935.1 Dasyornis broadbenti | reverse complement strand
GTGTGGAATACAAAAAAGGATCATTGAAAGAGACTCAAGTGGCCTCTGGAGACACGGTGGGATCGGATTGCTGACAGAGGAAATAGATGTTGCTGAAATATTAAGAATGTGTTGCCTTGGTATGTGCTAAGAAAGATGGGCAGGAGAGAGGCTGCAATTGTGACCCTGCAGGCAAGGGAGGGAGGAAGGAATAAATTCCACCACGAGGAATTAAACACAGGGTATAATTGTGCATATAAAAATCTCTTAATGAAAGCACTGCCCTTGCTGCAGCAGCCATAGCAGTGATTTGTCCTAAACACCAGATTATTGTTGAATAAAAATTGTTTATTCCAGAATTGTTATTAAGCAAGACAAGGCAGTTAAGCAGTCGAATTTGTGGGGTGCAGATCAAGTGTGGGGCATCTCAGGGGAAACAGAGGCGAGGTGGAAGCACCCTGAGACTTGGCCAGCTGGCCAGAGCCACCAGCCTGTCCCACCACTCTGCAGCAAAGCAACGTCGAAAGAGGCTCCAAAAACCGCATCCAAAGCAGAGAGACTTATCTGAAGCAAGCAGACATCTCTGCAGCTTTGGAGATTGCACCTGCCACTAGAAATAATTGCAGCTAAGGCTTATGCCTGGTTTTCCCCCATCTTTTTCTCTGTCTAACAGCTGTTTCTATAGATGATGCGGAAATGCAAGTCTGAAATAGCTGCAGGCTACTGATGCGCTCCCCCTGCTCGGCCCAGCTTCTCCAGGGCACCAACAAATGCCATCAGCACCTCTTTTCCAAAGGTTGGAAGATTCATTTCAAGGGCTCTGAGATCTCGAGGATGTTTACACTGCTCAGAACTAATCTCGCCTCTGTTGACACACCAAGCATATTCACTTTATGATTATTCTTTTATAAAAATCAAACTGGCGAGATTTCACCCAGGCAGACTGAGGAAAGTGCTGGTGTAACAGGAAAAGCAGAAATGAGGGAGTGGAAAGCGGATGGACAGGGACAGAGAAAGGAAATGAAGATTAGAAATAAAAAAGGGAAAGAAAAAGCCCTTGTGTAAGGCTCAGGAAATGAACTGGCTTCTCAGAGATATTAGTACAAGAAAAGAGCGAGGACAGATATGGATGACTAAGGAAAACACAAAACCTATCAAGGAAAATAAGAAGGTTTCTGACATTTGAGGCTCCATGAAACATGAAAAGGAACAAAGGGAGCGTGAATGAAGCCAGAAAGGGCAGGGAAAACAGGCCGGAGTTCACGTGCCGAGTGTGATTTTCTCTTATCTGGATATGAAGCATTAAAGTGAGGCAGTGGCCAGCCCTGGGCTGTACCTTCGCCCCTCCCTCCCCATGGCTGGTTCCCGCATCCCGCCTCGCACAATGAGAGGAGCACACGAAAACCGGGATAATTCAGGTTTCATCCCCACCGGGGAGAAGGGCTGCACCCTGTGGATTCAGAGCGGCAGGACAGGGAATGGCTGTGGGTTCACGGAGGGGATGTGGAGCACACCTGTGGGATGGGAGCTGAGCCTGAGCTCCAGCACCAGCACAGAGCAGGTGACGGCAGCAGAGGCTGATGAGGTGGCAGACGTGCGGGAATCACACAGCTCCTTCCTCGCGAAAGTAAAACACCATTTTTTAGCAACAAAATCTATTTCAAATAACCCAACAAACTCCCTTCACCTGCTGCGAGGGATGCAACACCTGCTTGGAAACAAACACCAAAGACGCTGCAATTTCCATGGGTTTATCCGAGGGTCGCAAGTTCGGGCTTTGCCTGTTTGTTCCAGAGATCCCAGAGATTCCCCAGTGGTCACACCAGTCTTACAGGCTCAACAGAAATAGCTGGATAGGCCACCATAGAAACACAACTAATTCTTGGTTTATCTGCATTACGGTTTAGGAGTATTCATAAATCATCCTGCTGATCCCTCGGGCATCCTCCCAGCTCCCATTATCACCTTCTTATTCTAATAGGAACAATCTCAGAGCAGCAAAACCCCCATTTTCCACAGCTTTCAATCACAACCAAAGAGTAAAGATGAAAAATCTGCATTTCAAATTATTGTTTGTTGTTATGACAACATCCCGTGGATTTGGTCCTTGCTGCAGTCTCAGGCTTCAGAGCATTTCCAAGGCTTTTATGCAAAGAGTGTGTTTTCAAGACACGTATGCCACAAAGCCAAAGGGGTCACAGCTTCATGTGATGTAAAATATCAAGGGGAGCCTCCTGGAATGCAATTCCAGGGAAAATTACCTCAGCAGCCAAGCAGAAACCTTTCTTCCTCACAAAATTCCCCATGATATTTCAAACTGCAGGCTGGTACAAAAAGACCCAAGAAGGGTCCATGGGAGGTACAACAGTGGTGGCCTTTCCCTCCATCCAGGGTTTGGTGCGTGGAATTATTCTGTAGGGGTACAAATCTCTGCACTATAATGAGTGTGAATAGACATGGGGAAAAAAGAGAGAAAAAATAAAATAAATGTACAATTGGCACCTTTGAAGTCAATAAACTGCACTACAGGAACGCACATGATAACAGCATTGCAGTTTTAGGGCCCAAATTTATCATTATGGGTGCCTGAGACAGACAACAGGCCAGAGATTTCATCTGATGATTTCTGAGGAAGGAAGAACAAAAAAATAAAAAAAAAAAAAAAAAAAAAAAAAAAAAAAACAAACAAACAAAAAAAAAAAACACAACAAACCAGCGACAATTCATATAAAGCCTTGAATTAAAGATTTTCCTCAATGTCAGTAAAGCACAGAAATGGCATGAATTCCCACCCTAGCCATGGTGATCCTGCACGGCCACACCGCCTCCGTCCAACAGCTTCACCTGGACAAAACAGGGATGTTATTGGGGGATTTTGAACAGATGCATTTTAACATGCCATTCATATTTTTATTATTTTATAGATTGCTTAGATTATTTTATAGATTTTATAGATTAAAGCTGCTGTTAAAAGGAGTCAGAGCAGCATCAAGGGACCTGTTCCTGGGAGAATAAACAGGAATTATCTGCTTGGACTATCAGAGACTGTTTCTAGCTCCCAGTTCCCTGAGTCTGGAAAGGAAGTGACATGGGAAGAACCCACCATCTCCTCCTGGGCTGGTGCAGCTCTTGGAGGTGTTAATCCCTAGGGTTGATCTAGAGGGTGATCTCGGTGCGGAAAGGTGGAGCTGAAGGACAACGATGAAGGTGAAAAGGTTAGTGAGGAGCAAAGGGGGATCTCTGATCAGATGTGACATCAAGGGCTCCTCAGGAGGAGGGTGACAAGAAGGAGAAGGAGAAGGAGAAGGAGAAGGAGAAGGAGAAGGAGAAGGAGAAGGAGAAGGAGAAGGATGAGGAGAAGGAGAATAAGGAAGAGGAGGAGGAGAAAGAGGAGAAGTCTTGGCCTCATGGGGAAGGCATTCCCAAGGAAGAGCCCTGCAGTCATCCCTGGGGTGATCAGAGTCCAAGCTGCAGCAACATCAGCATCTGACTGAAGTAAAACCAGCCACAAAGTCCATAATGGTTTTAGAGCACTAAGCGAAAAAAAAAGTGGTTGAACTGAACTATTGCCATCTGTGTTCAGCTGAAAGTGGAGCCACACATCGATGGCGATTTATAAATAGATTGGGAGCCTTATTAAAGGTTAGTAAAATTGTCCTGACTCCTTATCTCTCCTCTCATCGACATGAATAGCTGCCATTCACTCTGGGGAGAGAATTTTCCTTGTGCTGAATAAAAAAACCCTGCTCACAATCCTCACTTTTCATCATGTGTTGCCTGCATTAGTGCAGTTATTCAGCCACAGATGTTTATTCCAGCTGAGCCCAGACTGGGACTTTACTCAGCCTGTGGAGTGAATAAAAGTCACCCGAAGCACAGAGACGGGGTCATGCAGAGAAAAGCTCTTCCCTTGTGTTTCATTTCATACTCCCCTGCCCACGAGGAGCCCGTGGTGATCCCGTGAGCCAAGGTCTGAAGAGCCCGAGTGCCCGGCACCTCGTGACAGCTCCGTGAGCCCCATGGCAGGGGTAACCTGTTAACCACCAAAGCGCCACAAAACCACCCCAATTACATTCAGCAGTCACTCAGCAATTGCTGGTGAAAGGAACGAGAGGGAGATGTCCTTACAAACAAACTGTGGGGCCTGCTGGTGGATAAGGCCTGATACTGATGGGTGAAAGAAGCAAAGGGAGGAACCATAAATTCCACAGGAATTCCATTACTTGACACAGACTGTTACTCACCCAAGGCCGTGCTAAATCCCTGGACTTAGGGAAAAAGAACAGAGACACAAAGAAAACAAAAAGGGGGCTGATGTACATTAGAAGGGGGTCTGTATTAGGTGATTTGGGGAGTCTGTGCCTCTCGAGTGCCTCATCCAATGGGGAAAGAGAGAGGGAAATGCGGCCAGGAAATTGGGATAAAAAGAGGCTGCGTCCTCTATCGATGTGAGAGACCCCATGGGAAATGCCCATGACCTCTTCCTTTATTCGAATAAAGTTACAGGACTCCTCTGTCTCCTTCTTGGACATAAACCTCTGGCGTTTGTGGATTCATTTCCCGACACTGGGAACTGCACTAAGTGGTAGCTCAGGCTCACACAGCAAACATTCCCTCCCCATGCCCACATTACCACGGTGTCCTGGCAAGGGGAAATACTTTGATAGGACCATCAATATGGTCATTTCCCAAGATTTGTTTGAAAATCCTTTGTGCTCAGCTCCTTGCAGGCTCCTCAGTCCCCGTCTGGTGTTCTGGGCACAGCCCTGGGAGGGAGGCATTGGGTGGCTGGGGCAGGAGGAGCAGCACACGGAGCCCCTGCCCCACTGCTCACTCCAGATTGTCTCCCCATCCCAGGCACGAAATGTCAAGCAAAATCAGCTTAATAAGATTTTCCAAGCATCCATCTAATCTGTTTCATACGTGAGGTCACGAAAAGCAAAGTAGCTCCAATTTCACAGAAAGCCAAATGTATGGATCCTCAGAATATATATATTTAGAAGAAAGCACTCACAATGATATTTCAATCAGTCTAGAAATAGGATTATCTCAGAAACAGCCCCATGCTGGGTTTTCATTAGCATGTAGCACTAGAAAGATTTCATCACCTTAATAATTTTTCAAGCTTCCGTAATATCCATGATTGCCCATTAGTTCCACCGCCTCAAAGTGACCCCTCATGCTTTTTGTTATTAAGCAAAAAGACAGAAAACAAAATGAGATGCAACCTGGCAAACACCAGCTAATGACATCTGGGGAAAAATAATTGAAAACAGAGATTCAAAGGGGAAAAGATGCCTTGAAGCCACAGTAAATGTGACTTAATTTAAATGGTGGACAATAAATAAGATATGAGTTTGCAGCATGAGGGAGGTGCATGAACTGCCTGCGGGTTTTCAAGCTGCATAATAACAGGTTCCCATTGCAAGCGAGGGAGGGACATCACCTGGTCTTGGGTGACCCTAAAATCCTCTCACCTTCACGTGGTGGTGGAGCAGAGCCACCCCTGACCTGTAACGGGAACACTCAATTACAGCTGGGGTTAAAAGGGACCCCTGCTGCTGGGGTGACACACGAGGCTCAACGTGGTGACAACGTGTCAGTGCCAAAGGCGGGGAGGAAATTAATAGTTTGAGGAAGGACAGAGCCAGAAATAAAAGGGATGAAATTAAGTGAGATTCAGGCTGGGCAAATACACCCCAAGGTGAGACATACGTTTATTTTTACATTTTTATATACATATGTACACATACACACACACATAGATGTGGTTGTAAGTGTTTGCGTATTACATCTTCAAGGAGAATCTAAGGAAAGGAGTGAAAATCCCCTGGTTTGGGCTTCTCCAGATCCATGGTGCCCAGTTGGATTTCCACAGTTCCACACAGTGCCAATTCAAAGGGATCTGCAGGAGATTTTTCTGGATTATCAAGCAGATGATTTGATTTTCTTTTCCACAGTCTCTCGTTATGAATCCGTCACCAGGCCATGCCCAGACTGAGCCCCCTGATCTCCGTCCAACGACTTTAACATCTCAAGAACTCCGTTTCCCAGAGGAGCACAGCTGAAGGCCTGAGACGACCAGCACCACTTGTACATGTTTTTTTAGTAGATTTCCAGCTTTTCATGGTGGTTTAAAGAGATAAATCACCCCGGCAATGCCAGCCTGATCGAAACGTTTTAATTCTGCCGCTTGCAGGGCTCTCCTGTGCACTCCCTCAGCCTCCAAACTTCTCATGGAGGACAGCGCCAACCACAACCAAATCATCCAAATAATATCTGAGTCTGCCCCTGCTGAAACACCAGAAAAGTATCTCTCGATTTGGTAAGGCCACAATCAGACCACAGTCAGCTAAAGGCGTGAAAAGAGAAAAGTTCAGGGGTGTCAAATTCTTTCCTGATTATGTTTCCTTTTATAAGTGATGCTCATGTAAACTGTTTAGGGCTTAGGGAACTCTCATTTTCCACTGAATTACAGCCAGCTTTTTCCCAGCCTATTTTATACGAGCTTCTTGCAAACCATAAGGAACCAGTAGGAAGCTGGGTTGGAGCAGGTAATTAATGTATTTTCATTTTACGGATAGGTAAATAAGGGAGAAGAAAAACTAAAGGCAAAAAAACTCTCTCAGCTTCTAAAGACCGCTATTACACCTTTGGTGTATAACAAAATTGCAGCTTGAAATGCAAATAGTCCCAAATTAACAAGTTTTGGTGAACAAAAGCAGGATAATAGCTTTTTTTTCTGCCATACACATCTGTTCATTAGTGCTGTCTCCCAGACCATTACAGCTGCTCACAGTTTAAAAGAACAACAAACACTTCACACAATATTTACAAGAGGAATTAGCAGCAGAATGCGAGCAAATAAACTTTGCTTAGAAATGTTTTGGCAATAAAATGTATTTAGCAAATTTTTATGTAATCCTCTGAAGCAACCAGGTGGTTTGATTGTGGTGATGTAGCCTGACCCAGAGGAAAATGGCATATTCTGTTAGAAATTTTGCCTAATTTTCTGTTCCCGCTTTGATGAACAGGTTATTTTGGCATGGCTCACATTAGTTTTAGGGTTAGGAAATACAGGGACTCTTTTTGCACGACCCGTTTGTTATAACCAGACACTGAAAAATTTCCCTGCTCGTATGGAATCACCTGTTTTGTCCCTTTTTTTGCCCGTCACCCTCTGTTCCTATGGTTTATACCTCCACAGGGACGTTCAGATGAACTTTTAAAAAATATAACATTTCTATTGAAAGTTTAGGATGGTTTTGGAGTGATTTTGCAGCATTTAATCAGTTCATGATAGCCTTTAAAAACGTGTTTCTTTCTAATCTTGATTTCCCAGGACATGGCCTGACCAAAAATGTCACAACCCCCAGTGCCAATTTTGCCACTTGTCTCTCGTAGTTTTAGGATTTTTTTTTTGAGTGAAACTGCTGAACTTGCAGGTGGGCTTTGAGAAATAAGATTTTAAAGAGGAAAGAAATGATAAAACATCCCTGGATCTTCTTCTCTGCCTGGAGCCTGGTCCCTTGCCTTGGGGCGCTTTGTTCCTCCTCCTCCTCTGCTCTTTCTCTGAATTTCACAGTCCACCAACCTCCTCCTTTTTTCCCTTCTCCTTACCCACTTGGCTACTTAGACACGGTGAAAAAGTCCTTGCTGGAAAAAAAAAAAATGTCCTGGGAATGCACAGGCTCCTCCAAATCCTGTAGGAATTTTACCTGGGAATAACCCAGCCCTGGGTTTCCCCTGAGCCCTCACAGCTGGGATGCATCTTGGAAAGAGACTTCCCCCCTTAAATATCCCCCCAAATTTTTATTGGCATTTTACTAGAAAACACACCATCCCAAAGAAAAGAAGCCTCAGAAAATGATACCGCTGGGGGAAAAATAAGCCCCTGAAACTCTGAATTTTCTTTCAAAATTATCCATTAGAACCATTGCCGTGTGATTTGAAGTACCCAAAAGCAGAAGGATTCAGAAAAAGGGATCTGAGTGTCACGCAGAGAATGGAAACATCCAGAAATGAGGTAGATAAACAAGTAATTTATAACCTTTCACGGTTCAGGGACTAAGCATAACATTAACTGCTTGTAGGTAGGAAGACACATCTTATTAAGCAAACGATTCCCGTGACCTCTTCATATCTCCCTGTCTGCCTGCCTCGGTTGGAAAGCACCAGGCAAAGCATGAGCCCAGGTACACCAGAGGCACTAAATGTAGCTCAAAAATTTGGGGGTAAAAAATCCCCCCAAATCTCCTTCTGAGCAATTTCATTGCAATGAAAGTAAGTAGAGGACGAGAAATAAACAGCTGTGTCAAGTTAAAGAGAGCTGTGTCTGAGTGAAACTGTGCCGCAGGTGAGTCCTCAGAGCCACGGCCTGGTGAGGCTCGTAGTCAAACCAGGCCTGGAAATGTCACCCCAAGCCCCCAGCGCTGGCACAAAGCATTTGTTAATGAGGAATCTGCTGCTTTTAATGGCTTCTAATCACTGACTTTAGAATATAGGATTCCAAAAGGAGGCAAACACAGCCCTGGCACACACCACTTCCCATTCCTGGGCCCACGGAGGGCGGAGGAAAGGCTGCCCAGGGATCAGCGCAGTGAGGAACCAATGCCGCGTGTGCAGGTCCCTGCTGTGCCACCTCCTGACCCGGCAGGTGAAATGAGGCTGTGGCACAGCTGGGCAAGGCCGTGGATGAAAGCAGCCAAAACCAAACCCAGTGGAGTGTCCTAGGACAAATAATCATAGCCCGGTTTGGGTTGGGAGTGGCCTTGATGATTATCAAAGCTCAGCCCATCCTAAAGGAAACTTGATAACACTGCAGCTCATTCCCACAGCTTGGTGGGGTTCAGAGCCCAGCTACAGTCCAGTTACACCTGCTCTAATGGGAAATGAAAATTCCCCCTTCATTTCTGCTGCTGGGGTGTCTGTGATGTTTCCCTGAGGAGCAGCCACACACTGGGGACCAGTGGAGCCCCGATAGCAGCGACAAGGTTTTCATTGCACCCATGTCCCTGTTCTCTGACATTTCCCCGGTGCCATCCCAGCATCCATCCCTTGTCAGCCAGCACAGCCACCGCACACAGCTTTTTTCCCAGAATAGTTGTGATGCAAGATGCTGTATTCCCTGTTATCTGCAGGGAAGCAGGCAAAGACAATGGAGAAGAAAGGGTAATCCCACAGGGCATCCATGGCTGGCAAGAGATATCCTAAAGCAGGCTGGAATTGCAGACGGAGTCAGGAATGTAAGAATGATGAAGCTGGGGAGGGGAAACAGAAAACCCCAACAAAACAAACTGCGCTTTTGTCCTCCTGTTCCTCTCCTTGGCTCACGGTCCTGAGATAACAATGACTGCTCCATCCTGGGTGTGTGAAAGTTAGAATTTGTGGAGTCTGGGGAATGCTGGGGCAGGGAGAGAGGGAAGAGAAATATTCCCAACCATTCCCTCTGGCGCTGGGAGCCCGGAGCTGGCGTTTCTCCGAGGAATGGTCCTCGCTGGGATGGCCGAGTGCAGCCCTGCAATTACACAGCTGTAATTAGAATCTGCTGCCCCAAGCAGCAGTTGTGGCTGTGGAGAAAAGGGCAGTGTCCATGAGGGAAAGCTCCCTGACCTGGTGTATTTAAAGGGAATTCTCCTCCTTGCATGGCATGAACAGGCAGGGAACAGGCACCAGCTGAGGGCTGGCGCAGGGGTGGGAGAGCTACGGGCAAAGAGCTTCCCTTCCACCCATCCTGGGGGGGTGAGAAATGGTGCTGGGTGTGAAGAGAGAGGAAGGGAAAAAAGAAAAGATGGGAAAGGCAGCTTAGGTCAAACATTTATCAGGTGCCTGGGTCTCCCAAAGAGCACTGGGGGAGCTGTGGGTACGGCAGCCTCGGGAGTCTGGTGGAATATTGATGCTGATGGGGATAAAAGTATCCCATTTGCAGTGCAAATTCCAGCTCTGCAAACGTGGAAAATGAGCCATGCTCTGCTCAGGGGCTGGCTGGGATGGGATATGCCTCGGGTGCCCACTCCAGCCCTGGCTCCCTGCTGCAAACCCCTCAGAGCCCTCTGCTCTGTCACCTCCTGCAATGGGAAAGATGCTCAGAAAACATTCCCACCCCACCTGTCCTGTCTGCCGTCCCAGCGAGACCCATCCCAGGGTGGCTGCTCCATGACTGGAGTGAAAAATGCTTGAGCTCATTCATGTGTTCTGTGTTTTTCCATTTTTAGGCTTTTTCTCCAGGGAATGGTACAGAGCTCCCACAAGCCCACCACCCGTGAGCATCACCCGGAAGGGCTGGATCAGGAGAGTTCTTCCCATATTTGCTGTGGACTGTGCCACTGGAGCCACTCTCCCGTTTTGTCCCTGCTTCCATAAAACATCACTTACTATTTATAAGCTCAATATTTTTATCATTCATCAGTGATAAAATGAGGTGGGGTTGGGCAGAATGCCTTTCTAAATCAGATGGAGACACCCAGAAACCCCTCCAGCACCTCACGTCTCCTGCTCTCCTGCAGGGTTACCAAACCCAGATCTCCCAAAATCCTGGTTTTTGGCCAAAGGATCCCTTACAAAATGTCCGCAATGGAAAATTCTGGTTTCTTGCATTTTCCCTTCCCTTTTTCTAGCAGCTTCTGTGTTTTCCTGACTGTTACTCAACGTTTCAGGGGACACAAGGTTTTATTTTTAACTGAGTGACTCAGTTCTGATGTGATCAATTGATGGTTAAAGCTGAGAAGTTAAGGAAAAAAACACACCAAATACCCTGAGACTTCCTGATAAAATCACAGACATCGACGAGACTGGATGAAACAAGACACTTCCCAGAGTTTGCCCTAGATACCAGATGCAAATCAAAGCTAAATGGGCTCTGAAACTTGAAGTGGAAGCAGCTCCCCACTGATTTCATCTGGAGCGGTGGGTGCTCAAAAACCTGATGTAAGATATTTAGTTCCTCCAGTAAAAGCGAAGGCCCGAGGGTCTCCCATCAAACAGAAACCCCGGAAGAGGAATCCCCCGGCTCCCACAGCAGATGCTGAGCCAAACCAGGGAAGCAGCGATGCAGGAAACCACCTGAACCTGGGGTTTTGAGCAAAATTGGCTGAGGAAGACAGGAGAAGGACTGGGTCCCCAGCAGGAGCTGCCAGGCCCTGGGTGGGCAGAGGAGCCCCTCGAGCAGATGCTGCCCGAGCAGGAGCTCACAGCGACTCCTCTCATCGCTCACACGGTTCTTTAGTGGAATAACAATGTGAAAAACTGGGCTTTTCTGTCAAATCTGGGCTTTTCTGTCCCTTGCAGGGCTCTCCATGGCTCCAGCACAGCGGATACCAGAGTGATCTGTGGACAGCGACCAAGGGCATGGCATTAAACACCAGAAAAAGGGGCTGCCAAACCCTAATCCCTCTTTGAGAATGAGCTCTCCTCCAAACAGAAACAAGTAGTTACAAACACGTAAAAGCCACATTCAAAATACTTTGTTTTCTCTTAACAGCTGGTATTTGATTACCTGAAGGCTAAAAAATGGTTTATTGTGGACATTACTCTGTACAGGTGATAGAATCATAGAATCATGGAATGGTCTGGGTTGGGACATTAAAGCTCATCTTGTTCCACCGCCCATGGACACCTTCCACTGTCCCAGGTTGCTCCAAGCCCCGTCCAACCTGGCCTGGGACACTTCCAGGGATCCAGGGGCAGCCCCAGCTTCTCTGGGCACCCTGTGCCAGGGCTGCCCCACCCTCCCAGGGAACAATTCCTTCCCCATGAGGAACATTCCTTGGCATGCTCCAATCCAATGGGTCCAGGTACTCGAAGGTGCCATGATACAGAGGCTTTGTTTCCCAGGGTGGAAGCATCGAACATGATTTCCCTTGCTTTCTAGTTGCCCTGTCACCAGGAGAAGCCCATGGTGTGCCAGGAATATCCCAGTAACCTGGCTGAGCAGGAGTCCCCAAAAGCCTCACCCCGTGTGGGCTCTGCAATTATCTGCTCATTTATTTGGAAACAAAGAGTGACTTTAGGGTCCTTCTGCCAGCTGTAACACCATGGCCTGCAGATCCATCAGAGGCATCCAGCCTGAGGCCCACGCCACTGAGATAACAGTGATGCACCAATTATACTTAATAATATTCATATTTATAACAGCAAACCATCCATCGTGGGCATTAGCTGTCTTTGACATTGTTAAAAGTGATGAAGGAGATAAAATGAACCCAGCAGCTTCCTCTATTACCCAGAAAATAACCGGTGAGAAGCAATAATAAACTGCAAAGCACAGAGGAACCGGAGCTTTCTGCTGCAGATGGACTCAGTCCTGAGGGAAAGGTCTCTGCCTTGCTTTATCTTCCTTTGCTACTTAAAAAAAAAATGAAGGCAGCAAAATCTGTGGATAAATTAAACAAGGCAGTTACTCTCCAAACACTGAATTGCACCACCAGCCTTAATTAGATCTCGCAGCCCGGCTGTGAAAATTGGGCCCTTTAATTTGTGAGTTATGGTAACTGGCTGGTGTTTATTAACCTCGCATGCTCAAATTCTAGGTTTCACAGCACTGTGCATCAAGCCATCCATTCCTACTGGAGAGCTTTGCTAAAGCGGTGGTTTCCAAAAATTCCTGCATCCTCAGGGAGAAATCATTAGCCACTGGTGACATCTGCCTGATGAACACCCGCGTTGTTGGTGGTGCTGGAGATCAACTGACACACAAACCTGTGAGGGGGTCCCAGCGCAGGATTATAAATCCTCTGTTAACCCTCCCAATGCCCCTGTGCCCTGGGAGCTCAGCCCGAGCCATGGGCTTTCCTGGGAAGGACTCTAAAAATCCACACATTTTCTATCTGTGTGTTTGCCCTGAACTTGATAACTATCCAAGAGCTTCCTGTACATGAGGCATGAAGGAGCAGTGCAGTAATTGCCTTAAATGCTAAATCTTGGGGGAATTCAGGCTTGTACAAACAGATCATCCTTCCCCTCACTGGTGGCTGTGCTTAAATCACAGTAATGAACCTGCTAGGATGCTACACCGCGTTGTTTGATCAGCTCGGGGGCTCCTGGCTGTGGGAGGTAACTCCTTACCTCCAGCTATAGCATAAAAATAGTGTGTTTAAAGGATCCCAGACAATCCTAGTCCTGATGCGGCGGCTCATGGCATGGACTCCACAAGGTGGTGATGAGCGAAGATGTTTTATTGCCAAAATCCAGGTTTCTTAAACTGTTACTTTGTTATGAGCTTACAAACTTGTGAGGCACAACAAATGTGTTGAACCAACCCCCACGAACCACGACAGGAACACGCATCAGGTGTAACCAACCACCAGCCCCGCGGTGTGAGCACCCATTGGTTCTAACAATTGTTTTCAGTTCTGTCACTTGTTTTTCACCTCTAGTTCAGCTGAGTCATTCCCAGAATGCTCTCTGGTTGGCCGAAGTGGCAGAAGTGAGCAAGGATTTTACAAGGGCAACGAGGCCCTGACTTTGCAAGGCCTTTCTGCTCCACAACATCCTGATGCTGCAAACCAGGTCTGAGGGGATCCTGTGCTGAAGGCATCGGTATCCACTGATATCCAGGCTGAACGGTGCGAGGCAGCAGCAACACAGATTCAGGGAATGGTCTGCAGACATGAAACCCAAAGGTTTCAGCCTGATTTCATTAGACCCGCTGATGTATCTGAGACAAAGGTAGAAAAGCTTTTGGGTTCACAACCCCCTCATCAAAGCTGACAGAGATTACAAGTTCCACGCGCGCTTGAGTGCTCTGCTGAATTAGGGCCCTGCATCAGTTCAAGGCCATTGCTCTGCAATTTCTCCCTTAATTTTGTCGCTATTTGCTCCTTTCTCCTGATGCTGAATGTGCTAAAGGAGGGTCCTGCTGGATGCAATATATGGTTATCTAGAAGAGTCTTCACACTTTAAACCATAAAGAAACAATTTCCTCTGAATATAGACTGTTGATTACTACCACAAGCCTTCTTAGGCATGGGGAATAGAAAGCTTGGATGGCCTAAATCAAATGTGCTGCCTCACTTTAGCTTAATAAAATCGTCAGGACGTCATTTAGTATCTCATCATTAAATACTGAAGCCTGGTTTTTAATTCAGGGGTAATTTTAATTCTAAACCTGCCTCTTAGAGTTTACTTTTGCTTTTTTCTGTGATTATTTCAGACTCGATGCCTGGAATATGCCAGCTATTAGAATGATAGAATGGCAGATACAAACTGATGGCAGGGCAGACACAAACATGTAAACACACAAGGAGTACAAACGGCTGGGCAGTTAAACATGCAGAAGGATGAACTCCAAACCCTTGCCCCAGTCTCCGTGGCTCCTTGCTGCTTGTGACCCTGTTTAAAATGTCCAGATGTCTTTTATAACCCTTCTTAGGGAAAAAAAAAAAAAAAAAATTAGAGGCAGAGCTCAGGGTTTCTAACGCTAATCATTTTTGCTGTTTACACTTCAGCGTGGGGCTTCGTTGCCGCAAAAGATTTGGAGATACCCCAGTAAAATCTGCTAAGTGAACAGATTATTTATTTCCTTGGGATTTTTGTCAAGTGTTGATTAAATCAAGACACGTTACTGGCATCATACTTATGTGTGCCCCTGCCATTTCCATTATTGAGCCCTCCTCAATCAACACAAGGGAACACAGCAAACTGTTCCTCCTGTAAGCTGTGCCTGAGACATTGGGAAAGCAGACTGGGTGTATGTTCCCCATTGGAATATTTCCCGCCTTAATCCTAAATCCAGACTCAGTTTTGCACCTTCCACCCACCCCCAATGACTCTGCACTGCCATCAAAGCTAATGAAGGAAAGTTAATACATTTTCCAGATCTCTGTAAAAACTTAGTTTGCCCAATTATCTTGCCTAATTGCATTACACATTGACAGATGAATACACGACCCCCTGACATTTTAGTTTGTCACCTATAAATCTGCAGAGGAGATCCCATTCTTATTTAGTCTGTCTGATTTAGATTTTGAGTTGCTTTGCTGAATTATGCCTTTAAAAATTAACTGTTGGTGTGCTAAATGAAACTGATTTTCCTTGTGCCACGTGGTAAAACTCTGTAACGACTCCTGGGAGACGAGGATAGGAGTTGCTCGAGTAATGAAATGGTGGGAGAGAGGAAATGGGGGATACAAGGTGAGATCACTGGAAGCATGATCAGAGCATGAGCAGAAACCTGCAGCCGGCTCTGCTGGCAGCCAAAGCCATCGCTGGAGCCTGTGCATGGCGTGACCCCATTGACAGTGGCCAGAAAAAGATCAAGAAGCTCGAGCTGAAAACCTTTCATCTCGGGAGTGTAGAAACAGCAATGCTTCTAATGTGTTTTCCATTCAGAATTATCCCCAGATAAAACCAGTATCCGCTCAAGGAGCACTTCCCCATTTCTTGCCAGACATCAGTGCTCACAACTCCCCCTTGCCTTCAGCACACACCCCCCAGTTGCACTTGCCCCTGTCCTTCTGTGATTGACAATGGAGTTTGGAGGTTTATTCTGTATTTTATCCATATTTTCAGCTCAGAAAATTACCCGGAAGTGCACTTTGCTTTTACGTCCTTTTCTCCGAGTGTTGCTGGACCACCCGTAGGGGCTTTTAGCGCTAATGCTCCTCTCTGCTCTTCCCGTGGGCTGGGGCCTGGCCTGGGGGTGCCACCACCAGCTTCACTCTGCTTAGGGTCTTAAAACAAACCCTCAGGTCTGGGGTTTTGAGGAGTTTGGGGAAATTTTGTTGGGTTTTTTGTGGTTCTTTTTTTTTTCAAAGTCCCCTCTAGGTGTCTTGCTTAATCTCTTCCTCCTTTTGTCCTGGATTTACAAACCCCACCAGATCCACCACAATAAAACTCCACTGCCCACCTTTCCTTATCTCAGAGGTGCTGTTTGGGCAGTCATTTCACACCCCGATCTCTTTTCTCATCACATCCATGGAAACAGATCTCAAATGGAGCAATCTATTGCTGTGTCCTGCTCATGCGGGATCTCTGGGAGCAATCCTGCACACAGGGTGGTAACAGCAGCCTCCACTGCCTGTAGCTCACAGGAATTTAGGATACTGAGGTGAACCCCACCTGCATCTCCAGCCTGAAGCCTTTGGGGCTGGAAGGGGCAGCCCCTGGGAGCAAACTTTGCTGCTGGCAGCGGCCCCTGGGATCTGCACAGGCGGATCTGCAGGAAGACATCATTTCCATTCGCCTCAAGGAGATTAAGTTTGCCGCTCGCCGTGGTTTATCCTGTCAAATCGAGCCGGCTGCGGGGCTTATCAGGCAAAGCAATGCAGCTGCCAGATAAAGAGGAGACTTTCCAAACGTAGTGAGAGTGGTTCAGCACAACCTCGCCCACCTTCCCTCCTCCCCAGCCCTGCAAGCCATTTTTGGAACTGAAAAAGAGAAAAGCAGGATGGGTTTTTAGCAGGCCCAGAACTCTCCTCCATGAATTTTGGAGAGGTCTGGCACAGCTGGATGCTCACTGGTATTTGGCCAGGTGTGTTAAATTATTTAAACCATAATTTTTTTACCACTTCTTTTTTTTTTTTTTTTTTAGTGAAAGAAAATATTTTTCACTATTGCTTTAGAGCCATAAAGAGAGTTTAGAGCAGCCCTTCTGACCATGAAAGTTCTGTATCAACAACCACCCTACTCATCCCAAGGCCAACACCCACATGGCCAAGGACAGCAATCTTTGTGCTTTACAGGTGGAAAACAGATGGTGAGGGGTTCAGGAGCTGCTCCAAGACCTCTCTGCCAGATGGCACCAAAGGAGAGACGAAGGGTCAAAAGCATTTTTGATGCATCCTCCCACCAGATAATGCACATTTGGTCAAGCACCATATTGAGGGGAAGGGTTTTGGGGGGTGGGGTGTGCAAGGGGAAGCTGGAGAGCAAAAATAAAGTGAAAAAAGTCCTTCTCAATGCATTTCTCACAATGGGCTGCGTGTTCGGTGAGAAGCACAGGTAGCCAAGCTGCAGAATTCACTGGGAAGGAGGGGATGTGTTCATTATTTGGGTATAATCATCTGTTTGATTACATTATTGATTATACCGCTTCATTATTGTGATTATATTATTTAATTTCAGCCCTTGTATTCCCTGCTTGCTCTGTCACCACACAGTAGCAAGAAGGTTGTGTTACCATTATTAATATTCTCTCCTCTTGAAAACAAGAGGTGCATTTCCCTTCTGGTCAGCAGTCCCTGGATCATTCAGAGAAGGAATAAAGGGTCCTCCAAGGTTTTTCCCTTTTCCAAGATATTTCCCTTTTCCCTACAAGGTTCTTCCCTTGTGGTTTTCCCCACAAGGTTTTTGTGGGGTTAAACCAGTCCACCCCACACCCAGCAAACATGACCCTTGACAGGACAGCAGA
Source organism: Dasyornis broadbenti (assembly GCA_013397935.1). Taxonomy (NCBI): domain Eukaryota; kingdom Metazoa; phylum Chordata; class Aves; order Passeriformes; family Dasyornithidae; genus Dasyornis; species Dasyornis broadbenti. The sequence continues at coordinate 1,319,680 of VZRN01006288.1, read as the reverse complement.
AACCGCGATGGTTTTCCTGCAGAGACACCCTCCCATCAAAATGGGAAGCTGCATCACAACACCCACCACGCAGAGCTCGGGTAAGTCCCTCTCACACCCCAGCTCGCAGTGCTCTGCTGCTCCAGCAGGTTTTAAAACACCCCAACTACAACCAGACTGTGTAGATCCATCTCAGAGACAAATGCAGCTTGGAGTTTGCAAGCAGGAACGCGTTCAGGATGATGTTGCTTTTAAACTAATGGGATTTGTAGCTCTCCCAGGTCAGGGAAGAGCCAACTGCTGCGATGCAGAGACAGAAGAAGCCGCATTAGCCAGGGCACTGCAGGGCTTTCCATAATACAGCATTAGAATAAAAATAATGTGCTAGAAAATGCTGTTTTGCAGCAGATTGGAGAGCACAGCGATTCCTGGCATGGCGCTGGATCAAAGCCGAATCCTATAGCATTAATTATGCAAACACCGATGAGAGACATTTTGCTGGTTAAAGCAAAGAAAAATAATCAGATCGGTGTCGTTACAGTGTGAAGCAGCAAAACAGATTCTGTGCAAACAATTAAATTCATTTGTGCAGTCAACCTGCACGGACACTTCTTACAGATTCGCGAGTTCTTGTGCCAGTTTCCTCAAATGTGAGAAAACGTGGAGCTCTCACACAAGTCCGTGTCAGGCATGGTGGCAGTCTTTAAGTGTTTGGGGTTTTTTTAATTTTCATGGTTTATCTGACTGGTGAGTCTCAGCCACAGAGAACAACTAGCCAGGCCCATCCATGTGCATTGCTCCTCACACCTCAGAGACAAGGGCAAATTAGAGACATTTTCTTTAACAAGACATAGTTGCAATAGTAGCAAATGCAAAATTCAGGTAGAAGGGAGCAAATAAACACCTTCCCATAACAACTAAATTTTTTTTAAGGCCAGTTCTTAAAATAACCCAGCAACACACACACCCAGCCTTGCTCAGGTTTTAGTTAAATCGGTTTGGAGGATTGGAGAACCCAGAAGGGGAAATCACCAAGTCCCTAGGGAAAGATGTGGGCAGGAGGAAATTCCTGGTGTGTCTGGGTGTTTGAGGAGCTACGAGTGGCTCAGTGGGGTACAGCTCTCACTGAGTGTCACCCAGGTTTCTGCCTCGGGCACCTTTCCCCTCCGTGGCATTTTGGATTCACTGCCAAGCTCACATTTGGAGCCCTGTCCACTTCCATAAGCTTCATTCCGCTGTCTTTGCTTGTCAGGTTTTAATTGCTTTGTCAGATTGCAATTACAGCTCCTTCACAACTCTCTGCTCTCTGGGCTATTCCATCCCAGACCCAGCTTTCTTACGACAGCCTCCAAACCCTACAAAAATATTTCCAGCCAGTTCCCCGCTCTGGGATGGCTCACAAATACCTCCAGCTGCTCCCTTGTTTAGCGGTTTTGTCTAAAAGGGCATTACTCAGATCTCTCGTTTTTCTAAGGAGCGCAGCGCTGAGGTTTCTATCCCGGGATTCACCGCTATCCTCCCTTGCCCGAGGCACCGAATGCTTCTCGAGCAGCCTGTGCCAGAGCCCGGCTGCCTCCTGGCTGCCCTCTTTTGTGACACCTGAGGAGATGCATTGTTTAAAAGCTCGGATATTGTCCCTGCTGCACCCAGGAGGTTTCTTTCTGATGCAGCTTTTCACCCACCAATTCTTCTCCTCGTGGACTTGGCTGTTTAATCCTGGTTATGTGCTGTCAGCAGTCGCAGAAAGCCAAGGAGCTGGAAAAATCACAGAATAGTTTGGGTTGGAAGGCTCATCTCATTCCACCCCCTGCCATTCCACCTTCCACTACCCCAGGTTGCTCCAAACCCCATCCAGCCTGGCCTTGGACACTTCCAGGGATCCAGGGGCAGCCCCAGCTTCTCTGGGCACCCTGTGCCAGGGCCTCTCCACCCTCACCGGGAAGGATTTCTTCCCTTTACCTTATCCAAATTTATCCTCCTTCAGCTTTAAACCATTCCCACTTGCCCTGTCACTACAGGCCCTTGTCAAAAGTCCCTCTCCAGCCTTCCCACAGCCGCTTTTAGATACTGCAAGGGGCTCTAAGGTCTCCCTGGACCCTTCTTTTCTCCAGGCTCAACAGCCCCCACACTCTCAGCCTGCCAGCTCGTTTTCCTGTGTCCACACTGCCCATCTTTAGTAATTTGAGTGGTTACATGATGACAATGAACCCAAGAGGCCACTTATTTTAGAGGGTCACCCAAAGCTTCAGAAGTTTGCCTTCGCCCCACAGGTCCTGCCCTCTTCCTTCCCAGCTCATAACAAAAGCTGCCTTCACCGTGTCTGCATCAGCCTTTAACACCTGGAATAGCAAGTGGGACCTGGGTCTTTATTATCTCTGCGCCTGCATGTAAATACCACTAAAATAAGTGTTCCCATGAAAACAATCGCGTCTACTTCTGGCAACCATTTGATCTCACATCTCTTAGAAATATTGTAACCATTTCAAAATTTTTTCACTCCAGCTTTGATCCGGACATGCCAGGAAACTGTTATTTCCGTGTTGCAATCACATTTGAGCAGCAATCCGATTGAGTTCCAAGTGACCGTGTTTTAAAAATGGCAAGAAACAACCCTTTGGGTACGGCAATAATGAGCTCTCCAGAGCTCTGCTGTCCTGGAAGAAGGTTGCCTGCTGAAGAGCCTCCTTGGCAGGACCAAGGGATTTTGTTTCATGCACCAGAAAGCAGCAAGGCTGAGAGGTGGGCACAGCAGACAGCCAGGAGTGAAGGCTTCAGGCAGCTGAACCCCCCCAAAATGTTTAGCACTGCCACCTCTCCAAGAGAAACACGCTGCGAACGCCCCAAAATACACCTCAGCAAAGCTATTTCCCCTTTTTCACTTCCTGTGTGGATCCTGGAGTAACTGGGAACAGCTCTAAATTGTGCTGAGGTGAGATATTCACCGTTTGAATCTCCTTGAAGGCTCTCCAGGACGGGTTGGTGGTGGATCCTGCTTGCTCCGCGTTCCCCGCAGGCTGCGGGCGCCGTGCCCTGCCCGTGCCGGCTGCGGCTCTGGCTCCCGGCTCTGCCGAGAGGGACCATCTGCTCCACAGCCAGGAAAAGGCTCACTCGGCTCAGATGGAGCCAGAGCTGCATCCAGACGAGCCAAAGGATTTCTGTTTTAGCCCTTTCTCCGGTGCTCACCCATAGCCTGGTCTCTGATGTTCATTTTTCCTGTGTTTAAGTAGGACTGTGTGGCCATGGGTATTTGTCTGCTCAAAGCCAAGCCCTTTATCCCATTTCATTCCTCACATCCAAAGGAATCCCACACAGAGCCAAGCTGTCCCTGTCTCCCTGTTCCCCACCATTCAAAGGACCACGTCTCCTTCTCTTTACAGCTTCCACAATGAACCTGCAAATTTGCTCAGCTCTGAAAATTCAAGTTTTTTCCTAGAGTTTTAATGCTGCCTTATGGGTCCTTTGTTCATTGTCAAACAAGCTGCTGTCGAGCTTTACCTCTTTTTATCCCCTGCTTCTGTAATTAGCAAAACTTCGTGGCCAAAGCCGCTGCTGTACACAAAGCACCTGCATTTCATCTCATTGGAAGCAGCAGTTTCCTAGCTGGAATGCAAGCACCTGCCTCTTGAAGCACAGTAATCCCACTAATTGGCTCCTCCTCTCCATTTTGCCTCTAAATATGCATTTTGTAGGGCGAAAAGAAGTGCTGCCACCTGCTACCTCTCTCTCTTCATTTTTTTTTTTTTTTTTTTTTTTTTTTTTTTTTTTCCCCGTGGTTTTTTTTTCCCNNCCTGTCCCCCCCGTCTCTTCCTTTTTTTTTTTTTTTTTTTTTTTTTTCATCATTCCCAGTGGATTTCTTCTCCGTATTTATCCAGGGCAGAGGAGCTGCTCCCCCTCCAGGTTTATTCTCCACAAGTGTCATGTAATGGGTTTCCATCCTTGCAGGAGGGATACGTGTGGCTCCCAGAGCTGCTTCCCGAGCTGACCCGCAGCTGCTGGCACATTTGGGATTTGCAAAGCCTTTAATTATCCCCCTTTCACTGTATCGGTCCAACGCTGCCTCTGAGCACGTAATAGATTATCTTAGTTGGCTGCCACAAGAGATCTCTTGGAAATAGAATTTAATTCATGAGCTGACATAGGTGTACGCTATTTGTATTATAACTTACAGCTCTCTTAATGTTGGAGTGGTCCCCAGAATTTGGGAGTTGCTCTTTTGTTGGCTTTCCACGAGTATTTGCAGTCCCCAGGAGTGCTTGTGCTACTGATGATGCAAACAAAACACGATGTATAAGCGTATGAAACAGAAATTTCAAACGCCTCATGAAAGCTTTTAAATGACAAGGTTTAGACTCATCAGATGTGTCCGTGGGGCAGGAAGAACAGGGAATAGAAAACAAATCTCAAGCACAAAACATTTAGCTTTAAAAGAAATTTGTAAGGGATTTCACGTCCCTTCATTGTGCTAAGGTCACACTTTATGTTATCCAAGTGAAATACACAGTTCTCAACCCAGTTTTTGGTAATAAAAGCTACTGGCAAGAGAGCTATTGATAGTTCTGGCACCAGAACACTGACTGATACTGCTCACAGGCACTGGCAGTCCTCACTGCTTCGGGCAATCACTTTTGCTTGAATTTAGATATTTTCCCTTAATTCTAGACAGAATGCAGAGAACATTTTAGCTAAAGAAGTGAGTTTCAAGGCAAAACATGGAACTTGTTAAGAACCATTAGCATAATTTTGAAGGATTCTTGGGCTTCTGCCTGTTCAGTTTTGCATTATTTGGGGCTCAGCCATCAGCAAAGTGCTGAACAAGGTGTTCACCAGACTCCTCCTTGGTGAGCCCTACGTGGGCTGCTGTGCACCTGAGCAGGGCGAGGAACGTAGCAAGGGGACCTTGCACCTTCAGAGGACAAGGAAAGACGCTTCCCGAAACACAAACGGACTTGGGCACGGACAGAAATCTCCGTGATGCCCAAGAGAGACATTTCTCGGAAGTGTCAGCGGCTCGGGCTCCTGAAGCTTCCCCAGGAAATGTGGTTTGGCACTCACAGGCCCCTATCTCTTCTTGACTCCTGCATATCTGATCCAAATCTTTGCTTCCCTCCCTGCCTCCAGGAGAACACCAAATGCTTTCCAATACAGCACCTCTTGCTACTAAAAGCCGTCAGGAAATCATCCCTTCATGCATACTTGAGTGCATCACATCTGTGAATCTGCGAGAGATGCAATCCTTACTTCTTGAAAAAAAAATCTCTTTTAAAAACCATCAGCATTTACCAAAATCTGTTTCCTCTCTGGAATAGGTTCCCTAATAAACTCCAGCCACTAAAGACCCCGGGCTAGTTTATCATCTCTTTTCCATGACCTTCATCTAACTTCAGCTCTCATTCTCAGAGCAGGAGTGCGTTATTTTGATTAACGATGATTGCCTCTTTGTCAGCTCAGTAAATCAACTAAAATAAGAAACTCATACCTTGAAAGATTTAGAAGAGTCGCTGCCAAGTATTTTATAAGGTCTTTATTCACTCTCTGTTGTGGGCTCTACTCTCAAATGTGCCACAATAAAACCCCTTGCGCTCTCAATTCCCCTCCCTCCTTCTGCAGACGTTGCGTTTCTCCGTGTTTTCCGCGGAGCTGATACATCCATACCGCTGTAGGGCTGGTTCGTTTCCTTGTTTGTGCAGAGTCATCACTGATCACGTACACAGTGTAAGCACAGCAGGACGATTCGGGGCGGATCATAACTCCGGCTTTGACAGGAGGGGTTGCGTTAGCAGCCGCCGGAGGCCGGGCAAGCTGGGGAAAAGGGCTCCAAAGTTGCCAGGGGAGGAGCACCCCATCCATCCCAGATTGGCAGGCAAGGGGTAACGGCTGTAAACCGGTAGGGAATAGGTTTGGATTAAATATGAGGAAGGAATTGTTCCCTGTGAGGGTGGGGATGCCCTGGCACAGGGTACCCAGAGAAGCTGTGGCTGCCCCTGGACCCCTGGAAGTGTCCAAGGCCAAGTTGGATGGGGCTTGGAGCAGCCTGGTCTGGTGGAAGGGCAGAGGGGTTGAAACACGATGGTCTTTAAGATTCTTTCCCACCCCAGCCCCCATGTCAGGGCCTGACCTCTCCCACGGGGAAGAATTTCATCTTTACATCTGATCTAAACATCCCTCTTCTGCTAAACATCCCCTTTTCAGTGCCGTGCCAGCAGCTGGGAGCTGTCAAAGAGGGAGGGATGGGACATCTTAAAGATCTGTCGATCTTAAAGACTTTTTTTCCAGCCTAAACATTTCCATAATTCTGTGATGGACAAGGCCAGCTCTGTGGCAGTGGTGGCCTTGCAGCCCTACACGTGCATTAAGGGTGAGATTTCCTGCCTCCGTTTCGGGAACAAGCGGAAACAGAGACACCTTTGATGCCTCTGGCACAAGAGATCTGACATGTCACAGGTGAGGACAGCACGGGCAGAGGATCAAACCACCAGCTTATGCTGATGAAAGAGTGCAAAAGCACCTTGTTGCTTCCTGGCCTCCTCAGAGCTGGGTGTGAGGATGGGGATCGTGAGGGTTTGACATGGAAACGGGAACAGCAAGGGGCAGGAGAGAAGAACGGCCTCTGAGAGATGAGTTTCTGTCCACGGCACCCCATCAACTCAGCCGCTGAGGGCACAAGAGAAAAAAGTTTTCAGCAAAGCAATGACGCTGAGACCAGGATCTGCACCTTAAATGCGACTCAAAACAGAGCTGAGCATTCATTGCCATGGATTTCACGCTGTCTTTCAGCAGGCAGCCAGTACAAAATGAAGCCCCTGTACTCTGTAAAAGCAATGCCAGACACAAATAACTGTTTTCATGTAAAATCTCGGTGGCTTGTGCCAACGTAAGCCAAGCAGCAGCCACAGATGTTAGTTAAGGACATCTTAGTGTTGTGTTCACTGTGCATTCTGCAGCCTAATTACACTGCCTTCATTATTAATAATGTACAAACTGAGTAGTGATAGATTAAGACAGTTTTTCATTATTTTACTGTAGGTCTTTTAGAATGTAAGTCAAAAGCAAGTGGATAAAAAGAAAAATAAAAATCCTGAGATGAGTAGAGATTGTTGCGAACACAAAAACGAGAGATAAAATATTTCTGAAAAACAGACATTTCTCTCACTATCATTATGCCAAAAATAATGGAGACTGACATCATTTGGAAGGGAAGGGGAAACAATCGGGGAATATTAATTGGGGCACACATCATGCACTGATTTTGAATTCCTCTATGCAGAAAGACAGAGAGAAAAAGTTGCTGTGTTCTCGCAGCCTCTGGCAGTCTGTGGGCAGAAAGGGAAGGTCGTGCTTGAAAGAGGAGCCAGAGCTCCCCTGGAGTCAGCTGGAGCCCCTGTTCAAAGGGGGGCAGCACTCCAGCTTTTGGGGCATGAGCTGTGCATTTGTAGTTTTTTCTTTCTTTTTTTGGGGGGGGTTTTTTTTTGTTTTGTTTTTTTAAAGTTGAAAAATAAAGATCTCTTGACTTCCCCCAGGCTATCTAACCTGGCTTTACAGCTCACCCCCTTCACAAAAGTGCTGGTTCTACCTGTTAACCTGTCTGCTAGAATATTATAAAATATATCAGATTCCTGGAGGAAATGTCTTTTTAAACCATTGCAGGAAAAAAAAAATGGATACTGGAAAGGTAATTCAAAAGGAAAATTTATTTTTTTTTGGCTTTCACACAGTAGAGATACTCTCCCTATAGCCATTTCTATGGAGATTTCTCATGCATAAATAAGCATTAACCGCTAATTCGCAGTGTGAAAAGTATTACTCCAAGAAGAAACAAGGAAGATGGCCAGTGGGCTTGAGTAAATCACACGCTGCTTGTCTGAGCTTATCCTTATTTTTTTGGGTATTAGGAAACAGCAGCAAGAAATCCTGCTCAGTGCTCCCCACGCCAGCCAGGCTCCCTCGGCTCCTCCAAACCATCCCTTCCCAATCCCAGCTTGCCAGGCAGGAGGGCAAGAGCTGCAGAGGCGCTAAACCACGGGACTGTATCAGCAGGAAGGGGTTCAGGGCTTGGATTGCATGACTTCTGATTTTGTCTTCCTTGATCTTGCTTCCATGGTCTTGCTTGGAAAAGCACCTTTGGCAACTGGAAGGTGTTGGATGAGCCCCGAAGCCAAGAGGGATCCTTTTCCAGGTGGTTTGCACAGATCCCTTTTATCCAGGATATTTAAATACTTCTCGTATGGGGTTAAAACTGAAAGGAATTGGGCTCCTAAACGCCTCGGGCTGCTCTTCCCTGGGAAGCCGTTGTGCCGGAGTGGAGCAATCCAGCCCTTCTTCAACATCTCCCCCATGTGGCACCAGCAACGTTCACAGCGCACGATTCTCTCCCGGCCAGGAGGAAGAGGCTGCTCCCAAATCCTCACTTGGCTGTAAATCCACGCTTTCCTGGCCACCAGCTTTCTCGTGGTCTTGATTCACATGGCTCCTTCCTCCCGGCTCCATCCCACTCGTCATTCCAAGGTTCGGTGCTTTCCCCTTCCATAGAAATAATGTTGATACCCTCAGGAGATCATGCAATTTCTTTCTGTGAGCTCTTTATTTACTTGAGATGCATATTCAGAGCCTCCCCGTTTAGGAGGGTGAGTGCTGCGTGTTTGAAATTTAATAAAACTATGAGTTGGGTGACCGAGCATCAGATTATTGGATTTTCCATAAAAGCCAGTCTCCACATGCTGGAGTAGAGGTTAAGTACAGAGAGGAGGTCAAAAACTATCAACAAAATGGTTAATTAAATTTATATATCAAAAGAAAAAAAAATCATGGTTTCCTTATAACAAGAATTTTCCTGTAACATTTAACTCACAGAAAGGGTGGCTAATTCCATTTATGTTAATATTAAACCAGCATACTTTTGCTTTCAGCTTAATCACTAAGCAACCAAGTTAGCGGAAGAACACAGGTTATCCAGCAATTATCCCACAAACTCGGCTGGGGCTGAATTCTGACACTGCACCATTAAAATCCATGGAGATTTTCCCGAGAGTCCCATGACAGGAATGCTAAGGATATAAAAACTGACATCTGATTACGTGTTAATTGGTCCCAATCCCATTCGTGGTTCCAGTCCCATTCAAAGCCTTTTAATTCATGGAAGAGTTGGGCAGGAATGATAGCACCAATTATTGCTAAGAGGTACCAAGGTGCATTACTTGATATTTATTATTAACAGCATCTTTTAAAGCAATTTTTGTCCTAAGGATCTCAAAGCTTTTACACATTAATGAATGAAGAGCCTCACACGATCACCGTGAAGTAGGCAAATATTATTCCTAACTCACAGATAAATGAGGAGGATGGGAATTAAATTACGTTCTTAAATTTGTGCAATGGATAAAAGACACCTTTTCCCTGAAGGAGGAGCAGCTCTGAAGTGGTGACAGGGTCTTGCAACCAGCAAATCCATCTCCTTGACGGGAAAAATTGGAGTCCAGAGAAAATCTGTGGTTTGCCAAAGCTCCATGCAAACAAAATCGAATGGAATGTATTTACCATGGATGCTTTCCTCGGTCCCAGAAGGAGTTAAAGTGTAAAGGATTGTTACCACATCTGGACAAGATCTGTTGCCAGGCTTGTTCTGTCACAAGGCTGTTCGGAGTACTTTTGCAGGAACAGCAGCCCAGCATTCACTTCCAAAAACCACCTCTTCCATTTGAATTTGTTTCCCAAAACAAGATGGCTTTTGCCAACAAAATCAGCTCCCTACTCAGCATCCGAGGCAGGAATCTGGAGAAACAGCTTAATTTTTATCAAGCAAGTGCTTAAACCAACTGTTGATATATGGGGAGAGAACGCAAACGCTCACTCTGTCTCGCAGAGCCATTAAATATTTATGGGTCTTTCTGAGACAAAAACACAAATGTAAAGCTTGGCTGGCTCCCACCTCCTGCTGGGCTCAGCGTGGTGACCCCTGAGCTCCCAGGTTGAAGGGGAAGTTTGCAGCCGACTCAGGAGAAGGGTTTGCTTCAGGATGGAGCTCTCGGGCTTCCCAGTGGCTCGGTCCAGCACCACGGTGCTGCTGCGGCTCATTTTGGGGCTGAGGTGGGGGCTTCAGCTCGTTTGTTAACTAAAAATGGAGCAAGAGACTCTCCAGGCAGAAGAAAACCCATTGAGGGAATAAAACACGTTTTCCTGAGTCTTCACATCTCATTCTTCCCGAGCGCCGAGTGAGGCCGACTGGGATTTTGTGTCTGATTTGCTGGCTGCACATTTGGGGTTTTCTTCTGTTACTAACTGAAAAATCTGCATTGCTGATAAACTGCTGCGATGGCAGGTACGTTCTGGTCTCCCCTAATTGCTTCTTCTACACTTATGAAGATACTCATCGTTTCTCTCTCATGAACTCCAATTAAATCTTGCAGAGCTTCCACTCACACCCCCGGCTCATGAATACCCATCGTGTTTGAAGTGAAACAAAATTGTCACCTCTCCTTCGGTGTTCAACAGGACTCTGCAAATGAAACGCTCTGCCCTGGGCCACCTGCTTGGAGGTGTGAGGGCATTTTGTGACGGAATCACGGAAACTGGAATTTTGGAATTACCCGGATATGAATCCAGTTTGCGATATCCACTATCTGCAGAGATCCGCCTGCAGAGACCTCAGCTTCTCTGTGCATTTTCTGTTTTAATCCGGCCTGGTTCCCCTCTGAATTGAAGAACGGTGTGCATCAGGTTTTCTCGGCTGCTATACCCTTGTCTGTACACAAACACACTCGTCTATTTGTACACATTTATATTTATTTCTCTCTCTCTGAGGCACAGAGCTGAGCTGCTGCCATACAACTCCCATTTTGACCTCTCCACTGGCACGGCCACCCTCTCCTGCTGACCTCCACACCATCATAAAACCATAAAAGCCGACACTGACTTATAAGCAGCTACTTATAAACAAACAGCAAACTTGCTGACAGCCTCGCTCCTGCACCCTTTAAAGGCGAGGTTATGCTCTCCTCTTTGCACATGTGATTTATTTAATGGTTTTTTTAGCCTTCTACTCTTGCAGGGTTGCAAATTTTGAAAGCATTTCTGAGCTCTCAACAGCAATATCAAACATGATTAGGAACAACGAGCTTTTTTCCAGTTCCAAAGGAGAGTAAAATAAGAAAAAATGAGAATGAAATCAGAACCGACCTGATGTCACTGTGCTGAGCCACCCTGTACCCAGTGAATTACCACCAGCACCAGTCTCACAGCAAATGTAATTTTGTGTTTCAGCACCATTCTTTAGTGATATAAATAATTATTTGCAGAGATGGTAGGCAACAGAATCCATCCTTTGCATGGCTCCAGCTCAGGTTTGTCCCCCTGAGGGGCGGGAAAAGCACAGATTGCTTCTGGGACAAAAGCTTCACGAATTCATCCTGCATCTCTAGTGGGAATAAAAAGAGCTGATCTTTCTCCAAGGCTGCAAATGCCATTTTTACAACCATTTCGCGGACTTCCTTATCCTGAGTCTTGGCTCAGGCAATTCACGGGTTTGGAGTCAGGCAAGACCACCAGGAAGGACGGGACTCACCACCTGTGTGTCCCTAAGGAAGTGCAGAGCTGGGCTGGTGGAGAGAGCAGCACATTGCAGCTCCCCTGACTCAGGGCTGTCTCTGATCCCTCCCTATACTCACATCATTCTCCAAATACATTGAATTGACAGAGGCAGCCCACAAATGAATTTTGCCTCCCCTCCCAGGCCACGAAAGACGCAGCAGATTGTCAGGCACCTGTTTAGGGACAAGCACCTCAAGCCAGGCTGTGTTACCCGTGTTAATGACGCCATTGGACGCAACGAGGTCTGGATGAAGCTTCAGAGGCTCTGCCTTTTATCTTCTCCTTCTTCAACACAAGTCAGAGCCTTTGGTGCTCCCTTTCATCCCTGCAGGGATCATGAGTGGGTGTGCTGCTGGCTTGCAGCAGCCAAGAGGATTCCTTCTTATGGAAATGGCACAGCAAGATTAACGTAAAAAAATTACAACTTGCAGAGCAGCAAGGTTGTTTTTCGGGCTTTCCTGTACATACACCCTGATTTGAACTGAAGCTTTTTCCCCAAGCCAAACCAGCTCACGGAAAGTGCAGGCTGAGATAAATGAACACCAAGATACGTGAGCACCAGTTCACTGCTGCATTTTCATAATATTCCCTAACACGGTTTGCATCACATCCGTTTCTGCAGCCTCCAAACACACCCGTGCGGCGAGGGCTCTTTCAGAGCTCTGGTAATTTCAGTTCGTTGGAACACAGAGTGAATCCTCCCTTCCCCGCTCTTCCTGTTGATACTGATAGGACCCACTCGTGTGAAAACAAAGGTTGTGGGGTGCTGCTCCTGAAGCTTTGCTGAAAGTCTGAAGAACAGATGGTGAGAAGTGTTTAAGCAGCAAACGAAGTATTGCAACAACATGGTTGGTTTTCATACCACAGACCTCTGCAGAAGATAGGAACTATTTTTAAAGGTCAGCTGGGGGAATAGCACTGCTCTGCTACCAGTTCTGCAGCAATTATCGCGGCCGTCTCCGGAACTGCCTGCTCGGGAAGGCAACAGGGACCACTGGAGAAAAGATTATAAAGTGAAAGGGCTCGAGAAAGTGTGATTTTGTCTGGTTAGAAGTGGAGGGTACTGCAAAAAAACCAAAGCCCAACAGCTGGTGGGACATTGAGTGGTTGAATGTAACCCATGCCAAGAAGGTTTTCCTGAAAGACCCTCACCTTGAATGATTTATTTACAGGATATCAGAGTCAGGCTTAAAAGGCTTAAGGTGGTGACAGCTCAAATGCTCAGATGTTTTCCAGAGGAAAACAAGGCAATATCCTCTATCCAAACTGGCATTAACTTCATCTGCAGAGCCATCCAGGCAGACACTGCTCAAGGTTTGTCCCACGAGTCAGTGAGGGCTGGAGCCGTTTGATTCAGAGTAATGGGAAAAAACCAACCAACCAAACGAAAAAACACACGGAAAATCTGCTACAACACCAGATTTAAAAGAAACGATTCTTTTAAATGTAGATCAAAGTGTTCTTTTCCCTGTGGGGAATGAGAACGCTATTTTGTTAACAACTTACGTTAGAAGTATCACCAGGCTGATTTTCTGTCTTTACCTAAGAAGGAAATGAACTCCCCAGCAGAGAAGCCGGTGAATACCTCAATGCCCTCACATTCTCATGCCTAGACAGCAACTGAAACCCAAGTAAATTTAAGCCAAATGCCCCACAAAGCTGATCTTGTTCTCGAGCCATCGCTTGTGGTATGATCTCGTTTGAAAAGTCCAGTGCAAACCCAAAGATGGTCTCACTGTCTTTTCATTCCTTCCAGGACAACACCTGGGGATAATCACAACACTGCTGGGAAAGGCACTGAAGAAATGGTATTCCTCCCAAAGAACTTCAAATCCCCTTGTAGTCAATTAAACACTTCATGGAAGGAACTAAAAGGGCTGAACTTCCTGAAAGCTTTTGGCATCCGGCAAAATTTCATGGGTTCCTTCACATAAGAGAGAATATTACCATACATCTAGGGCTGGTGCTGGTGCCTGGGTGCACCTTTTCTGTTCATCAGACAAATTCCTTTGGAAACAGCTGGATTAGAGCCGATGCACGTGACTCAGCCCTTGGATGTTGTGTGCCTTCTGCTCCAGGCCAGTCCAGTCTCTCACAACAGCAATTAGAAGCAGAAACTCAAATAAAACAAATCAAAAAGTAATTTAGGCAGAGCTGGGGGGTGATTCAAAGTTTGAAGGTGTAATGGATTCAGGTCATGTGCGTCTCAGAAGCAATAAATCCTTCTTAGGGAAATATCTGAGGAAAAAACACTGCCGGGCTATAAAATTCCACCTCTGAGGATTATAAAACAACAGGCACAGAGCAAACATCCTTTCTGAGCATAATAGGACTGTCAGAAATGATTGACAGCGGCGACAATCTATCACAGGCTGCCGTGTCCCTGCCACGGGGCTGTCTGGCAGCAGCGGAATTGTTCATTCACTCCAGCAGCCCGCGGAGGATGGGACGCGTCACGGGGAATAAATGCACCTTTCCTCTCCGCCTGCTTTCCCGCACCCGCATCCTCTCAGCGCAGTTTCAGCATGGAATGAGCGATCTGGGTGCAAAGCCCCAGCCCTCAGCCCCAGGGAGGGCGATGCTCCATCCCCAGGGCTCTGTCAGCCCAGCAGCCACCACACAATCCCTGAGGCCAGGGGTTTTCATGAGGAGGAAATCCTACCCAGGGTGTGGAATGGATGGAGAGCGCCGGGGTCAAGAGATCCTGCAGATTGTAATGACTTTCATTAAATCACTGCCTTCCCTGGGCAGGATTTGAGCTGACAGCCTATTGCTGAGACGCTCCACACAGCTTATTACCTCTCCCTGCGTGCAGTTTAACTCTGCTGATGGGGCTGACGGATCAGCAGCCCCTCAGCCGGCCCACACCACAGCCCCCAGCACCGTTCTCCCTCCTCATCTGCCACCAGCGCCGTTTCTCCAGCCAGGAGGAGTGCAAAATAAGCCCCATTCTCCATGGAGAAAACCTGATTGCCTATGGGAGATGAGAAGATTTTTCCCCTCTGCTCAACAGCTGTTTCTCCACGCTGTGTTTACCAACAAGTGACCTCTAATTTCCCCTATAAAGCCACAGTCACTACTGTCACAGTTGCTTGTACACCACTACCACAAAACCGAGGCATTAAAATCAGTGAAAAGTAGAGTAAATTGACGAAACAGATGGGCAAAAGAGGTCCTTCCAAGAAGCCAAGGGAGAAATAAATATGGTCTAATTTATGAAGGGACCAGGCTGATGCTCAGGAGCACAGAGTCCACGTTTTAACTATCAGAAAATCCAGCTGTGAAACCCCAGGAAGGCTCCTCAGAGTCTCTGTGCCATGGTTGCTCTTCTCCGCTCTGAGGAGCATCCCTGTCCTTTGTGCTCCCAGTGACACCAGCAGCGACCTGCCCCTGCACAGGCAGATGCTCACCGTCCCCAGCACGGTCTCCTCTAAAAGCCCTCACAGCGTTTTGCAAAGGGGAAAGCTCTGTGTGCTGCTTCAGTGATTCATCTTCAGCCAACAAGATGACTCAAGATCAAAGTTAGATCCGTGGTGGACCCAGGGCCTTTGTTTCAGCAACCTCTCCCGGTGTGTGTCCAAGCAGAGCTCCGAAAATGTGTCCAATTTTTCTCCACGCCAGAAGGGCAGCAGGCATGGAGGCATCACCCCCACATCACCCCTGCCTTTCCTGAGCAGATTAACAGCGGCAGAGGATGAGAAATGCCCATTAACTGTCCCCTCTGACCCATCCCTCCTGCTGGGTTAGCAGCCCAGCTGATTTCCACCCAGAATTTCAAGCTGGATGTTCTCTCCTCGAATTATCTCCCAGCCAAAATCAGGTCCATGGCAAGAGAGGGGAGTCAAAGTGCCAAGCACTGGATTTCAGCTTATCTTTGTGCAGAGCCTCGCACAATCAATACTGTTTAGAGCTGCAGGGCTCCATCTTCCCATAAAACCACTAACTGGGAAGCAAAGAGCGCAGGGAAGGGAAGGGAAATAATTGCGTTGGTGATGTTTTTTCCTCCTGTGTGATTAGAGCCATAGGGCACTCTGCAGTCAGGGTTAGCACGTGTTTATATTCACACACTGGTGGGGATATTCCTGCTGATATTCCTGCCAGCCTCATGTTTCTTTCATTGCTCAGGGGATTTGTTTTATTGCGTTTTTTTTTTTTTTTACTGGATGCTGTCACCTGTTTACTTTCATCCTGCTACTCGCCTCTGCCACTTCCCACCTTGTCATTCTTCCAACTTGAAAATCCCAGGCAAGAAAACCTCCTGTCCTTTCTGGGAAAGGATCCAGGTGCATCACGAGGATCCAGGAGCACTTGACATTTCCCCATTGTTCTCAGCATTTCCTAATCAGTCTCTCTATCGCAGGCACCAATTAATATGCATTCAGGACAGCTGATAAGTAGGAAAGCAATTCTGAGGTGCTAAAAATAGAATTCCTGCACAAGGGGATTATCAATAGCCACCCTTTTGCCCCATATTTATTTAAATCTGCCTGCTCGCATGCTGACTCCCCAGAGGTATTCCAGGTCTCTGGAAATGTCCAAGGCCAGGTTGGACGGAGCTTGGAGCAACCTGGTCCAGTGGAAAATGTCCCTGCCCAGGGTAGGGGGTGGAATGGGATTGAGCTTTAAGGTCCTTTCCAACCCAAACTTTCTGCCCAAAATTTCAAGCTGGATGTTGTCTCCTCAAATTATCCACCAGTCAAAACCAGGTCCATGTCAGGAGAGGGGAGTAAAAGGGCCAAGCACTGGATTTCAGCTTATCTTTGTACAGAACCTCGCACTGGCAGGATTCCACAGATTTCCTTGGATTCTGTGGAATTCTGGGATTCTGTGATTCTACTCCCACCTGCAGGGGAATCCACAGAATCTATTCCCTCTGTGGGAGCAGACCAAAAGCACAGTGTAACCCCCGAGCTCTCCATGACACCTCAGCAGTGTTAACTGCGGTTGTTTGGGGTAAATGGAAGAGGTTAAAGACGTGCCCCAGTGAGATCAGCACTGCCCGCACAGAAATGAAATCCCGAGCGCAGCTGGGAGGGTTTGCTCCCTGTGCGCTCCTCAGCCTCCACAGCCTGGAGTCACTCCTCGTGCAGAAATGCCCAACATAAAACACGTGTGCCACCGACAGCCGGGAGCACCAGGCTGCTCCCCGCAGGCAACAAGATCCCTGCCAGCCAAAATAACCAGGACCAGAGGTTTGGGAAGTGGGAGAAGAAAAGAAAGAGAAGAGAAAAAGAGAGGAGAGGAGAG
>VZRN01006288.1:1245710-1302772 GCA_013397935.1 Dasyornis broadbenti | reverse complement strand
AGAGGAGAGGAGTGGAGAGGAGAGGAGAGGAGAGGACCACCAGCCTCCAAATGGGAGAACACGGAAGTAAAACAGGCCATCCCCAGTCCTGGAGAGCTCAGAAGAGCTCAGGACAGCTCCAGGCCTTCTCTGCCTGATTTGAGGGCTTGCCAGAGGAGAAGGGAGAGGAGACCACCCTGTTTCAAAAGAACCCTCTGACAGAAGCTGTCATTTTCCATCCAGGCTTTGCAAATAAAGACCAAAAGGGAATATAAAAAGATAAATACAATTAATATTTCAAAGGGTGGTTTTTGTAGGCTGAAGGAAACACTGCAACACAGCAAAGCTACAGAGAAAGAGGTTTTTTGTTGAAGCAGCAAAGGCACAAAGAAACATCTGCACATCGTTTCATGACTTTTAACTGGCATTTTAGAGCTTGGCTAAACCAACAGCTCAGTTGTCTGGCACTTCTAAAACCGGCATTCAGCACAGATGCTTAGTGGAAAGATGATTTTCTTTGGGTTGTGCTGACGCTGGATTCCCATCAATGGGGTTATTGCTGCGTTCCCATCAATGGGTACATTGCTGGATTTTCTCCTGAAATTAAGAGCCATTTTCAACCCTGAATCTGCGGCTCAGCCCCAGTGCAAGCTGCACACTCTGTGCACGGAGCTGTCCTTCCCACAGCTGCAGGTTTCAGAAGCCAAGACTCAGTTTTAAAGAAGTGTCAGCAATTAATGTTCTCCACTGCTAAGACTGCACGTAAAAATGACCTTTTCCTCCAGATGCCTGTAATGTGCCTTCCTCACATCCTAGCACACGTGCGTGTATCGAATCCGTACCTGTGCATCCATCAGGAGGTGCCTCATCAGCATCATGGCACTTTTCAGAGATTCCTTCTCACTGGGCAAAAAGGCATCTTCGTCCTCGTCCAGCGTTTTTGACTTGTTGACGATGAAATGGGAGATCTGGTCATTCAGGGAATGCAGCGATTCAACAGCTGTGCAGACAGAGAACGAAAGCAAAAAAATGGGAATGAAACCATGCTGGAGGAAGCCAACGTAATTTTTTCAGTTTGAGACGAGTGCCAATTGCTCTGGAAAAGTGTGACTGGAAATAATTGGTCCCCACTGCCTCCCCTGGATTCTCCTGAGAAGACCAGCAAAGGTCATACACACAGGTGGACGAGACCCTGAGCAACCTGGGCCAGTGCAAGGTGCCCCTGCTCGTGGCAGGGTGAGTGGGAATGAGGTGGTATTTAAGATATTTAAGATATTTA
The DNA here is from genome assembly GCA_013397935.1 of Dasyornis broadbenti. Lineage (NCBI taxonomy): Eukaryota > Metazoa > Chordata > Aves > Passeriformes > Dasyornithidae > Dasyornis > Dasyornis broadbenti. The sequence goes on along the minus strand of VZRN01006288.1, from coordinate 1,301,514 downwards.
AGACTCCTTCCAACCCAAATCATCCCAGGATTCTATGAGAATGTTTGTAAGCTCAAGCAACAAGTCATGGCTAAAGTGAAAATAAGAAAAATAAACGAAGTCAGTCTCTTGAATCCCAGCCCAGACCTGCTCCCTCCGATGTGCAGGGACCCAGAACTTCAGACAACATGAAGGATAGAAGCTGGAAAAATTGGCTTTTCATTAGTTAGAGTAGGAGCGAGTCAGACCAACAACAAGAATATTGCTCATTTTCTTTCTTCACAATTATTGGTATTTGAATCACTTTCAATCTTTTAAACTCTCCTTCATGGGTTCAAACCCCAGGAATTACAGCTGAGATTCTGCTCCCAGTCACGCACATCAGAGATGCCCACCTCCACAGCTCACAGAAATCCCCCAGCAATTTCACACACTTTATGAAGCTGCAATTCATGTACGAACCAATGGCCACATTTATCTCCACCCAGCGAAAAGCTCTGGACTCGTACAGATTGGGAAAAACCTGCTCCGCGATTTGCTTTTCAACCGCCGCGAGTTCAGAGCTTTCAGTTTTACTGCCGGCTCATTAAATAAATGAGGCCCAAATAATTCTTCCACGTATTCTCTTCGTGCTGGTGGCTCAGGCAGTGGAGCCCTTTGATAAGCTCAGAGTAACACATCACTGTCACACCCTGAACGTGCTGCAAATCCGGCCTTGCTCAGGCTGTTTGTGAATAAAGCAACGTGTTATTTAGGACTCTCTGACAAACTGATCTTAACAACACAAGGCAATTGAGATATGCCCGACCTAGTTCTGTCTAAAGAAGATCTTACCACAAAATTTGAAGTAGTAAAGATTAGCCAGAAACCACCCGTTGAGGAGCAAATCTTCCCCAGACAAAAGGGCCATAACAAATCACAGTTATGTCTCCAGAATGCAGGAGGGAAAGAGCAGAGTCCTCCTTACTGAGAGGGTTTATTTTTCATTAAAATAATAAAATCTGTGCCTGACAACGCCTTGGTGAGGGGATGGGGAGGATTCCCAACTCTCAGGCTGTTCATGCACCTCCCGCAAATAGAAAAGAGGTTTGAGGCTCATCGTGATGGAGGGTCCATTGCAAACCACACCATAAATCATGGAATCACACAGTGAAGCATGGAATGGTTTGGATGGGAAGGGATCTTAAAGCTCATCCCTTTCCACCCCCTGCCATGGGCAGGGACACCTTCCACTGTCCCAGGCTGCTCCAAGCCTCATCCAGCCTGGCCTTGGACACTGCCAGGGATCCAGAGGCAGCCACAGCTTCTCCGGGCACCCTGTGCCAGGGCCAGTCTTGACTGTGTAACAATCGCGCTGCTGGTGGGACTCGTGTCCATCCCATGCCCTGTTTGTCACAAGGCAGCCCAGCCTCATCTGTGCCACCCAAACACCTCCTGCTCGTGGATCCCAGCCCGGGAAGTTGGAAGTTCCCAGAGCTTGTCTCTCTGAGGAGGACACAAGGCCTGGGGAGCAGTGTGGCACAAAGAGGGGGTGGAAACCACGTGTAGCCACATTTCTCCAAGTCACCGCTTAAAAATCATTCTGTAATTGTGTGTTCCTCACACCAAGCAACACTCACAAGCCCAGGGAGCTGCAGGTTTTCCATGCAGGAGAGCAGCAGGGCCGTGGCTGCACCCAGGCAGGAGCAGTTTGATTTTCTTATCACTTCTAGACTGAACTAGCATCTCTATCAGACACATCAGGCCTGAAAGCCATCTCCCCAGCACTAATGCACCACTATTGATTCATCCCATCCTTTCTGACTGATGAAGAATTGAGGACAGATCATTTTTTTCCTATTCTGAAATTTTGGCTGGAGCCCTAAGCCCACATCTGCTTTCAGTAATACAAATGTACAGCAGAGTTCTCCTCCTCGAGCTGATGGCTCCCTTCCAGACTTACACAGGCTGTGACCAGAAACTGGTACGTGGAGAACTTCTCCCAGCCTTTCTGATTTTAAAGTAATTCAAAACAAACTAAATTATATTATCCCAAGTTATTCCAACCTCCTTATCTGGAGCAAGAGCTCTGCATTCTCCGAAGTTTCTTCTCTTTCTCTTTGGGAAGTTTAGTGCTGTTGGAGCAGCATGTGGCACATGAAGCTCAGGGGGGCAAATGCTTCTCTCATTTGTAATTCTTTAGGTTTAGAGGGATGCCAGAGAAACCAGAAAAAAATATTTTCCAGTAGGAATGTGGGAAAAGCAGATCAGTATTGACTTGAACCGATTTTTAGAGGGATCTGCCACAGTGCTGTGTTTATAGTCTGCTCAGCAAAAATAAATCTTTTCCCACAAACACAAAGGAAACTGTATTGGAAAATAAAATCCTCTGAGTCTTCCTCATGAAAGTAAAAAGAGGCATTTCCAAACCTCCAGCCTACCCACACAGAGAAAACAAAGCTGAAAAGACCAAACCATTCCTGACACTGTTTTTCTGGAAGTCCTGTGTCAGTCTGCAACACAGCTTCCAAAGGGCCCTTCTTATAAGCAGAAGAAATTTGATGTTTCTCATTTAAATCAAGAGAAACTTCCTGCCTTTTGCCCACTGAAAATCTAAAGGAGAAGGAGAGAAGGAAAATGAGGCAAACCCTTCATCTCTCACAATGTTACAGCTCAAGCATTTCTGCTGAGCAACACTTCCACTAACCCAGACCGTTCTTTGTGAAAACATGAAATTCTTTTTAAAGGAAAAAGATTATGGACACAGGTTAAGTGTAGATTAAAAGATACTTCTTGGTCCCCTAAAGTGAAAAAAAAAAAAAAAGAAAACAATGAAGACAACACCTTTTCCCTGCCCTGTCATTCCCCTTGGCTCGAGTTTGATAACACATCAGTAACGCTGCAAGCGAGACAACCAGCTAAATAAAAGTTACAGCTGTCAAAGCCCTGTCAGCATCCCAGCTTTTCCCATTCCAATTTCATCATTTCCTCACTGTGAGGGTCAATTTCAAGAGGTGAAGGAGCCACAACAATCCTCTGTTAGCGCTTTGACGTCACCCCAAAAAGAGCAAATAATCTCTTCGAGGGGCAGGGGTTCTGCCTGCTGCTGTCAGGGATGATGTGCTGGGCTGGGGTGCTCAGGTGGGGACCATTTGCCACCCCCAGAAGCAAGAATGGGTTGACAAAGTCGGTTTTCTGCAGGGCAGAGTCACCAGAGCCTGAAGGACGTGCAGGGGAAAAAGGAAATTGCTTTCTGTCGGAGACGAGGGAAAAATTATACTTGCGCCAAAAACTCGTTCAAGGAAGAGGCTGAAGCAATAAAGTTGTTCCAGGAGACCCCATTTTATACACTCCAGCTACTGCCCAGATGAGCACAAAATAAAATAAAGCATAGATAATGTATCCTGAGATCTACTGACAAAAGCCAGCGGAGTCTAAAATTAATTCTCGGCAGCAGGAGTGAGTAAATGAAAGGGGATGGACACGATCGTCACTTTGTCAAGGGAGGCTGCAGGAGGATTTCTGGGCTCGTCAGCCGACTCCACCACATGGAAACAGAGGAGATGGTTCAGTCTGACTTCTGTGTGAGCAGTCAGCTCTCGCCACTGGGGATCTGCCACCGTGGAGAGCAAAGTCAGAAAACGTGGATGGATCCTTTGAAACCCCATCCCAACGCAGCAGCGCTCAGAGCTCCCGGCTGCCAGGGAGAGCTCGGCGGCTAACGAGGCCCTGGGAGCGTCGGCACAGACAGGGATGTGTGTGGGCAAATTGTGCAATTCATTAGCGTCTAATGTGACCAAAGAGCTTCTCCAGCGACAGCCACGGGGGTTGTTTCTGCAGTGAGGAAAAGGAAAATATTCAAAGCACTTCAGACCTTCCCCGTCTGAGCTCTCACTGTGTTTTCTGCGTGGCCACTCCGGAGCCGGATTCAGGGCTCCGTAACACGAGGGGCTCCTGAGTGTCCAAACGCCTTCCAGCATCTCCCGCATTATGGAATCACGGAATGGTTTGGATTGGAAGAGTTCTTAAGGATCATCCTATTCTACCCCTCCTGCCGTGGGCAGGGACACCTTCCCCTATCCCAGGCTGCTCCAAGCCCTGCCCAACCTGGCCTTGGACACTGCCAGGGATCCAGGGGCAGCCACGGCTTCTCTGGGCACCCTGTGCCAGGGCCTCATCTCCCTCACAGGGAAGGATTTTGTCCCAAGATCCCAACTAACCCTGCCCTCTGGCAGTTTGAAGCCATTACCTGTTGTCCTGTCAGTCCAGGCCCATGTCCAAAGTCCCTCTCCAATTCTCTTTGAGTCACTTTAGGCACTGAAATGGGCTCTAAGGTCTCCCCAGAGCCTCCTTTTCTCCAGGCTGGACACCCCTAATGTCAGAGATGATGTGCTGGGCTGGGGTGCTCAGGTGAGGACCATCTGAGACCCCCAGAAGCAAGAATGAGTCAACAGAGTTGGTTTGAATTGTTGGATTTATAAGTCTCAGTTGAAACCACTTTTTGATGAGTGGGTAAAACTGATTTGCTCAGATGATCGATTAAATTTCTGGAACTCTTTTTTTATAATCAAATGATAACCACCTCTGTGACTTCTGAATGGTGATCCCACTGACCATGAGGATGCTCTCATTCCCTGGAACGAGGTGAGAAGGGAAGCTTCCCCTGGGCAACCTGAGGTTTGGGGCGCTGAAGAGACAGAGAGACCGAGTGCACATGGAACAGCAGCGTGGTCTGCTTTCTTTAAATCACTGCCAGCTCTCAAATACTCCCTCAACCCCCCTGCAAAAACTTCTCCTATCTGCACAGGTTTTGGGAGAAATTAAGAATGTTCTTGTGAAATCTCCAAATTCTCTCTTTGGAACCAATAAACAGCCAGCCCTGCAGCTTTGGAAATTCAAGGCGGTTTGGGCTATGGCATGTAGACACTACAATGTGTAAAAATAAGATATTTATAAGGCTAAATTATAAATAAAGCCCGGTGTTATTTGTATTATTGAGGTTGGCTGATGTGTTTTTTGCTGGGTCAAAAAAAAAGAGGACGTGCCAGACACGCAAGAGTTCATTTTTGCCAGATTAATGATTCTGATTAGGAAGCCTTTCCTGCTGTAGCATTTGCTAATTGCATTTGGACACATCAATTAATTTATTCACTCGGCAATAGAAGAAATCTCCCTTTGTAAAAGCCAAGCTCGTGGAATCATAGAGTCACAGAATCATGGAATCATTAAGGCTGGGAAAGGCCCCCAAGATCATCAAGACCAACCTTCAACCAAGCCCCTCCGTGCCCAGTGACCCATAACACGAAGTGCCACATCTGCTTGGTTTTTGAACATTTTCATGGGTGGTGACTCCACCACTTCCTGGGGAGCCTTTTCCAATGCTTTCCTCCCTTACCGTGAAGAATTTTTTCCCGACCCCCAACCTGTTCCCCCCTCTCATCCCAGCCTTGCACTTGCACCTCTCACTTGCACCCAGGGGAGAAGCTGATCTGCAAAGCTGCAACGCCTACGGGCGTCAGGATCACAAGGCTCCGAGGAAACGGAGCCCATTTTCCTCTCCCCAGCCTGTCCCGCCTCTCTGCAGCTGGAAAATCCACCCTGAGCCATCTGCCCCATCCGTGTGCTTGTGCCAGACGCTGCTGACAGACACAGCCTCACAGAGACACTGGGAAGAGCTCAAACTACACCACTCCATAAATATTTTCTCCTGTTACGGCTAAGAAGAGACCCACAGCTTTTTCCTTCCTTTGTGGCCTTTAACTTGTTTCAAAGGAGGCATTCAACGAGCCCCCTCGCAGGAATAATTTACCACACCATTAAGTGAAGAGAAAAAAAAAATCTGGTGTGTGCATTAGGGGCTCAATCACCTTTCAAGAAGCACTGCGAAGAAGCCATTACAGTAATTACTGACGAGCTGGTCTCTCCGGGCTGTGAGTGGTTTGTGTGCAACTGGCGAAGAGCTGCCTTCAGAGCTTCCCAGATGCAAAAGAAAGCCATCAGACCAATAAATGGCACTAGAGTTCCAGAGGAAAACATGCTCAGCAATAAAGCTGGCCATTTCTTCAGCTGATTAGTTTCTCTTTACAAACCCGACCTTTTTGGAAATGAAAATGCCATCAAGAAGCGGAGCTCTGCGGGGCGGGAGCAGCTTTTTGATAATCAAAGCTTTTCATTGACGCCTCCTTTGTGCTGCAGAAGCTCCTTTCAAAGTTGGGCTTTAAACCACTGCAACTGAAATGTCAGTTTTGCGTTGCCCTTAAATACGCGAATATGTTGTGAATCCAGCAACACAGAAATAAATTTTGCAATTTCTATTTACACTCCGCCTCCATTTAAAAGCCCATATTTGAACAGGAAAAGGATGTGAGTTCCAGACCTGTCTGCAAGGACAGATGTCCATATTCTCCTTGGAGAAACCACCTGTTGCTAAAAAACTCCAGTTTATGTATCCAAGATACGTCTGCACTGAGTAGGGAAAGAAAAGTTGTTGTATTTTTCTGTTCATTCTGAGTTTTTTTCATCAGCCCTTTGGAAAGGACTTTCCTCATTTGTCTCAGTTTTTTCAGCTCTAAATCACAGCTAATGCTAGTAACGAGATAAAGTTCACTCGAATCTGGCCAAAATTTTAAAAATAAAAAGGCTCAGTGTTTCCTCTCACAAAAGCACTGCCAGGGTCATCTAGAAAATAAACAATATTTTCCTCTGTGCAGGATCTGACTACAGCTATAAGAACATCACCCAGCTGAAGAAGTGGTCCCATCCCTAAAAAGTTGCCTATTCACCCCAGCTGTTTTAGTCAAACTAATTAATATTATAATAAAAAAAATGCCACTCACTCTAAAAGAATAAAACAACAAATTAAGATAAATTCCGCTGTTATGTTTATGATTATGATGGGAAAATGGAGTTGGAGCAGAGGCTGAAGCAGCAGGGATGGGGTCAGCTCAAGCTGAAAGAGCCCACGACTCCACCAGCAAACCTGATCCAAACTTCATGGCTGGGCTGTTGTTGTTTACAGAAATATTCGAGATGCTGAATTCCCGGGAGAGCTGCAAACTGCCAGGCCAGGAACAATGTCAAACGCTGAGAAACGCGGCAGGCGCAGCGCCAAACCAGCAAATCCAACTCCCGCAAGAGAAACTCCATTCAAACTCGCCAAGAAGCAAAGAAACCTTTCCAAAGGCGGACACGGCGCGGCGACGCCCGGCCCTGCAGCTGCTGCTCTCCCCTTTCTGTCGGGCAATCATTTTTCTGTCGCCTCCACGGCTGATTGTGCAACTGTGCTGCTCCAGAAACAATAGCTGCTTTATTTAGATAAGGAGGAAGAGAACAACAGAAATTCCGGGTGCCAGCACCAGGATCAGACATCCAGCTGCTCTGGAGGAGCAATGCCCGACTGGGCTCCCATGAAAGCTCGTGGATGGGGTGCAGGACTGGTTCCCACTTTGCCCGAAATGAGCTCCAGGGTCTCGGGTGGGTCACCTAAACCCTCAACGCTTTGTCTGTAAACACACGCTCTGCAGCCCATGGAAATGTCACAAACCGCGGAGGGGACACGCCACTGGTGATGGATTTTTTTGGCTTTTCCCTGATACTCAGCTACGAACTGGGAATTGTTCTGCTTTAACAAGCAACTCCTGGTGCGAACAGGATGCTCCATCTCCTGGGTGTCAAAGGTGGAAGAAAATTCTTCCTGAAGGGAGTTTAACAAATCACAAAGTTTTTCTGGGGTTTGAATGAGCTGAAACTGTTAGAAGACAATGGAGCTTGGGTTGTTTCCCACCAGACATACGGAAGAGACTGAAGTTTTATGTGCTGCTGTGAGTGTTGAGAGACCAATTAATATTGTCTTGCTAATCTGCTGGGGTTGCAATAACGAGAGAGGGTCACCAGAAGTCCCGAAAGGGCCTTAAAAAACAAGATGTAAAAATCAAACAAACTGGGTTTGCTCGCATCAGCTCCTGAGATCTTTGTTTCGCCCCTGAGATGGCACTCCTTTTAACCAGAAATGTTAGAAACAAAAAAAAAAGCCAAACCGAAACAAAGCACCAGATTTGTCACATCAGGAAAACGCCAACGATCCCGAGACTTCAATAAAGTCATGAAAACTGGCAACCTGCAAATCTCTCCCTGCGTGTGTCTGTATTTGTTCACAGATAAAAGAAGGGATGGAGAATACTCTTAAAGCAAGTATTTAAATTTCCCTGGGAGCTGCCTTCTTGAGCAGCTCTGCTGCTTAAAACCTTGGATGTGACACTAACAAAATGCTGGGCTTAGCAATTCTACCTCAGAAAAAAACCCCTTTATTGGCAGAGCATTAGAAAAAGCTGAAATTCAAACAGTGGAAACACAGGTTGATAAAGCTCGGCTGAGTACAGCGGATCAGAGGGTCAAGTTTTATCGAGCACTCGCACAAACCCAGCTGTCTCAGGGAGCCTGGGAGGGGGATTTAGTTCCTGCTGCAGATAAAGGTGACGCTCAGGACCACACCAGATGCTCCATCTGCACCCGCCCTGACTGAGAATTGTTTTATTCCTGCGTTTCCTTCTCATCCATTCCCATTCATCCACAGAAAAGGCATCAATTCCTTTTGAAGATTGAGAAACCCACGCCTTTTTTTATTAATCTGAACCATTCAACTCATGGGATAATGTCACCTATGGCTGTACAATACCCTGGATATTTTGAATTATTCGCGATTTGTGGGCTTTTGTCGTTCCTGTGTCCATTACTGCGTGATTTTGGATGTATCATTGCAGCCAATATCCCCAACCCTATTTATGTGGAATAAAAATAGCTATCTAGAAAGTAAAGATAAAATGAGACTATATTCAGCATTTAATAACCTTGACACGATTGTATCTTTGGAGCAAAATCTTCACATTCAAGACACTTCTTCAGTGTGTCATTTATTTTTATGGGCCCAGAACTGAATAAATTCCCCTAAAATAAAACAGATTTTTCCAGACCAGTATTTAAACTTGTTATTTCTGTAAACTGCATCTATAAAATGTCACAAAGGAGTTTTTTTGGTGTGTTTTTTTTTTTTTTTTGTAAAGAATATTACCCTGTGATCAGTTTTGTCTGTATCCATAGCTTCAGATTTAACATTCCCTATAAGTAGGAATAAGTCATGCAAGCAGCAGCTTTAGAAGCTGTGCCAGGGAATAATAGGAAAAATTTCTTCCCATAAAGGGTGGTCAGGCACAGGAACACGCCGTCCAGGAAAGTGGTGGGATCATCATCCCTGGAAATATTCAAAGTGGATGCGGCATTTGGGGAGATGCCCACGCAGGAAATGTGTCAAACTCTTCGGGGTTGTTTTTCTCATCGAAAAACCCCCAAGTTCTTAAGGGAATGTCAATTGGGAGGTTTCATTTAGAAAACATGCAAATCCTGGCGATGTTTAAGCGCATCCTCCTCCAGTGTTTGGGATGTCATTTTAACAGAACTCCGTGGGCACTTCCCATTTCTTTTCAGTCATCTTTTCATTCTACCTGAGCACCATCCACTGTCAAAATTATGACATTTTCACAAAAAACCCAGAACGAGTAGGGCATTCAGTAGTAATTACAGAGTATTCAAATGTTTGTCTCAGTTGGAATCATTATTTTTTATGTATTAGATTTTCAAGATGCTCCTGTGAAGGTGCTTTTTGCTCTGTTGTGTCCAATGGGATGTGCAGCGGGAAGGCAGCACCTCTTCACTTTTTGCATGTAGTAAAGCCTCATGTGACACTAAGTGGATTTTTCTTCCTGATGACCAGGGGGGAAATAATTTGTTTCTAAATTTCCCTACCTGCAGAAAACAATGTCTTCTTTGTTTTGGGTTCCCTGGGTTTTGTGATTCAGCTTTGAACCTTGACTTCACGGCCAAGCGATTTTATATCCAAATTACTCACTCTGCATTTGTAAACTTCGCTTGTGGCATTTATTCCAGCAATTTGAAAGCAGTGAAACCCCCAAACGTCCCTGTAGACAGGGATAACATATATTGCATTAACCTCCTTTCCTCACTTTCATCCGTAGCCTTTGCAGCAGGGTTGTTTGGCAAAGCAACGAAATTAAACTTTAATGAAGGACAAGAGGAGGAACTGTCACCAGTATGGGACTGGGGAAGCAGAGTTTTGCAGGCAGTGCTTGGAAGGGCTGGGATTTTCCAGCAGCTGTGTCCCTGTGCCAAGTCCAAGTGAGGAGCTGGGGCTGCAGCCAGGCCCAGGGAGAGAGAAGATCACTGCAGTGCCCTGGCAGGAGCGGGGCAGCTGAAACCACAACAGCGGCAGAGCAGGACGTATGAAAATGCCTCCGCCTTCTCCGTGACATGGAGTTTTAGGTAAATAGAAAAGGTTTTGACTCAAAACCCCCTGAGGTGACTCAGGGACTCGTTTTGTTTTCAAACCTGCCCACAGTTCTTGGGGCGGCTGATGCAGCTGAGGTATTTCAGTGTCTAACTTGCTTTTCAGGATGGAGCTTAAATACTCCTGGAAGAGCAGGTCAAGGCAGGCATCCAGCCCTGGGTGTCCAGCCCTTGATGGGTAGGAGTTGCCCCAAAATGAGTCTTGTGGAAGCACACCGCCCTGCAGCCACACTCCCTCTGCCCTCACAGCCTGACAAACCCTTGGGGCTGAGCCACACATCCCCCAGCCTCACTGCTCGGTGCTGAGCAGCTCCAACGGCCCGTCCCTTTTTGGTGTGTTGAATGACACAGGGAGAATGACACAGTTTCTGAGAGCCTTTCATCCTCCCGAGGCTCCTGAACCTGTGTCAACAACAGCATTAACATTAAAAGTTAATTCTCCTGTTAATAACCCAGCCCATCAGCAGCTGCCCAAGGGAACAACCCTTCTCTTTGGCACAAGGATTTTGATGGATGAAGGGAAAGCATTTAATTTTGGCATTTGATTGACAGAAAGTGTCCCTGTTAACTACGGCCAAAAGACAGAAGAGAGGGAAATGATAACACAGCTCCATCAACTAATTTTGGTGTCAAATTGAGGGTGACTGGAGACCACACAGTGCAAGGGATTTATTATTTTATTTACTCTAGTTCTTATCGAGTCAGGGTGAGATCAGCACCGAGTCTGCTTAGTTTCAATACCAATGCAAAATATTGTGTTGTGTAAACAAGAAGCAACGCCCTGAACAGCTCCAGCTGCTTAGAGACCACCTCCGCTCTCCCCAGTGGAGCTTCAAGGCCTTTGGGGGACTTCATCCTCACCAGTGCTGATATTTCAGGATGACGTCTTTCCTCTGAATTGCTTTGTCTCAACGTCTCACAATGAATTCAGGAGGCCAACCTGACGTGGGCAGGGTCAGCCACGCGTGGGTGAAGGTCTGGCCTCCAGACGCCTGAGGGGCTGCTCTGCCAGCCTGGGGAAGGGAAAAGCACTGGGAAAACGAGCATAAGAAGTACCCCTGGTCTTTAGAAACCTCATCTTCATCTCCAGCTCCCAGCATTTTCCCTCCACCCACACATCAGAAATAAAGCAGAGGAGCTGTATTACAGCTTGCCAGGTGTCAAACCCAGAGCAGACACTGCCACAAACTCCATCCCTGCAAACGAGGTCTCTCAAGGGTGCCTTGGCTCTCCCAAACAAATGTCAGACCAAGAGAGGGTGGTGGCTCAAGGAAATTCCCACAACAGAGGCATCTGGCTTCATCCCTGTGGATTTCTGCACCCCATTAAAAAGAAAACGACCCCGAACCTGTTTCCTGCCTCCTTGTCGAGGCAGAGTTCCCTCACCTGAACATCCCTCTCTGCTCTTCTTTCCAGGTTTGCCATGGCAACGAGAAAACGGCGTATTTCCAGTGTAAAACAGATGGGTTATGCTTTTAAATTGTCCCCGTGTCTCTAGCCAGGTGATGATATCTCCTGGATACGAGACATTTAGGACTGGGAATACGCTGCAGCACGGCCAGTCCCAGACTGCAAATGCGTAATGGGCTGCAGGCACCTGCCCTGGGCAGGAGGGGATTCATGACTTCAGAAACCCAGGGCTAAAGCAGGCGGAAAACGGGAAATTGGATTCCTGCTTCATTTTGCCGAGGGCTGAGCCAGGCAAGCTGAGAGCAGAGCACACCCTGCTCTGGACAAGCCAAGAGGCTGAAACACGAACGTTTCCATCAGGGAGGAACTCGCCAAACTGCAAAAGGACATTGCGGAGCCAAGCCAGGGTTTCTTAGCAACAGCATCGCATGCAGGGCCATTAACTCCGAATTCCTGCCCGGTAAATCCCGGGCTAGGAAAACCTTCAGAAGCGTACTGATAGCTGGAGTTGAAACACGCGTTTTGCTCAGTCTGATGAAAGGGGAAATCAAAGGTAGCCAGTGAAAAGCAAAGACTACAAATGACTGCGTGTTGGGGAGGTTTCTCTGGGTATCCCAGAGGTGCTGGACCTGCAGCTGGCTGGTAATTAGGCTGTGGAGAGCTGCAGTGCCGGGTCTCTACAATGGCCTCAGCTGGAGCACTTCTTGCGGTTCTGCTGGAGGATTGGTTCGGCCAAGAAGGCAACGAAAGAGCAGCTCATGAAACAGACGGAGGAAAAAACAGCACAGAGAGAGACTCAGAGGGTGAGCGGTGATTCACGTATCACAGCAGTTTGATTTTCCCTGGCAAAGTGCTTCATATTTGTGGGGCTCCACTGACTCGTTTTGTTGCCACTACTCCTGATTTAGCGGTGGCCCAGCAGCTCCAACAACAGCGAGACCAGAGACGAGACCAGGAGGCTCCTCCTGCTCCCTTTTAACCACCATTTGCAATATTCCTGTTGTGATTGTAGCAGAAAGCAACAGTGGCTTTATTTCACCCATAAGTGGCTCTTTATTCCCTCAGGGCCTGACAGCCTGAGCAGCTCTGCTTTGGCTTTGGGAAGCTGCAGCTTCAACGCAGCTGAGCTCAGACTGAAAACACCATCGTGAGAATCGAAGTGTGTGTGCTTCCACCACATTTCAAAGATGATTTTAAGACACTGTCAGGGAGGCGGGAGACGGATTCTGTTTGAGCCATCCCAGCACCGGAATGCGCGGAGCTGGTGACACTGGGCTCGCACAGAAAGCACAAACACACCCAGGGTGTCTCTGTGCAGTGTTTTAAACATCACATTTTCACAGTCTGCTCAGACCACACGTATTCTTCACGTTTCTCATTAAAAGGGCCCTTCTGCTGCTGATCTCTGAGTTACCATCAGAGGTTATGAAGTCAACGTGAGAAAAAGGCAAGGCAGGTACACTTGCAGGCTCTCTCAGTGCACTGCAAAGTTTCCTCCCTTTAAAAAGGTCAGCTCATTTTGGGTTGTCTGCTTGCATCAAGTTTTAGCACTCAACTCTTGCTCTTCCTCCGAGACAAACGGGAAACCTGTCCCAGATGCAGTTCTCAGCCTCAGCGACACACAGATGTTACTTTAATCCCGAGACAAAGACGCCGTACAAAATTTTGCCGTGATTTTGATTTGTTTCTCTGTATTAACACCTTCCGGAGTAAGCAGCTCAAAATTACACTTCAAAATCCTCCCACTGGTATTTTGACAGGAATAAAGGATAGATGTAAATCTGCAAAATAGCACGCAGCAGAGAAGTAGCCACGGTCAAGAAGCAATTTGCTGGCACAATCTCCAGCACCATCTGCCTAAAGCATATTTAGGTGCCAATTACGGTGCTCGGGTCCACTGGATCCAGCGGGTGCGTTCCTCAGCTGCGGAGCAAATCTTTCCAATCCCTTTGTAATTTGCATGAGGAGCCAGAATGATAAACTCCTTAATAATGGCAGCAGATAGCACGCACGGAACTAGAGGAGATACAGGTTTCTTTAATGAAAAGAACATGAGGTTTATCATGTTTTCGCTGTTAAACTCTGACGAGATTAGGCTAATGAAAAGCAAAAAACAGCCTCCCTCCCCCCAGAATTGCTCCTCAGCCTCAGCAGTGTTTGTGGTGAGAGTATCAGACACCTTCTCGTGGGTTTTCCTCCTCGTGTGACAGGCACAGCACTGCCACCACCACCACAAATTAACATTCAGGTGTAAGACCTCCAGTTTTGGGCTTCTTTCACAGTCTCCTCTTGTTACTCTTTGTAACTACTTTTATTTATATGTTAAAAATAAGTAATTATAATTTAAATATAAGTAAGTATAAAGGAGAACTGCAGATATCAGATTTTTTTTTTTTTTTGGTCACATCTTAAATCCCCCAATAGCTCCTGTCCTGGGAAGAGCCTTCATTAGTGCATATTTCCATAGCAAGATGAAAGAAGTGTGTGAGGTTAAAGTTTTCCCTGGAAAAGACGATGATCTCCAGCTGTTAATGCCATTATGTTCCTATTCATTAGCATCTCTGGAAGCTGACAAATATGTTTTTAATGACATTTTTTCCCCCTTAATGCTTTTTAAAGTATTTTTCCCTTGCTGCAGTGCTAATAAGGTGTAAGAGTCCTGTCCTGAAACCATTCACCGTGCCACAGCTCACGCTCTGCTGCGGTTTTAATGGGAAAATTTCCTAACAAATGCAAATTAAACAAACTATTTAGTGGTACTCAGAGTCAACATGTTCACACATTAAAACTTTCCCCAACCTATTTAGACAAGATTTAATTTTCAATGTGTTCTAAATAAAAACGTAGAGGAGAGAAGCGAGAACCTTATTTCAAGAAGAACTTTGCTTGGATCCAGGTAATTTTCACTGTCACAGGTCAGCTGGTAAAGGTATATTTATATTTATATGTATGTGTGTTTATATAAATATAAATATAAATATAAATATAAATATAAATATAAATATAAATATAAATATAAATATAAATATAAATATAAATATAACCATCTGTACTGGTGGCAGAACTATTGGCCATGTGGAGCAGCATTCAAATCGAAGCAACTCTATTTAATATTTCTTCTGCATTCTGTTGCAAACGAATCAATTCCATAAATATGCTTCAAAGGTATCCACCAAATACCACAGTTTCCTCTGTTGTTCTCCAGCGAATCAGTGATCTCAGAATTGAAATAAATCTTTTTGTACGTTTTGGACAGTTTTATAATTTAGAGGCAGATTCCAGCAGGAAAGCCTTGCGTCAACGCAGCGGTTTGGGGAAGATGGATGTTAGCACAATGTCAAATCTAATCAGGAATGACACGCTGCTGTTATTTGATTCTGCTTATCAAAATTATTTATCTCCAATTGTTACTTTCTGCAAAATGCTGTAAGGTGGAACATTTGTCAGTGCTATCAGTGAGGGAGAGGCGTGATTACACACGATTTCTCCACCTCCAGACCATTCGAGCAAGTGCTTATTTTAATTCTTTGTAAGCACAGCATTTGGAAGCACATTTAAATGTTTTGCTGAAGTGGGTTCTGGATAGTGATAAATGAATCATTACGAGGACAAATTACCCAAACTGGGCCATGATCGACCACACAACGCAAACTCCAGGAGCGGAGTGGGGAAGCGGTGAGTGACTCAGCCAGCGAGAGCAGGGAAGAGACTGATTAGCGCAAATGAGCGCAAAGGGCAAATGTGAAGCTATTCAGAATGTAATTTGAAGAGTTCACAGCTCCCACCGACCTCGAAAGGGCCTTAGAATGGCTTGAGGAGAGCTAGGGAAAGCAAAGATCAGTGATCCCCATTCTGCAAGGCCTGTGTGTGCAGCTGGGGCGCAGCTGGGGAGCGGCCCAGGAACCACCACGCGGGTCTTGATCTCTGGGAGAAAGGTGCGGGCAGGTGGGATCAGGGGCGTTTGTAGCAATAATGGTGATTGCGATAAAAACAAACGCTCCTTGCTCAGCACGTGAACTCCAGGAGAGGATTCCCTGTCCTGAGCGTCTTTAAGGCCACCAGAACACGGGAAACAAAGCTAAGAACACGAAACAGCAGTGCAGATGCTCCTCATGCCGGTTATTCCCACAGTCTAAACTATCCAAAGAAGAAGAGGGGGCCATTCAAATGAGGCTTTTCAAGAAGAAATAGCCCAACTTTTATACAGCCCGCAGGATAAACCACACTGCAGCTCCCCTTGCTGCCCGTGGGTTTGGCCAGGCACGGGTCTGTGATGCCAAACAGGGCACCCCCCTGCTCTGCTCCTGCACTGGAATCTCCCTGACCCTCGGCAAACCTTCATTTGGCTGTTTTCCAACAAAGGAAAACTCCAAGAGCATCCACTCCCTCCCTGCTCCCATCCAAGGCCAAGGTAATCCTGCTTCACTGGGAAGGGGAAACCAAGAGGAAAAGCATCATCCCCTCCACACACCTTGGTTCAGACCAGTGGGTTTGACTTCAGCCTGATGGGCGAGGGCCTTTTTTGGCTTCACACGAAGCTCAGATGTGCCAACCCCCCCGTCCGACTCGCACTGATGGGCAGCAGAGTTTAGAAGAGCTCGGCACAGCCCCGAGCGCAGGCTGGAGGAGGATGCTGTCACAACAGCCTCGAGAAATAAAACAGAGCAGCAGCTCCAGAGGCAAAGCCTTTCATCCCAGCCCTTCTCCAAGCACTCGTAGAGATGACACAAAGTTTCAGACAGAGGAATTAATTGCTCTGTTATCCAGCTCCATTTAATGGGGCTGTTGCTTTCTGTTGATAAGGAGAAAACAATGAGATTTTGCCTTTCTTGAGGAAGCCTCCAGCCTGTTTTCCTTTGGTTCCTCCTACACGTTGCTTTTACTCTAACAGAAGTATCTGATATTTTTTCATTTGATGGGGTAAAATAATAAACGTGAGATGAAAAAGGAGAAGGGCACCCTTTTGGCTTGAAATCTGAGAATGCGGCTTCATTGTTCTTCCAACTTTATCTTCTGAAGTTGCCTCAAATGCAAAAAAAGAAAGGCAGGAGGAGTTATGAATTCATAAAAAAGCAGTACAATAGGATTAATCCAAATTCAGGCCTTTTATACTAAGTGTCACCAATTTCTGATATTTTCCCTAAGTTGCTCACATAAGTTCTCATGTGGTTTAATTAACTATGGGGCTTCCATGTGGTATTGAGATACAAAAAAAAAAAAAATAGGTGAAATATTCTCCTCTGGTTAAACTGGTGCAAACCCAGGGATTATTTCTCGATTGGTGGTTTATGATTTTCCAGGACACATAGCAGGGTGCATGGTGTGGGATATTATATTGTAATTTCAGGCAGTAAAACCCATTCTAACTCCTACACCTTTCGTGGTCAAACAAGCTCAAGCAGCCTAAAATCACCCTATCATTAATGCATTTTTGTGCATAAGAGATTAAGGAGAATTGGAGGTATTTTCATTTTAAACAAAGGGCTGCCAACCTGGAAGGGGGGGAAAATAAATGGAATTCAGCTCTGAATTAACATTTGCGTGGGCCAAGGACTGACCTCTTCATCTGCCAAAGCTGCTGTGCGTAACAATGAGCGAGGCACAGGCACACAGGAATTATTCATGAAAGGATCTTTAAGGGGAGAGGTGCTTTCCTATAACTTCATGCTCTGATCATTAAATTTCAGCAAAAATTAATAAATGAGCCCAGGTGGAGCTGAGCACCAGTTCTGGGGGGGGAAGCTGGAAGGCAGGACATAATTTAGCACCTGGAAAGAAGTGGAGAGGACCCGTTCAGACTGGAGATCACCAAAGTTTCAGCAGCAGCAGGGCAGATTGTGCTGCTGCTTTCCAAAAACGAGGGCAAGGCTGCCCCTGG
The DNA here is from genome assembly GCA_013397935.1 of Dasyornis broadbenti. Classification (NCBI taxonomy): domain Eukaryota; kingdom Metazoa; phylum Chordata; class Aves; order Passeriformes; family Dasyornithidae; genus Dasyornis; species Dasyornis broadbenti. Next base: position 1,283,912 of record VZRN01006288.1, on the reverse strand, counting down.
AAATTCAGCTGGGGAGGGCTTTATGGGATGGTCCCAGGCTCCAGCTGAATTCCGGACTCTGGACAGCACAGGTATCGAGACCAGCCTGCAAAGCTGATTCACTACCAAGAATTTCCCCCTGTGTGCAACATTTAGAGGTCAGTGACCCATCCAGAGGGAATATTAAATTAGGGCACGCACACTGCCCACCCCGCTGCTCTCCGGATCCACAAACCCAATCACTGGTGCCTGGGGATCCGTCCCCTAATCTCCACCATCGCCCTGGAGTCGATAGGACTAAATCATCCCACGTTCAAGCACATAAGCTGTCCCCAGCACAAAGGAGAGGAGCTCAAAAGGGACGTGTTTCTCCTTTAAATGACTCGGGCAGCGCTCGGTGCCTGTGGAGATATTTATGGCAGAGCCGGTGGTGGATTGAGGCCTCTCTGGAGGCCGGAGCCTGCCAGGCCCCCTTTCTGCAGAGGCCTTTGGAGTGATAGATCAGGAGAAGTCTCCTGCATCTCCTTGCCACTCACAAAGAATTCATTTTCTGCAGGAAAGAAGTGCTGGCACTCGCCTCAGTGTCACTTCTTTCTGCCTTGTTGGGCTCTGGGGGTTGTGTGGGGTTTTTCTCCTTCTCTTTGATTTCTCGCCTTTGTAGGCGCTTGACCCCTCGGAAATGAAGGAAACGGAGCTGCCATATCCTGGAGGGCACTTCAGGCACGGAGACAGGGCCGGAGCTCAGAGGGGATGGGGAAGAGCAGGAGCTGATGGAGGCGAGCAGCTTCTCCGACAAAGAACGAGCTTCAAAAAACTTTAGCGATGCGGGGCAGGCCACCCCCACCAGAATTGCCCGGCAGCTCCTGTGGGGAGGATCCGCCACATTCAGGGTGAGTTCAGCTGGGGATCACCCCTAAAAGGGGAGCAGTGACATTCCTCTGTGAATCACCCCAAAATTCAGAGGAATCGGTGTGGGCTGCTCCAGACAGCCCCTTCTCTTATATTCTGACCTCATGGCAGTAAAAATCAAAGCAAAGAGGAGTAAAATAAAGTTTAGGAAAATTCTGTGCTGCTACTCTGCACAATCTTGTGTTATTTTTGTGAAAATTGTGGATCTGGCCCTGTGTGTGTGTCTAACACCCATTTCCACTCAGAAGGGTGTTTTTCTTGACCCTGTTTCTTGACTGTTGGGATTTTTTAGTGCCCAAGCGCATTGTTTTGCTAACGTGTTCCTTGCCAAATTTAGTGAGCTTGCTCTGAGCTTCACCCCTTCAAGCCATGCTTTCTGTTAATTTTTCTCACAAGCCCTTCTGCTAACAGCATTCCTCAGTCTCCCAATAAATCACATTTATTAAACAGCACTAAGAAAGGGACCCACTTTAGGTTCCTAAACACCCCCTCTTAACAGTGAGAGCAAGCAGACGCCCAGAACCTTGCTTCTTTTGCTTTTACAAACAGCATACCAAAGGCCTGACACCTTTTTATAGCATCGGTGTGACCTCCCTCACTTCCCTCAAGGAGTGACTTCATCCCTGAGCAATGCCGGGGGCTGTGGATACACCGAGCACGAGTGCATTAAAATGTAATATTCCACGGGCTCTGATTTATGGGCTGTCACTTAGGGCAGAGCATCGTGCATCTTAATTGGCTGCTCCTTTCCAGCTACTTGGTTTGTTTGGGAGATGAGAAATTTTGCACCCGCCATAAATTTTCATGGAGAGACGGGTCTTTGAAAGGCAAAGGAGTTAAAAATGTTAAAAAAAGGCAGCCAGAGCTGCGTGTCTAACAGTCTCTCTGTGAAGTGCATGAGAATGGATCATAGGAAATAATTATGCCTTTTTCTTTGCCTGATTTACAAGTTCCAGGGATTTCCCTGATGGGATCAGCTCTGGGAGTCCATAGAAAAACCAAACCCACACCTTTGCAGCAGCGCCAGGGAGCTCAGGGCCAGCAGAAGATCCCCAAAAGCTTCACAGTCGCAGAGATTATTGGCTAATTACAAAAATCCACTGCAGATCCACTGACAATTTTTAAAAAAGCTTCGACTTTTGATTTGCCTCACGTCTGACAGGGAACGTATCACCTTCAGGGTATAAGATCCTCAAAACACCTAAATCAGACAGAAATACTGTGTGTGCTGGCAGTGTCCTCCTTGAGGAGACTTTAATCTTCTTCAGCCACATGGATTTTCAGTTAAAAACTATAGATTAGAAATTACAAACGCTGTCTGGATCAAAGGAACGCTTGTCCAACAGGAGCAGAAAGGAGTTAATTGTACAGATGATGGGCCCATGGGTCAATTTTAGGGCTGTTAATTACAGATTCGTACTCAAAACCCATTTCCCACCCATCCTGTGGGTAAATCGTGCAGTTTGTGTTTTCCATGACCTTTCAGCCCTCCTCTGTCTCAAGACTCTCCAGAATTTTTCCTTATCCACACAATTACCACCACCTGGTGTGGAACCTGTCTCACACTGAGCCACGCTGGGCTGCGACAGTTTTTGGGGTAAAACACCAGGAACCAGGGGTTTGCTGTGGTGGGTGGGGCAATCACCCCATCCCCAACACTCCCCTCACCACCACAGACCTTCCAGTTATTATTTCAGACCCTGGCTGAGCTGGTGAAGTTGTTTCTGACTCTCTGTGCATTGGCACATTGATTTCTCCACAGCTTTATCCCTCTGCCTTGTCCAATGACTCCACGCAACCCAAACATTTCTTTTCTATTGATTTAGCCTCTCTGTTGGACTATTTGATTTTTTGTTTGGTTGCTTAATCCTTACAATATTGATATTTTTCAGGCTGGCAGCCAAATAAAACCTTTGGAGACACATGAAGTACATATTAAGGGACTCATTGCCCAATAAATTAAAGGTACAAATTATACAACCAAATCTGATGAGCATGTCATTACAGATGACACATTTCGGCACCATGGTGCTTTACAGAAGAGACTGATATTCATTTATTCTTGTGTGGAATTTAAAATTCCAGTCAGCAGAACCACAGAGGGGGATTATGTTACCTTGGACTTGAATTCAATTGTACTTTTAATTCTATTAAAACTCCGAGCTTGCACAATAAAATAATTGTGTGTATTTGATTAGGATCTTAATGACATGTTTGCCTATTACTACAGCTGTTTAAAAACTTAAATAAGCTTTCTATCCCTTGGAAAATTCTGGGAATCAAGATGGTATTTATAGTATTGAGCAGAAGTTTAAATACACAAGACACTAAAGGGAATAGAACAATCCTGACAGAAAGACATTTTCTCAGCATTTTGTCAGACTCGTACTGAAAAAAACCCAGAAATTAACTGAATACAAACCAAAACTACACCTGACCTCTGAGATTTGCGGTGGTCAGTTAATAACAGTTTGAGCAAGCTCCCCCTTCGCTATGCCTAGAAACAGCTTGGGGAGGTGGTGGCAGACCTGGAAGCTCCCTGCAATGCCACCCTTTCTGACAGTAAACAGCTTTTGACCTGGCAGGCTGATCCCAAAGTCGCCTGCTCTTGTTTAGAGGCCATTATTAGCCCCAGAGGGTGTCTTGGGGCTCCTTAGCCGGAGTCCTTGACCCAGCAGGGTTCTGCGCTTCAGCACTGAGCAGTGCCACTGCACATGACTGCTTCCCATGCAAAATTCATCGGAAACAAGGGAGAAATTAACTGCTCTCCTTCATTACTTTGTGTCCACTTGAAGGCTGCTAAAGTGCAAAATAAAAAAGCTCTGTGTGTGCTTGGAGGTCCGTGCGTGTGGGTCCGCATCCTGACACATCAGGGAGGAAATAATGAATATTAAAATATATTAATTATTCATTAAAGTAATATTAAAGTACTGCTTCAAGCCCTGGGATGCTGTAGACCTGGTGCACAAAGTCAGTTTTTGTACTGGCTCAAGACTAAAACGTGGCTGTAGAGGGTCTGTTCTCTCTTCTGCCTTTAAAACCCAAAGCCTTGGGCAAATCTAAGAGTTTACAAAAGCTGAGGAGGCAAGTCCAGTGCTATTCAAAATCTCCTCTCCCCCAGGTTCTCAGCATTGGAAAATCCAGCCCTGCTGCAGGTAAAGCTCAGCTCATTAACGCTGCCTCGGGCACCCAAAGGGTCTCCTACAGCTGCAGCTCATATTCAGAGAATATTTAGTGTACAGATCATCAACGTAAGATGAGATATTGAGGAGTCATTGCCAAAACTCAGGGTGTGGGCTGGTCAGACAAACACCCAAGACAAGGGCAGATGAATGTACAGAGCCCAGTCTCTAATTCCAGCGGATTTCTGGAGAATGTGGCCTAAAAGTGAAGCCTTACTTGTAGAAATGTTATGTTCACAACAACTCTGCCACCTTTGAGGGCTCCTGGCCGTCTCTGACCTTCTCAGGTGAGCCCTCAACTCCTTTTGTTTTCCATCCTAGTTTTAGAGACAGAGAAGGAAAATCTAAATAAATGAACTTTGGATTTTTCAAAGCTTAGCAAAGGTTCAGAGTCACTCCTTGGTCTGTGTGGATACATCAGTCATGGAGCTTTAATGGCTCAGATTCTGTGGCAGACAGTATTTAAAGCCAGAGGAACCCAACAGACATAAATCCTCATCAAGTCAAACTGTCCTATTTTCTTTCTGCCACACGGAGTTTTGCTCAAAGCATCGAAGGTTTTGTTCACAACACAGCCTCAGCAAAGAAAATTGTTCCTTCCATGCCACTGTCGCTGCCATATCTCCAGATCTGTGATTTTTAATTATCCCTTCTGTTGAACCAGTCATCAGAAATGTGAGGAGAGATGTTCAAGAGCAGGTGATTCACGGAGCAAAGTCTTCAGTACAGCAACTCAAAAATGAGTTTAAAACCAGCAAACCCCAACCAGAGTCAGTTTGCAACCAACACCAGAGTGGCCCAGAATAATGCAATAAATAAACAGCCCCAAAACAAATCACCCATCTTCCCCATCCTCAGAACAGCGAGAGAGACCCAAGGACAAGAAGGGCTTGAACAGCAAAACAGCCTGGAGCACTCACACCAATTTTAAGGGGATTAAGTAAAGCTCTCTCCTCCAGAGACTTCAACAGAAACTTCCCCAGGTTGGAGGGATACAGTACAAAAAGCAATTTAATTTCTTCCTTGGCATTTATAAGTAATAAAAGCAGGTTCCAAAAACAACTATAAAGTTTTGCAAGGATATTTCTGGGATATATGACTGGCACTCTTCTTTATCATTTATTTCTGAGCAGAGCTCTGTTCCTTTAGTTCCCAGCCTGCAAAAACAATGGCAACAAGTATTTTAAAGTATTACGGCAAAAAGGCCAGGGTGGATGGGGCTTGGAGCAACCTGGGCTGGTGGAAGGTGTCCCTGCCCATGGCACAGGGTGGGACAAGAAGGAATTTAAGTTCCCTTCCAAACCAAGCCGTTCTGTGATTCTGAAACTTTTAATTCAAGTCCATATAGGACCCCTCACTCAGAGCACAACCAGGAGCTATTCCCTCCACCTGAACTAAGGGCAACAGGTTCATCTCTCACATCTTAATTTTTTTTTTTCCCCGTGAGTTTTTAATGCAGCCATCACTGCCAATCTGGTCACCATGATTGCTGAAAATACACTCCCATGATGAGAGGACTGTTCCATTAATCCCCCAGCTCTCACAGAGGTAATGAAAGCAGCAGGATGGACCTAATCTCTCACCACCCAGATGTCTGATGGCTTTAACTGGCTTTAATTACAGTTTAATTACAGTTACAGTGAGCAATAGTTGAGATGCTCGATGGCTGACAGATGTATTTATTCAGCTATTAACTATTAGAATTTAAATCTGTTCCATTTCACAGATTGCTGTGATGCTACGAGGAATTAAGCACCCATTAATAGCACCCAATAGCAGGTGGGTACCAAGGATGGCTACACTTGCAACTACAATACCAGGAGCCCAGGAAAAAGAAAACAGAAAACTTCCTACAGATGACCAGGGTGAAACTCTGCCATTTATTTTCCTGGTCCCTGACCGTACTTTCGTAGTTGTTTTTGAGAACACAGCCCCGTTTTGCTAAAATAGAGATGTCTCCTCTTTCTGGGTGTTTCTATTTGAAGGGAGCGAAAGCCAAGGGTGCGGGAGCAGAACTGCAGACTGGAATTCGGATGTGTGAGAGAAGCAGTGATTTGCTGACCAGCACACACGGGGCTCTGGGTGATGGAAATCAGCGAGAGGAAAACATCTGCCTCTGGTTTGGGTGGGAGCCTGTCCTGCAGGCAGCTCTCCCGTCTCAGCCCAGGTCTGTGCCCGTGGGACAATTCCTCTCTTTCCTGTGTTCACGCAGAAATCCGACCGTGCCGCTCATTTCACTTCAGATGTGCTTATTCCAGCACTGCTGCTGGGGCAGATTTTCCAGGGCACTGCAAATCTGCTCAGCTCTGCTGCTGCAGATGAGCTCAGCCAGCACGGCCGCTCCAAAACTGCACCTGGGATGTGGGATCCAAGCAAGGGCTGTCGCTCATTGTGCTCCTCTGGCCTAGAGCCATCACCCAGGGGCTCCTCCAGCCCCTCTCGGGGAGCCAAGTGCCATTTGAAAAATTGCTGTGCTGTGCTTTTGGAATGAAAGTTGCTTCCAGAGTTTTCTGTAGCAAAGGGAGGAGGGGATTGCTGTGGCGTTGGTGGGTACAGCCGGCTCCTGAGGAACATCTGAGGGTCGAAGGATAACATCCTGCAGGAAAGGTTCCCTTCTCACACCTTGGACAGCTTGGGGCTCTTCTCTCAGCTCCTCTCAACTCCTCTATTTTTGATAACAACCAGCAGAGTCATCCAGAGAGAATTTGGAGCAGAAATGTGATTTAGCCCAAGTGCCCCGTGTTCAGGAGCAGCCTGGGAAGGCCGAGCTTTGCCAGAGCAGCCACCTTTGGTGAACGTGCAGCTCTGACCGCCTGCCTTCTGCAGGACTCACGAGGAACATGCAAGACACTGAACCCATTTTTCCCCCCCCCTTTCAGATTTTGAACTGGTGCTGCCCTGGGGCTGAGAGCCCATGTGCATCCCACCCAGCACAGTGCAGCTCTGGACCACCCACACGTCGACTCTGCCACAGAGCACGTGAAAAAATTTTATCTGGGATATAAAACACAGGTAGCCCCCATTTATAATTCATTCCATGCCAACTAATGCCTGTTGTTGGGGAAAAAAACATTTGCGAGCATCTGGATGCTTAAACAAGCACCAGAGAAAGTTCATTAATACAGAAATTGAAGTTAATTAACTAACTGATGGTCTCCTCTCTGCCATTCACTTTAAAGGAATCCGCATCCTTCCCTTGGTCTACTGACTGGCTTTATTCAGCTCCAGTTACTATATCAAAGTGATATATTCTGCTTACAAATTCAAGGCAAAGCCCATTTATCTATTACAGGAGGAGAATGGATTTACATTTAAATGGCTGTTCTTCATGTATCTAATAACTCAGCTGAGTAATCAAAGAAGTACAATCTAAGCAGGAGCCTCTCTGTGCTTCGCATTAATAAAGCCTCTAAGATTCCTCCACACATTCCTCCCAATTTATTTATTTCACCAAAATGGGAAAGTTGTCTTTCCCCAGCTGCAATCAGCCCGTGAGAAGGTTGGTTGGGAATTAACAGGCTGCTTGCTTAGGCTTATGTTTCAGTTAAAAATTCAGGCTCAACAGGAGAGCAAGGAATTGCCACGGTGCATGGGCTCTCATTCCTTTGAAAAAGTAAATAAATAACGCTTCAAAGGTGTGAAGAGAATTTTGGCAACAAAACTGTGGTCACTGAGAGCAGCAGGCGTCGTGGGTTCACTGCGTTCAGTGAGAAATTGCAAGGGTTGGGCTGGCCTGATCCAAGCAAAACGATTTGCAAAGTGAAACACACTTGGAGTAGGAAAAGGCCGATAGGAAATAAAATTCAAAATTATGGTAATCAACCCTTTAATTCCTTTTCCTTGGGCTGCACTCAAATTATCTAAACATATGCAGAAAAATCTGTGTATGCATTAAAAAGCAAGTAACTGTAGTTGATCCAAAACTACGAATGGCTTGGAAAGCCCAGAATCTGCTATTAAATTTTGGGTTATAGTGATTTCAACGGCAACTTGACCCCCAAAAACCCATCAAAATCCAAGCCCAAGATAAGCAATAAGAAAGAAAACGCATCTGAATGGAGACGCAGCAAATTCCACTCTCCTTCCCTCGTTGATGATCGGCCGAGTTTTCACTGCAGCAGAAAGTTCCAGGAGCTGAAGAGGTCTAAGGAAGCATTTCAATGAGCAGAGTTTGGAGCTCAGCACGTCCCCGCTGCTGTTTGACTGCAGGGACCGTGCAGCTCCCGCCATGGACACAGCAGATGGCCTAAACAAGGCTAATAAAGATACATTCATGTTTCTGTTGCCTTCCTTGTAAATAAGATTTCCCTGTGGGCTACTAATTTATTAGCCAGTTTCTCTTCAGCTCCTGACCACAGATCACAGAGCTGTGTAGGAAACGTTGAAGTCTGCTGCACACATTCCCTATCTTGTCCTCTCCCACGGCAAGGATTCTGCTCCAGCAATCCTGAATTCTGGGAGAAAGTCTCCTGCTGTGTGCTGCAAACCCAAGCAATGGTTTTGTTTGCAGAAAGTTTGGATTTAGAAACAACTCTTGGGTAATTTATTGATAGATTTTTAGGTAACCAGCTCGTTTAGATTTAGAAACAGCTCTTGGATAATTTATTTATAGATTTTCAGGTAACCAGCTCGAATTCAAGCGTTTTCCCAAGGCCCCACTGCTGGCTGAACGCACAAGCAAAGCACAGAGCAATCAGATTAATCCCGTATCCCTTGTCTGCCTCGGGGCCACGGATGCTCCTCATCCCCCCAGCACCACACGTGAGCTCTTCCTGCACCTTCCAGTGCCTAAAAGCAAAGCAGAGGTGCCGGGAGGATCCCAGCCCTCCTCCCTCCTCAGCAGGAATGAGGAGAGGAGAGCACTGCTGGAGGAAATGCCTGCAACAAACGAAAACACGACATGCTAAATAAAACCAGCTCCATTATCGGCTCTGCTTTCCACCTGCAATTACAGCGCATTTCAGCTGAATATTTTCTTCCTGGCAACCGAAACAGTTTCATTACAGCTTAAATATGTGACAAGGAAGCTGACTGCAGGCTTGTGAAAAGCAATTATTTTGGACACTGATTACTTCCCATGCAGGCAGCGAGGGCTGCAACTGCAGAGAGCCGGGGAAGACCACAGCGATGGGTGAGGGACTGCAGTGTCTGGAGCAGTTAATTAATGTTGGGGGGTGAGCAGGGAGAGGGAAACTCTGCAAACACCCAGCTTAACATTCAAATTAATTAAGGTGAAATGACTTAATATGTTTAGTTTAAATGCAATTAATTTATAGGGAAAAGCCAGCCTAGAGACAGATAGCTGGTGCATCTGGTGCAACAACCAGAGCAACATCAAGTTCCCATAGCAACATATTTGTTAGAAACAAGACAAACATTCTTAGGATGGTGTGGGTTTGGTTTTAATCCGCCTGAGTGGTGAGGACTGCACCAACAGGACTCAAAATATTGAAATAAAAACTTAAGGAGAGCTGTGAAGGCTCATTTTCTTTCTCTGAGCTGAGAGGGCATTGCAGCGAGATCTGAACTAAATCTGGAAACGCAGGTGCTGTTGTGGGGAATTGCAAAATCAGCTCAGCACTGCATTGCATCAGAGCTGGGACCAGTGGCACGGCCCTGCACGGCTCAGCCACAGCAGATCCCGGCATCCCAGCCCTGCAGACTGAGGTAACTGCATTTATGGCTGCTCCAAGGCAGCTCTGATGCTGTGTGTTGCGGTTTGAAGATCCTTAAAATGACTTCATTCATTAGAAACAGCCAGAAGGGCACCCCAAACCTGTCGGCCAGTGCTGTAATTTTACTTTTTTTTTAATCAGTGAGTCACGTCTAATGATGTTTCAAAAAGATGGAGGAATCCTGGCGTACCTGAGCTCACACATTTATTGTTATTATTTTCCAGAGAAGGCTACCTGTAGGTTTAGTCTCCTAAAGCCCTTGGCAGATGCTGAGTTCTGTGTGTGTCAGTGTTTAGGCTGCGCATGGAGCCCCACAAGGCTGGAAAAATTTGCCCAAGTCGAGCACGAGGTGCAAGACCAAGGGCAGATGCTCACAGAGATCCGGGAGGACCATGGGCAGCTTGTTCTTCTTCCTGAGCTTTAAAACCAGTTCCGTTCAGAACTGGGGGGGAAAAAAAGAAAAGAAAAAGAAAATCCTTAAGTGGCAAACTTGCATCGTACTTTCAACTGGTTTCAGGCAAACAGAGACAAATTGATGCTCTGACCTTTCTCAGGGGTGTGAGGCAGTGATTTCCTTCCCCTTTGAGCGCCATTAAGTGGATGTGACATTCAGCCAGCATCTTATTGACAAGTGAATATTCCCCACGCAATCGCCAATCCCAACCACTCAGCTGCCGCGCCTGGATCAGGGATGATGACAAACGGAGCTGCTGGAACACTCCACGAGCTTTCAACTCCTGACTAAAACCACTATTTCACCTTTTACATTCCAGCTGTATCATAAATCTGCTCCTTTCCTCTCCCCTCCTTTAAAAAGCACTGGTACTCGCTTAAAACCAGGTTTTGGAGAAAATTTCCATCGTTGTGTTGCACTCGCTGATTAATTATTTACCAACACCTCCCAAACAGCAGCATTGATCGCAAATTTGTAATTAAGGCTGACTTGTGTTTTGCACTTAGAGTAGATGCTCATATCCTTTGTGTCCCCCCAATTCGTAACACAAACCCTCCGAGTAGTTCAAGATTTTTCTAGAATATTCAACAATTAGTTCGATGTGTGGGTGGTGCCACGAGTGTGGCTGTTTCTTGGCTGCCTGATTTCGGGAATGGATCAACACAGACTCCAGTATCAATGTTTTACAGAGCAAAACACTGTTGATTTTAAGTTGGCATTGTTTCCTCTAATGGCGGTGATTATCTGCTGTGCAGAGGCTTCTCTACCCCATCGTTGGTTCTCTAGAGATGATACCACGGGAAGATAAAAGGCCAGAGGGTAATTATACAGCTTTTCATTTCCACTGATCTCAAAGCACTGAGTAAAACACAAAAATGCCTCCTACACACACCAGTCAGCTTCAGCTCTAAAGATTTACCTGGTAAACAGAGAAAGGATTGAGGCTTTAGAAGTAAATTTACTTGGTAAACAGGATAAAAACATTGAGGTTTTTTTTAAGGATTAAAATTAGAAAACCTCTTTTTATCATCTGAAATATTTTGCCTTTTGCAGACAACTTGGCTGTAGAGGGACCTGATAAATGATAGAAGTCCCTCTGGGCGTGTGGATCCTTGTGCTGGAGCAGGAGCACAGATAAACCTGGAAACAGAGCCAGCATTGAAATGGCCATTTTCGCCCAGAGAATCATCCAGGTTGGAAAAGACCTCCAAGATCATCCAGCCCAACCATGAACCCAGCACTGCCAGCTCCTCTCCCCAAGCACCACATCTGCTTGGGTTTGGAATGCAGAAACCCAAGGGATTGTGACCTCCACCACTTCCCTGGGCAGTTCCAAGGCCTGAGCACCCTCTCAGTGAAGAAGTTTTCCCCAATATCCAACGTGAACCTCCCCTGGCCCAACCTGAGGCTGTTTCCTGCTGCCGTTCCCTGGGAGAAGAGCCTGAATCCCACCTGGCTCCACCCTCCTGTCAGGGACTTGCAGAGAGCAACAAGGTCCCTCCTGAGTCTCCCTTTCTCCAGACATCCTTCCCCAGCCTGCAGATAAAACTTGTGAAGTTTCCAAGCTAAAAGGAACCCAAGGACCCAGGGCTGCTGAAACACGTCCAGAACCTTCAAGGACCAGATTCTTACCCAAAAACTCAGCCTTAGTCTTGAAATACACCTGCAATAACACCCATTTTCATCCAATATCCATTTTAGGGGTTTTCCTGGAAATGAAAATGTAAGGTGATAAAAGCCTAACAAAAAATAGAGGTGCAGAGCTGAAGAAATAAAAAATCCAGGCTGGAAGAAACTCCAATTATTCTGAATTTCAAATCAGAAAGAAAGACCCAAACACTCAAAGCTCCTCAGAAAAGGACGGGGTTTGGGGTTTTTTTCCCTGTTTTATCCATCACACTGGTTAAATCCAAACTTGCTCATCCACAGAGCCAGTGCTGTGCCAACAGGGAAAAAGGAACTTCTGTTGGCAAACGCAGCAGATCAGAGCTGGGTCAAAGCCGACTCTGGAATAAGGAGGGGCCTTTTCCCCAGGCTGGTCTGGGATTTACACTCCCCTCAGGAAGCCAGCACAGCACGGCAATTCCCAGGCCAGCTCTGGGGGGAGAAGGGAGGTCCGTGCCCACCCTTTCAGCACAACCCGACAACAAAAACATCTCTGCCCATCACCCCAGAATGGCCAGAAGGTTTGCAGCCTCAGCCACGCAGATGTTGCTCAGGCCTTGCACACCTGCTCCTCTGCAATGCACAGGGGCTGAAGGGCCCCTGAAATGGAGAGCTCCTAGAGAAGGGAAGGAAGAAAACCGCAGAGAATTTGGTATCTTCCCAAAGAAACCAAACTCAATCAGATTTGCAACGAGGAATCATAAAGACTATAAATTTTTCATATAATGGTTCTATTACTGGGATACCTGCAGGGGATAATCGATAGAAGGCAGTTGCTCTTCTGTGATGATATAACCACATGGAGAAATTTTTCCTGGGTGTAAAGAGGACTTTTTTCTGATGAGCTTTTGAGCAGAGTACTGGGCATCTGTGTCTTTGCCAGGAAAAAGGACAAATCCAGTTATCTAAAATGCTACATGGCTGATTTTTATTACCTGGTGTCCCCTTTGCTCCCTTCTAAATCCAAGGCACGAACACATTTGTAAAGTGTCTCCAGGAGGACCAGAAGCTTGGATTGCAGATGCTTATTTTTGATTGGAAAATAAAGCACAGATTTATTCCAGACCGTTCTTACTCCCTTTAAAAAATGTCTGTTACGAGACCGTGACTTTTATCAAGCCCAATACGTTTCTGTTGATGATAGAAAGAACTAGGAAAAGAGTTAAATTAGAAGTCAACATTTGGGTAAGGGGGAAAAAAAAAAAATTCCAAACCAGCAAAATTGCATTTCCTCAGCTGGAAAAATACACATTTGCATTTCTTGCTTGCACGCAAGGTTTCAATTTGTTTTTAACTTGAGGAACAAATAGAAATACTGAAAATGCCAGGTTGGATTTTTTTTCTCATTCATGGGTCTGTCTCAAACTTGATCAACAAATTTAAATTTGGTATTAACGAGCATGAGCTTCTTCCCTCCTTAGGTAACAGCAGGGAAGAGGAGGGTGAAAAAGTAAATAACATCAACCATAAAATAATGATATTTAAAGAAAAAAAATGGGATGTCCAGTTGTTTATTGATTTTTCTTGTAGTTATAGGACACGATCCTGTGAATTAAGCCTCCCCCAAAAAATCGGGAAGGCAAAATGTGTGTCTGGGGGGAAGGTGCACAGCAGCATAAACGCCCTTGCCCAGCATCACCTCTCCCTGCCCTGGGGAGATCCAGGTGCCACGACTGAAACCAGAAATTTCCAGAAGCATTAGAGTTTGGAATTCTCAGCCCCTGTGAGCGCGACACACAGGAAATAGACACAACTCACTGTTTTCAGAAAAGAAAAAGATCACCTCCGTTTTCCCTGGTTCCGGTCTTTAAAACACGAGGTTTAGCAGCGTTTGGAACCCTCTGTGCTGTAAATCATGGAGGGACTGATCACACCAATGCTGGCTCCGGTAACACCGTCCCCACCTTCCTCCTCACGTGCCCTGCGCTGACAGACGGATTTAGATCCCTGCCAGCAAATCCCATTTGAATTTCCAATCAGAGGCAGTGCCAAAGTTCCTGCAGTTTTACGGTGGCGCGTTCAAGCAGCTCTAATGTTATGTGTGCTTCAGACATTTTTAGGGAGAAAGATGGAGTGAAAAGCAATGAAATGAAATACTTTGCTGCAGCTCTGAGCTGGATGCTTGAACGGGCTCCAAAATGTCAAAGGCTTTGTCTTGTCTGAAAGTCGAAAAAAGTCTTTTAAATAAACTCTTGAGCTACCCAACTCCTCCACCCAGAAGAGAGGAAAAGGAGTTTATGCAGGAATAGCCCCCAAAAGTTACAAGGCTCAGAGCTGTCTGGTCAAAGTTTTATGATCACATATTCCAGTGCCAGACTTGGATGGGATACACGACCATGGCAAAGGATGAGCAGCATCTGCTGGGCTGAGGGAACTGGGCAAAGCAGGATGCGCTGTGCTTGGAGAGCCTCTCCACCCACGGGTGAGGAGTTTTACCCCCAGCCTCTGAATATTTATGGCTCAAAGTGCAGCTGCTCTGGAGCCGCCCTGTCTGCACACTCTCACCCTAAAATCCCTCAGGATTCCTCCTCGTGGGTTTATTCATGCTTCAAAGAGGAGACACCGCTCAAAACGCGGGTTGGTTTGTACTGAGCACCTGAGCAGGGTGAGGGAGCTGTGGTGAAGCACTGCTGAGCCCGCCCTGAGCTCAGGAGCTGAAGCCCCCGATAACTCCATGAACTGCCGGAGGTTTGGGGCAGCTGTGAACGTGGATTTGCCACACCTCGAGCAGCTCTGAGCGAATTTTTGCAATAGCACGGGAAAGGACGGAGACGCACATCCCAAAGGACAGCCCCCAGACGGCAACACCACGTGGAAATAAAGAGTATTGGCTCCCAGCACAGGTTACCTCTCCGAGCATCTTGTATTCAGAGCATTGCTGCAAGAGCGGGAGTGGAAACCTCTCTGAGGAGAATCCAGAACCTGATTTTACATGTCATTCACCAAACACCAGCTCTGCTGCCTTGCCTGGCCCCCCGCTGCCCGTGTTCCCATAACAACAGAGGAGATGCTCCACCGACCCCGCTGCTCATGGACAGCCCGAGCAGCCAAGGGGACCCAGGGCTGCTGAAACACGTCCAGAACCTTCAAGGACCAGATTCTTACCCAAAAACTCAGCCTTAGTCTTGAAATACACCTGCAATAACACCCATTTTCATCCAATATCCATTTTAGGGGTTTTCATGGAAATGAAAATAAAAGGTGATAAAAGCAGAACAAAAAATTGAGGTGCAAAGCAGAAGAAATAAAAAATCCAGGCTGGAAAAAAGTCCAAACCTAAAAGCATTTCTTTTTTATTTTTAGCTCTTAATTTCCCCTGAATCACAGTGCATTTTACATATCTAATTCAATAAAGAACTTTTACAACTCTTTACATAATTTTCTATATAGGATAATACAATAAACCAGTGAAGCTTCAAGCACTGGACAGAGAAACATAAATCATTCCACACAGGGTGAGCTGTAGTGGTGAGACATCAGTGGTAAAACCATACAGGATATTTGCAAAATAAATACAAACAAAAGAAAACCCATTTATTACGATAATTGGAAATTCAGCAAGGAATTTGCTCGGAGAAACTTGCTCTTCCACAAAGAATTGAGATTTCTTCCAGGGGCCAATCTGTATGCCTTGACAAAAGGTCTGTCCAAATTGGTCATATGCCCACAGGCTGTGGAGTTAATTATGGATAAGTTTACTTAATTATTCATCCATTTATTAACCATGGCAGCCCCAGAAAATAAGACAAACACTCTTCTTCAGACACTTTGCTCTCTACAGCAAATAAAACAGCCCTGGTGACTCCTTGCTCATCACAGAGTTATTTCTGCTTATTAAAGGAAATTATGGCACCACAGGTGATACTTGAAAACCACTTCACAGCACGCACAGAAACAAACCCCGAGGGCAGCATCTTACAGGGGACACCCCTTTCCATGTGGGAAAACAAACGGAAGGAGACATCCATCAGCCTAACAGCCCCTCCAGCACTCCAGGGACCGAGGTTTTAGCAAGAGGGGTTTCCAGTAAAGGCCAATCCTTCCACGTTTTCGCTGCAGTCACCAGGGCAGGCTGTGGTCCCTCCCCACGGGAATGTGGCCCCTTGTCCCAGGGACCTTTCGGCTGCCCAAACTCTGATCCGCTGCGCTCGGCACCAGAGCCAGGGCACGGCTGTCACGTCTGGGACACGGGGCTGGACAGCTCTGAGCAGACCATTAGGCCACAGAAAAATCGAAATTGAGATGATGCCTTGGACTGCTGAAGGTTTAGGCTTGTAAAGGGGGGAAAGAAATGGTGACAGAAGCAGAAAATGGCACATGGAACTTATTTCCTAATAAGAAACGTCCTAACTCGTTCTCAGGCTGTTTATGGAGAGAGGAGCCTGCGCTGCCAACAAAAACCCAGCAGGTCAGAGAAAAGCAACTGATCCCACTGAGAGCTGGAGAGGGACATTTGACAAGGGCCTGGAGGGACAGGACAAGGGGGAATGGCTCCGAACTGACAAAGGACAGGGGTAGATGGGATATTGGGAAAAATTCTTCCCTGTGAGGTAGTGAGGCCCTGGCACAGGGTGCCCAGAGAAGCTGTGGCTGCCCCTGGATGCCTGGAAGTGTCCAAGGCCAGGCTGGAGCAACCTGGGATCAAGGGAGGTGTCCCTGCCCACAGCTGGAGTAGCACTGGATGAGCTTTAAGAACCCTTCCAACCCAAACCAGTCTGTGAATTGCAGGAATTCACCTCTTGGAAGAGTCCTGTCTTTGGAGCTGTTCAATGCAGCTCCTCACTGGCCCAGACCCAGCAGACACCAAAAGCTCCTCCCACACCTGAGCCACGTTTTCCCCGTGTCTGCAAAGTGAAACAGAGGCTCTGCCCCCACGAAAGATGAGGAAAAGCCTTCATTCCTCAAGGATGCCATGTGTAAAACGGGAAAAACAAATAACCCTTCATCAAGAGCACTGCAATATTTATTAATGCCTCATGGTAGTTGGGCTAATTAATAATATAAGAGTCACCAAGAGTAATTCCCCAACAGGATTTAGCTCTGAATTATGAGAGTAATTGCTCACCAGAACTTTATTTAGCTAAAACCTCTCCTCTGGCAGGAGCTTCCATGTGCAGCTTGCCCTAAGCTTCACTCACAGATTTATTTTGGGGTGAGTTGTTTCTGCCCTGGGTGTCTCCATGTTCCCTTGGGGTGCTGCAAGCAACACCGAGCAGGAATTTCATTTTCCTTGCACTTACCCACGGCACAAAGACTTTTGTCATCGCCTTGGTCACACGGGCCTGGCATCGATCCTAAACATGCACCAGCCAAAATCCTGCAGCAAGCATAGTGTGGGTGCTCCAGGCTGATCTGAGATCATCTTCTCTAACGTGAAGCTGAATTAAATCAAACTGATGCAGCCCAGAAGAATTTTCAAGGTTGTCTGGGACGTCAAATAAGACTTTTACACAGGGCAACTACAGAAAAACTGAGTGATGAATTTGGACTCATCCCCAGAAGCACGAAAGGCCCTTGATGTGACTCTTGTAAGAGCTACAGTTTCCCAAAATACTTTTTATTTCCTTAAAATGTTGTTTGTTCGTTTGTTTGTTTTTAACAGGAAAATGGCAGATTGCAGAGCTATTGCTGAGAGAAGGATCGCTTTTCTCTTTGGATTTTGCTGTTCACTTTGGGAGGCTTCAACTCATAAAACTAAGAAAATTCTCACAACAGAAAGCATCATAAAGACAAAAGCTCTGCTTTTCAAATTTTAATTTCCTTTTACCCCTACCCTGCAGGTGAGATCACCAGCACATCACCCTCACAGCTGAACATTCCTTGGGCTCAAATTCTCAGGACAAATTTGATTTACATCTAATATGGCCTATTTGATAAACCAAATGCTGCTGCTTGTAATCATCAAACAACATTAAATCAGCCCAATTACCCTGAAATGAACCTGAACCTCTGCAGATCAGCCAGCCTGAACCAGCTATTGCCTCATGGAATCTGATTCCAGCCCAGGATCTGCCCCATCCAGCTCTGGGATGTCGGGAGCTACCGGCGAAGAACTGGGCTGAGAATTGTGCGGTTGGTGAGGAGGGATGGAGGGGATGGAGGCGATGATGAAGGGATGGAGGGGATGGAGGCATCAGGAAAATTAATCCACAAACGCCAGAGGTTTATGTCCAAAAAGGAGACGGAGGAGTCCTGTAACTTTATTCATGAATAAAGGGAGAGGTCATGGGCATTTCCTGTGGGGTCTCTCAAACTGATAGAGGACGCAGCCTCTGTCATCCTGATTTCCCAGTCACAAGTTCCCTCTCTCTTTCCCCATTGGCTGAGGTATTCGAGAGGTACAGACTTCCCGGAATGCCTGATGCAGATCCCCATAAAAGACATCCCCCCTAATGCAGATCTCCATAATGTACATTCCCCCTAATGCAGACCCCCCTAATACACATCCTCCCTTTCTTCTTCCTCTTGTGTCCCTGTTCTTGTGACGCAGTCTTGGGTAAGTCAATCAGGAGAATTCCTATGGAAATCTTCCCACTGTTTCTCTCAGTATCGGTCTTATCTTACCAGCAGACCCACAGTTTGTTTGTAAAGACCCTCCCTTCTCATTCCTTTCACAGGGATGGAGGGGATGAGGGGATGATGAAGGGATGAGGGGATGCAGGGATGCAGGGACAACTTGAAACAACCACAAGTGAGGGAGAACCAGCAGCGTCTCGCACTGGAAGTGCCTTGCCACCACCAGGAGCCCAGCCCTTGCAGGGGACACCGGGAGCGGCGGGAGCCCCGCGCTCGCCCTGCCGTGCCCTGGGGGTTTGGGGCGCCACACACGCTTTGACACCCAGGAACCCGGGCAGACTGGAGTCGGGCCGGGAGGGAGCTCAGTGTGCAGCGTACTCTGCCTCCCTCTCCTGGCCTGTTCCCAGGGATTCCATAAATCAGCCGCTCCGGGTGCAAAGCGAGAGCAGCGCTGGGAGATTTGTGCATTTCGGGCGCCCAGATCCTGCAGATGAAGAGTGGAACCCTGGAAACGCTCCCCAGCATTAACTCCAGCCCCTGTGCTGAGGCTGCCAAACCCACGCTTGCCACGGGCCAACAAAAGGAAAGAGAAACAGCCCAGCCAAAACACCCCTAAATCCCCCTTCAGATCACAGGTATCAAAGCCCAGCAATTCCTACTCAGCGTTTCTTCAAAGAAACGATCACAGTCCCACTCTCCCATTAATCATTTTAGATTTATTACAAAATGCCCTCCCCAATGGACAGAGCGGGGGAGAAAAAGGCATTGAAGCCACGATTCTCTAATTCAATCAACGTGAATGAAAGCAGCAAACCTCAAGTGGAACATTACCCAGCTCAGTGAGGGTTATGCATAACAAAATCCCTCTCTCCACGGGGAAAACACAACTTTCCTGGAGTGCAGTCAAACAGCACTGGACATTCCCAGGTAACTGGGGCCAGCTGGGGTGGAAAAGCTGAAAGGGAAGGGGAAAAAAGTTAAAAAACAACTAAAACCCCTGTTCCACTCCCAAGGCGAAGCAGCAGCTCCAGCCTGCGTTTGGGTTTTATGTGGATAAGCCCAAATGTGTGATTAATGCTTGGCAATAGATGTAGCTGGAACACAGTAAAATGTTAAGATCAATAGGATAATTAGCGTTAGATGTAATTAGATCCACGCAGTTGGATTCTGGAGGAGCTAATTTGTGTTTTAAACTTTCTTGTGTGCCTTTTGCCATCAAAGCTGGAGATTATGGTGACTTTGGTTTTTTCCCCCACATGGTGAACATTAAAGTATTAAATGGTGGGAAGACCCTCACGAAATGCTGGCACTAATTTCATCCATCTCCGATTCTAAGGAATATCAAATTTTAACTTAAATGCAGAATTCCATGGAAAAAAAAACCCAAAACAACTCACTTCTGAAATGCCTTCTCCGGGGTTCCCACATGTGTATAATAAATCTTCACAGGAGTTAATCCCATTTAAACAACTGTGAATGTTAAATTACCCTTCTAGTTCATTTACAGTTTGCCTTGAAGATAAAAGCTTTGTTTTTATCTGCAAAAGCAGCATTTTGCTGTTTACAGGAAACAAATCCCACGTTATCAATTTGCGTAGCTGGCATTTAGCATTTGATGTGTTTGCTGCACTTAACACATTATTTACCAAAACCCTGTGTTTTGGGAAGGAATCTCAGCTTTCAATTAAGAAATGGAACTGGGAAATAGAGGACATTCAGAAACGCAAATCCTAGCACAATGAATCTTTTTCCTAATCTTTTTTTTTTTTTTTTTTTTTTTTTTTTTTTTTTTTTTTTTTTTGAAGCAACCGACTTGGCTGGGGCTGCCCATCCCAGTAGCCTGACAAATCCATGGGAATTTGTGATGATGGATCATTATTTTTCAAGTCAGTGTTTTACTGGCATCTTGAGAACACAACAAATTGAAAGACAAGCTGTTGAAAAACAAACGGCTCTCAGGCCTGTAACAGGCCATTGGAAATGGGCTCCCCAAGCTAAAAAAAATACTTTAAAAAAGAAAGAAAGAGGAAAAAAATGGGGGGAGAAAGGGGGTGGAAAGGAAAAAAAGTTTTACGTTTCTTGGAGAATATTTGTGCTGTCTATCAGAATACATTTCAAGAAACAGATTTTTTTGTTTGTTTGTTTGTTTTTTGGTTTTTTTAATTGCCCAAAACCTTTTACTTAAAAGCAGGTGCTTGATGGGAAATCAGGATCCAGGTAGGAGCTGTTTTCCTGGAGACACCCGGCAGCAGCCACCGGGGGTCAGCACCACAGCACAAAGGATTTATGTTAAAAACAGCTTTTCTAGAAAAGCTCAGTTATTCAGGCTGTGGGAATCGGCCACAGCCAGGCACAGAGTGATGCAGAGCTGTGTCCAGGAGTGGGGCTGGATTATTTAGTGGGAATTTTAGCAGTCATGGGTAGAGCTGATTCTTGAGAGTGCTTTGCCATCGTTACCTGCCCATGGGTGAAAATCAGAGGAAGAAGCTCCAATCCTTCACAATCATAAAAATGACATCATGATTTAACCTGTTTGACTCAAAACTGGAGCCTTCCCAGACCCCTCCGAAGCTGGGAAACAAACAGAGTGAATTGATGCGCCCAGAGCTGTGTAGCTGCCATGGCCAGGCCACTTTTAATATTTCCAGCACATTTCGGGGAACTCAGGAACCTTTGCACCGCCCTGCCCCAGGCTCCCAGTCCAGTCAGGACAAATCAAACCCTTGTTTAAAGCCTGCAAAACTTAATGCACTGTCCCAGCTGAGCACACAGCGCTGTTGGCCATGGAATCCCGGAATGGTTTGTGTCAAAAAGGACCTTAAAGCTCATCCCGAGCCACCACTGCCATGGGCAGGGACACCTTCCACTGTCCCAGGCTGCTCCAAGCCCCGTCCAGCCTGGCCTTGGACACTGCCAGGGATCCAGGGGCAGTCACAGCTTCTCTGGGCACCCTGTGCCAGGGCCTCCCCACCCTCACAGGGGAGAATTCCTTCAGTTTATCCCATCTATCCCTGCCCTCTGGCAGCCTGGAGCCATTCCTCCGTGTCCCTGCACAAAGCCCCTCTCCAGCCTTCCCACGGGAGTCCTGGCACCAGCGCTCAGCAACGCCCAGGGCTGCTCCTGGCAAAGCTGAGGACGAGCTCCCCAGTTCTGCAGCCCCTGGCAGCAGCTCTTGCCCTTGTTTTGGTGCCTGCAAACCCAAGCTGATCAGAAGCACCTCTGTAGGACAACCTGAGCAGCTCAAACAAGGGACAGGGACTATTTTTATCCAGGCTGGAAGATGCTGCAGGGAGCAGGAAGCTTCATTTTGCTCTAACTTGCAGCACCAGGTGCCTTTTGTTTTGCCAAACCTTAACAGACACGCTCTGAACTCCCCGGAATTTAACTTATTTACTCTTTTAACCCTTCAGTGAGGGCAGCACTTCCAGCCCCTTCACGAGTGCCAGTGAAGGACACAGAGTATAACAAACCATAATTGCATTGCTCGGAGTGAGCAGGAAAAAACGGAATAGTGGAAATAGAAATAAATCCAATTCCCTGGAATTTGCCGTCCCCACAGAAGGCAGCACAGCCCCGCTGGCAGAGCAGGAGCCAGGTGGGTGAATTGTGCCATTAACCTGGCTCTGGGAGCCCTTACAAAGCTGCTTCTTGGGCCAAGCCTTACAGGATAAAATTGCAAACCCACAATATTCCTGATCTGCAGCCCCTCTGCCACAGCCCTCAGGACACTGAGTTTCATTCCTAGGCTCAAAAAGGCAACAGTTCTGGAGCTCCAAGGGCTTTTGTGGATATTCTTCCATAACTGCCCCTGGAGCTTCAATAAAGATTCGCTTTTCTATTCCCCCCTGTACTAAAATTATCTCGAGTTTCATTTCTAGGCTCAAAAAGGCAACAACTGCGGGGTCTTCTTTCTCTTCTGCAGAATAAAACCCACCTATTTCTCCCTCCCTGCCTGTTTTCTCTTCACCAGAGGTTTGATGACGCTAGATTTTCATTACAAAACTGATGGAACCAAACATATTTCTATTCAAGCATAGTTTTCCCATGTTTAAATTTCATATATTGAGTTCCATTCCGAGCCAAGGTAACATATGGACATTTCGAGGGTATCACATTCTGGCTCTTCAGGAATGTTTAATTTTGGAAGGGCTCACAAGGTTTTTATTCCACCATTGCTTTAGCCAGGAGGATAAAGCACGAAGGCAGCGACACCCCAACCTTGTTCAGCTGATTTCCCAATTAAACTCACGATGGCCTGGATGTGTTCTAGCAAAATACTTCCATTATTTCATGTCAGAATTTGAGAAAAAAATATCCATTTACACGATTCTGAAAAACCCCCACCTACCATAAAGTAGGATAAAGCCAGAGCAAAGGCAAATACTTCGCTTCACGTCTTTCATCCCCTTTTCCTCTCTATTAATGCATGGCCATTAAAATTGCCTCCAAGACCTCCAAAGAAAGAATAATAACTAATTCCTGCTTGTAGCCACAAATCGAATCACACCCGTGTTTTCAGTTCATTATTTCGGTGTCATAAAAACAGGAGGGTTGCAATTGCAAGGAATTATTACGTCCACACACTTTGCTACGAGCAGTAACCGACAAAACCAAATGAGTCCATCAGGAGGGCAGATGAGCACTGCCCGTAATTGAATCAGGAGTAAATCAGTTCACAAGTGCTGCACACGCAGATGCTGTAATAACGGAGTCTGGTGAGATGACAGGGAGCAATTTATATTTAAGTTATGCAAAAAGAATGGTTCAATACTTTCTCTGTTTTCTGTCTTTGGTTTGGGTGTTTTCTTGTCAGACACTTGGTGGCTCGCAGCAGTCGTGACATTTGGGAAAAGCTTTTCCTCGTTGTTTGGGGAATAACCCCCTCCTGCCGTGCATTATCTAAACAGCTGCAGGTACAGCATATATACAGAATATACAGAATTTCACACTCAGTAGGACATCCATGGCCCCCCCTCAGTGGCTGGACTGGGTTTGAGCACATCGGCCCCACATGCATGGGACAAGGGAATGAGGTGACAGAGAGGGTGGGGTGCAGATCTGCAGCCAGGGCGCCTCAGCTCCCAAGAGCTGCTGCAGATTTAATCGGAGCCCGCGGGGCCAGGGCACTGCTCTGGGGAGTAAAGCACCAGACCCATCAAGGAAATGGGAATTCAGCTCCAGTCCAAGGCCAGATTTCACCATCTCTTTAATCCCCACATTCCCCGCATCCTCATTTTTGGAAACTATTGTTTTTTCCCCTCTTCCAAGCAGGCACAGTCCATCACCCCCAGGACACCGAGTACTGTTTGGCCACCAGAAACACCCGAGCTCTGCTGGAAGAGATCGCTGCCCCACATTCCCAGCCAGGCACTGCCATTCCCAGGAGCTTTTCCGGCCTGAAACGAACCAAAGCAGGAAATCCTCTCAGAGATAACAAACCCTCCAATCTGCTACACCCCGCTTTGCTCGCTGAAACGTGGCCTCCGTGGTTCTCTCAAGCACTTCACGTCGATACTTATGGGGTTTTAGGGGGTCCTTGTCTGAGGTGCCTCTGCCCTGCAGGGCCCAGCGAAGCTCCCAGCTCACCTGAGGTTCCCCAGGGAAACAACAGCAGCGCAACACTTGTGTGATTAAAAGGAAAACATTGCAGAGCAACAAAAGCCGTAGACAGCAAGTGGGCTCCATGCACTGCTTTCCTCCTGGGAGCACAGTCATACCTAATGAAGTGAAGAGAGGGAGACGGTGTCACTTCTTTTTATCCCTAGTAACAGCTCGTTCTGCTGGGTGGAAGAGAAAAATATTAGTGATTTTCCCATTTCATTTCTGTGGCCCCTGAATCTGTTCAGCTCAGGCAGGAGCACGTCACCTGTCAAGGGGAATTTTGACTCATTGCTTTTCTGGGAAGAGGTAAATGATGTTTTCTCCTAGTTCTGGAGCTGGCCCTGGAGAGAATCAGATTATTCTGTTCTCCTCTAAAACACAAAACTCCAAGGGCTTCTGGAGCCGTTTGTTTCCGATCCATTTTTCTGAGATGACAAGAAATGTGTTTGGTTTTGACAAAAATGACACCACTTTCTACATCAACACACACAACGCGATTCAGCCTGGCAGTTTCGTGCAAGGAAAGTTTGCAGGGATTTTTTCCGCACATTCTCAGGCACCACAGTGGTGGGCACAGATTTCTGTGGTTGCTTTCGAGCTGCTGGAGTCTGAAAACACCAGCACATAAACCCAGACCCCAGAGCCATTCAGGGAACAGAAACATTCAAGAAGAGTGAGGTTTAGAAAAAAGAAAAACCCCAACAATTCTACCCCTGCCAGGAAATCTGACAAAACAAAGTAACTGTCAATTTTGTAATGCTGCAGTCAATGATTTTCTCTTCCAGGTGTCTGCAGGGCTGGCCAGCAGCACAACAGCCTCGGGTGCCCGCATTGGAGTGACAGGACAAGAAGTAATGGGTTCCAACTGAAAAGGGGAAATTTAGGTTAAATATACAGAGGAAATTCTTCCCTGTGAGGGAGGTGAGGCCCTGGCACAGGGCGCCCAGAGCAGCTGTGGCTGCCCCTGGATCCCTGGAAGTGTCCAAGGCCAGGCTGGATGAGGCTTGGAGCATCCTGGGATAGTGGAAGGTGAAATGGCAGGGGGTGGAATGGGATGAGCTTTAATGTCCCTTCCAGCTGGAGCCATTCCATGATTCTGTGACTGACGATCACGAGGCAGTGAAGCCTCAACCCAGCAGGTCACTGGTTCCCCACCCAGGAGCACCAAACCCATCTCACCTCACCCACCTGATACCTGCTCTGGTTTCTTATTTTCCCAAAACCAGCCAATCTAACCTGAGGCACAGTAATCAAGCCAGGCTGCCGCAATCGTGTTTGAAAACATCTTCGGCATCCACACACCCCCTCCTCTCCTGGGAGAGCAAATGAAACAGCTTGTTACCATGAAAGATTTATCACTGACTAATGCACGTAGGAAACCTGATGCTCCAAGTGCCAGGGAACATTCCCAGCCCTGATTCCATGTGGCCTCAAACCAACCGAGCCCGGCAAGTCCTGTGCTGGCTGTTTGCTGCTGCTGTCCACAGCAAGAGCTGTCACTGAAGGTTTGCTCTGGGAGCTGGAGCCTGAGCTCACCAAGTGTTGTTGTTCAGGAAACCCAGGCGCAGAAATGACCACGGTTTTGAGATTAATCCATCCCTGGCAGTGTCCAAGGCCAGGCTGGACAGGGCTTGGAGCAACACGGGATAGTGGAAGGTGCCCTGCCCGTGGCAGGGGGGGAAGAACCAGGTGGGTTTTAAGGTCCCTTCCAGCCCAAACCACTCTGGGGTTCTGTGCCATCTCCCTCCATGCCCCATGGGCACTGCTCAACTCAGCTTTTGGGAAGAGGGTGAAACTGCAGCACCTCTGCTGTGCCTCAGCTCCACGCAAAAGGTTTGAAACCAGATCGTGGGTGGTTGGTGTTTCATTAAACCACGGGAAAATGCACAAGGGACGGAAGAGCACAAAATACGAGAGCACAGACGGCAAATGTTCATCCCAGCCTCACTTCTGGAGGTCAGAGATTTCCTTCAACATCTTATCAGGGGTTGAAATTTTCCCATAAATCACTTTATTCGGAGCCAACACCCATCAGATTTGAACTCTGCTCCAAGGAGCCCAGCTCCTGAGCAAGCCTTCACCCAAGCCAGGGGGTACAGAGCAGATCTTTTTAAAATATTATTTTATTTGTTTAAAAAACATATTCAAGCACCAGATGAAGGAATCCTGTGTTGCATATTCCATGCTTTGTTTGCAAAACAAAACCTTTGCAAAAGATGCCAGAACAGATGAGATTCCAGGGATTTCACGCTGTTTGACAAATATTTTGCTGAGGTAACGCCACATCAGCCTCACCTCACATTCCCCTGGAGAGGAACTGGATCAAGAGCCAAACTACAAAAGCAACGGGGAAAGGCAAAAGCTTTGGGACACGACATTTCCATAGAAGAACTCCCAAGAAATTTGTATCATGTCCTGAATTTTCTTCTTCAAACCAAACTCACATCCATTTGGGGAGCAGCCACCAGAGTGGGATACAGAGTGCACGTACTGGATAATAAATACGGAATGGAAAGAGAATATGGAAGAGATTCACTGCAAAATCCTAAGGTCTGGATTATTTTCAAATTAATTCCTTGTTCTTTCTGGTCATGTCTTGAATCAAGCTCCTTATTTCATAACCAATGGGAAATTAACTGGCAGGATTTAAAGAAAAAACATTGGGAGCCTAACAAGTGAGCAGCATCTGAGAGCCAAGGAATTGATGGAAAATGAAAATTAATCTAATGGAGCAGTGAGTCAGAGAATAATGCATGGCAGTAAGTCCAGAAAACTGCATTATGCCAAACAAATTGCTTGGAATTTGCCCATGTTTCTCTACAAAGCCTAATTCTTCCAGAGAATGCTCAGCTCTCCTGGAGATCAGGTCTCGCTCCATATATTCAATATTTCATGGGAGAGCAGACAGGAAATACCCTTCAAATTCTGAGTCACCCTCATTTTTAAGTTTGGTTGTGGCAATCATAAATCTTTCTGACTTCTTTTTGGTTTTGGCTTTTTTTCTTTCTAAAATGAACAACTAGAGCCTTTCATCTGTGTTTTAGCAAAATTTGTAGCACAAACCTGTGCCAGATTCAAATCTGTGCTTCAAGGAAGATCTCCCAGCACTGCCTGGCAGCAGGAATTTCTTCTGGGATCAGGTTTAGGATGGGGCTCTGGAGCCAGCCTCTTTCCCAATTACTCCTTTTGGAAACCACCAGCCTTGTGGTGAGGCTGGAAAAAGCAAAAAAACCCCTCACCCTGCAAGGCTTGCCAGTGAAACAGAAACCTTGTTCCCTGAGGGACCCCAGGCAGGAATCACAGCACCTCTGTGGGAATTCCACTCCCTCGAAAGGTGACACTGGCAGATCTTTCAGGCCTCAGCCAAATTTAATGCTTGCTACAGCAAGGATTTGCTGCCTTGGGAAACTGGAGTTTTGTCAGCGAAGTCTCAGAGCAGCGAGCTCAGGCAGCTGCAGCCTCCCCGTGCCCACTGTTCCCTGAGCTCAGGGCAAACAAACACCCAGGGGATCGCCAGGAGCACATCCCAGCAAATGAAGTTATGGAGGTGCAGCAAACTGGGCAGGGAAGGGGCAACAGCGTAAAATGGGAAGAGAGAAAAATAACTTTCCAAAGGGCATCCCATGAGCTGTGCCAGCAAACGCTGTTCCAGGGGTTAAATAAAGAGCAAGGATTTGTGCAAAGGGCAGAGCAGCTCTGGAACAGGGCTCCCGTGAGCCAACACGCTGATAACAGTGATTACTGAAATCTCCATAAGTTATGCATGAATAATCAGCCAATTATGCAGAATCAGCTGCACAAACTCCCCAACTTTTCAAGTGTTCTACCAACAGGGATGAGGTGTAGCTGGCAGGGGGAAAGTTGACTTTGAAACATTCGGTGTTCGGTTTTCAGAGCAGCACTGGGAGGAGGGGCTGTGTTTGCAGGGGAGCACCACACACGCTCTGGTTTCCCCACCAAGAGCAGGTAACGCCACACACAGCCCAAGGCACATTTTGCAAGCAGAGCCCAGCCCCGCTCACAGGTGCTTTGGAGGAGAAGTGTCCTTACAGCAAAGGCAGAAGCTGTGAAAACCACGAGATGGCTGCAGGTGGTACATCAAAGTGTGCAGTCAAGGCTGTGATCCATCTCGAGCTCAGCAATTCTCCAGGCGCGAAATCTGACATTTAATTAAGGCCAGCACCTTTATCATTCAAGCACATCCCAGCGTTATTAAGCCTCGCCAATGACAATGAGGTGGCACTGGGTGCCTACAAATCTTTCTTATTTGGACGGTTTGGGTCAGAACTTGGC
This sequence comes from Dasyornis broadbenti, assembly GCA_013397935.1. Taxonomy (NCBI): domain Eukaryota; kingdom Metazoa; phylum Chordata; class Aves; order Passeriformes; family Dasyornithidae; genus Dasyornis; species Dasyornis broadbenti. The sequence goes on along the minus strand of VZRN01006288.1, from coordinate 1,255,638 downwards.
TCCTTAGAGGTTGCTGTTGAGGGGAATCACAGGGGCAAGGTTTGGGTCTGTGGTTTGTGAAGGCGTTTGCACAGCCCTGCTGGACGCTGAGACCTTTTGTGGCTCTATGCCAAATGTCAGCTCCGTGACACGGGACACGAGTGAGGAAGCAGAGCTTGGTGTCCCAAACCTGGATCCATTCCCTCTTCCTTAGGGCATCCTCCGTGCCCACACTGCCAGGCCTGTGGGCACAGACACATCCCCAGGCTCCTCAGCTGAAATTCTGCTTTCAGGGGTGCTGTGTGTGCATTGTCATTGCCTTAAGGAGAGAAAAATTCATATAAACACACATGAGCGACTGAAATCCCTTTGGATGTCACTGACCTCCATGGCAGCCATCCTTATATTGCACCTCTCCTTGTACCTGAGAAATACCTAGAAAATCCTACCAAGATGATCCACCAGAGGGAAGAAAATCTCCTGGTTGACTGACTGAGGTGGGATTTGAAAGCCCAAGAGCCCCAGGTTCCCTCTCAGGTATTTCCCTCTAAGACAGGGAAAGGAAACCAAACCAAACTAAAATTACCATCACCTAGTTGGACTTGCTAATTTGGGAAACAAACTGCTCACCCAGGGCCAGGGCTTTCTCCTACATCTCTTCTTTGGGTAAGGCCTGACACAAGGGATCCACAGCCGCTGGGCGGATCCCAGGACACGTAATTGCAAAGTTTAATACCAAACCCGCTTGAAGATCTGCCTGACATTTTCTTGGAGGCAGCAGCACGATCTCAAGCTTGATGAACTGAGTAGCTGTCAGCTAATTAGTCTCCTAATGAGTCATCATCCCAGCTCTACCTGTGAAAGTACGAGAGGCAGAGCAGAAGTCCCACAGAGATCTGTAGGAAACTCTCACACGTAATATTTTTAATTTCACCACATAAGTAGAAACATGCAACCCAAACATCATTAGTTACAGAACTGGCTCATAGAAGAGACAGAAAAGAGAAGGAAAAAGGATGGGATGCTTTGCAGGACAGATTTGCCAAGGTACCTGCACCAGCACAAACAGTAATAAGAAAATATCAGCAGATCTGAGTAAAACAAGCACTAAAAATTCAGAGCAAGTGTTGTTATGGCATCACTGCAGACATTCAGGTTTCTCCACAGCTCTAAGTAAACAAACACATCCTTCCTCAGAGCTACCTGTCATCAGGGATAGGAAAATGGGAGTAAATCTTGGAAAATCCCAAATCCAATCTGTTAAATATGGGGTTCAGAGTGCAATTTGGGAGGAGAGTGAGTGCACAGCTCTGGGGCACTTCAGGGCACCTGTGCAAGAGGCAGACATGGAAAACCTGGGATTACACACCACCTACTTAACAGCCAAAAGGCACAGATAAGAAACAACCAGGCCCATCCGTAGAGGGTTAGAAATGCAATAGAACACCTGGGAAAAGGAACAGAGCTTCCAGGTGCCACAGTAACACAAACAGCCAGGGAAAGCCGTGGAAGAATAACACTTTGTCCTTCACAGAGCTGAATACCAAAGCAGAGATCCCCACTGCAGCAATCACCCTCCAAAACAGCAGATCAAGCTCCACTTTGAACGCCATCGCTTGGAAATGCAAAAGTCACCACACGTGTTGTGCTCCCACCCAAACAGCAACTTCCGCCATCAGCGAAAGGGCAGCTTGTTCCAGTCCGCGTTAACCCAAACCCACACGGTCACCCCAGTGCTTGCTCCTGTTTGTAAATAATTGGGAACAAAGCTCTTGAGTGGTTTCAGGGATAGATCAGTCAGGTGTGCAAATGCAAAATTGGTCACCCCAATTTTCCCCTTTGGAAAGCACCAGATTTTAGGGAAGAACTCAGGAAATAGAGCAAGGAAGGGACAGCAAGGACATTGCAAAGCAGGAGGTGGTGCAGGTGCATGGCCCTCTCTTACCTGCTTCCATCAGCTGGCACTGCTGCCCAAAAACTTGGGAGAAGGTAACAGGCCCTGCAGCAGGGCTGGAGGTCACCGGAGGGGAGTCCATGGCTTCCCTGGAGTCCTGAGTGTTGGTCATGGAGCAGAGCCCAGAGCTCCGAGACCTCCCGTCCCTCACAGGGCCTCACGGGCAGGAGGAGATCCCCAGGGAGGAATGGTGGTGCCTCTTCCCGAGATCCCAGGCTGCTCCTTGCCCTCTTTTCAAGGGAGAGGACCTGCACACATGTTTTCAGTGGAGTGTCATCCGTATTTTCATTGAGAAAATCAAGCGTCTGTGCCTCTCCCAGGAGGTTCTTGTGCGTCCTGGGCAGCTCTGGTGGTTTCAGGCACAAATGAGCACCAGGCACTGAGGATTCGCCGCTCCTGGGGTACCTGCCATGGTCAGAGCAAAGTCATGAGGCGCTTTTCTTCTCCCGAGATGCCCAGACCCAGCGGCTACGGTGTCCGTGAGCTCGGGCACATCTCCTCCGGGAACACGGGAGTTTTCCCACGCCGGGATGCGGAGCCTGCGTCCTTCCAGCGCACCCGCTGCGAGGGCACCGGGGATGCTGGAGCACCGGAAAGATCCTTCCCTGCCTCTTCGCAGGGCTGGGAGCCCGAGCTGCCCCTCAGGAGGTCGGAGGAGGCTTCCAGCCGATGCAGCTGCGGGTGGGACCGGCCGTGCCGGGGCTGCGGCGGGCGGGTTGGGCTCCGGGGGCTCCCGGCATCACCCCCGGCCGCCCGTCCCTTCCCTACAGCCCGCTCCCCCCTTCCCCCAGCCACACCGGCGAGGGGGAGGAGACTGGAGCCACGTTAAGTAACATCCTCTGCCCTGCTGCAGTGGCTGCCCGGCCCTCCTCCCTCTGCCCGGATGCAGCGGCTGCTCCCGGAGCGCTCCTGGAGGCACCCGGCGGTGCTAACTCGGGCAGGGAAGAGCGAACCGCCTGCCGGAACCCTCTCCCGGCTGCCTTAACTCCCNGAGCACTGGCTCCCGAACCTGCCCGTGGTGCCCGTGGCTCTGCATCCCGCAGGGACGCCTGGCTGCAATTCCTTCAGTGTAAGCACCAGCCAGGGCTGTTTCCAGGGAAAAGGGGCCAAGAGTTAACTCCCAGCAAAGTCTGACAGCGCTGATTCATCTTTATTTTAAAAACTCCCTCTGCCAAAGCAAAGGATGCTGACTCCGGGAGCTCCGCATGAATTTGTCCTCCGTGAGTCATCAGAGCTTTTTTTGGGAAGTCGGCTGGGAAGAAACGTTACCGCATGGCTGGGAAAACACAGCGTGACCCAGGTGGAAATTAGAGGTGGAAATAAAAAACTGTCAGATTACAGCAGCTGAAAGCTCAGGGCAGAGAATGAGAGGTACCTGCTGGTAAAACCAAACCTGGAGGAGGCAGGACGGTGATCTCAGCCCCTTCCTGCAGCCAAAGGAGGCAGAGAGAGGCCGAGGAACACCTGGAAAATTCCGAGCAGCGGGAATTGAAGTCGCGTCTCGTGGTCTGTGCTGCAGCAGCCCAGCCCCTGGGGCAGCACCGCTGCACAGGGCGAGCACCGGGCCGGGAGCTGCCCATAAAATCCCAGCTGGGTCGGTTTGTGGTACCTGCTCCCTCAATATGACACCAATTTAAGGAAGAAATGCTTTTATAATGAGGGTGGTGAGGCCCTGGCACAGGTTGCCCAGAGGAGCTGTGGCTGCCCCATCCCTGTAAACATTCAAGGTCAGGCTGGATGGGGCTGTGAGCAATCGAATGAAGCTGGAGATAGCCCTGCTCGTGGCAGGAGGCTGGGCTGGGTGCCCTTTAAAGCATCCTTTAACTGGTCTAGGGTTCTGTGATTTAAATGATTTTAGGCTCAGGTTATCTATGGCAGAGTCCAAACAAACCAGAGACTATTTTGTGTGTTTATTTCACTAAGGACACAGGAACAATTTCTGCCCTCATACAAACGAGGGATTCAACTTGACCTTCTTGTCCATCACATTGAGGAGAGCAAAATTTGGGCAATTTGGTCCATATGGCTTCAACATTCAGATATTTATTCCTGTGGCTGTTTTCTTCTTTCCTAACTATGCCTGTTGCTCTCTCTGGCCACGTCCCAGGAAATCCTCCCGGAGCTGTTTGGTAACTTGTCTGCAAAATTCACTGCAGAGCTGCATCCACCTCTGAAATTTCAAAGCATAATTTAGGGGGTGAAAAAAGAGGAAAAAAACCCTAAAACCAACCAACTAAACAAAAAAAAAACACACCAAAAAACCCCCAAAAAAACAAAACAAAAAAACCAAAAAACCCACCAAAAAACTATGTAAGAGGCTACCTGCAAGTCCTTTTTCTCTATTTCCTTGCAAAACTTTTCTGACTTCAAGACTGTAGGGGTTTTAGTGCTGTAGATGAACTCAGATGTACTTTTCCTTCTCCCCAATTCTGTCATACATTAGGAGAGTGCTTTGGAGGTTCTTAGCCAGCAAAACAGCCTGATAATCTTAAAAACCCCATCCTTTGCAGGTGCTAAGGCCTCTGTGGCTGGAGGGAGGGCATAAGGAAGCTCACGAGAGGGGATGAAGTGGGGAAGGGCTGTTGTTCGCTGCTTGCTGCTCGATCTGCAGAGGATTTTCCCAGGAAGCTCCTGCGGGGTCCGAGCTCCCCGTGGGCTCCGTGTCCAGCCCAGGGCAGCAGCTCCACAAGGAGGAGGCCACGCTCCGTTTCACACCACTGCTCACAGCCTCCTGCCGCTGGACCCGGCTGGTCCACAGCCCTCACAACCAGAGAGCAGGAAAACAAATCCTCTTGCTCGGGCTGCTCTGGGAGTTGTGTCCCTGCTCAGCATCCACCGGTGACACTGGGAGCGGATCCAGGAGCTCTCCAGTGTTTTTCCTTCGCTCTGGACACACTCCAAGGGCTGCTCAGTTTAGCTCAGCACATTTTGCTCCCAAGAAGTGACCCTCTCTGCGGTACAGAAATGACATTTTCCACCTCACTGCAGCTCACCTGGATCTTGCTCACAGCTGACACCTGTGTTGCTGTGCCCAGTCCCACACAGGATCCAATGCCAGGTTTCCTCCTCTGGGCTTCTGCGCTTACCACAACAGCCTGAGGTCAATTTAACGCCTGCAGGGCTCCTTAATGTCCCCCCCAGTTCTGCCGGTGTCATTGCGAACTCCATCAGCTGCAGCAACTGACCCTGCACAGAAAACAACTACTAGCAGAGCACATAACGTGACTCAAAGCTTCTCTTTTTAGGTGAAAATAAATATATTTGTGTTAGGAATAACGTGGCTCTTGTTAAGATGGTGGAGCTCAGTTTAGAGGTGCTGTGTTTGCACACAGCGAATGAAATCTGAGCATTCCCCACCCTGGAAGTGCAGGAGGAAGGTGAAAAGAGAGGGAGACCAACCCTTCCCCATCCCTGTGCAGGAGCTTGTTCTGCAAAGGAGTCCAGATCTGCTCATCAGGAGATTTACCCGGATGCAGCAACACAAGCATCTTAAAAACACCACAGCTGAGTTACCATCAAACCACCACGAGCCAGGAAACGTCCATCTAATGCAGCTTTGTTGGCCCCTGGCCTGGATCGACTGCTGAGAGATGTCCCCAGGACATCTCACGAGGATGTAGCAGCTCATTTTCTCCCCGCTGATGATCAGAGTTCCCAAAATGCAATGGGAGAGGCTCTGTGCACCTACAGCCCCCAGCCCATGCTGGCAGCAGCGCAGGAACAGTTCACATCGGGACACAAGAGCCTTGGGAATTGCAGCTCAGTGGAGATCTGCTTCTCTTCCACATCCAATTATCCCACTGAACAGACAGCAATGTGCCACGGGGAAGTGCATGAAAGGGAGAGCAGAAACTCGGCTCAACTCATTACATCACCAGAACAGACGTTTCATTGCTGTGGTGCTTCACAGCTCTAGAAATACCCCGTGCCAGAAATGGGGTTATTCACAACAATGTTCTTTGGAGCAGAGGGCTGGGAACGGGGGAGGGCTCAGGAAGGAACATTCAGAAATTCTCCCTAATGAGGTGTTATCAGCTTGGTATTGAGTGAGAGCTCGTTCCTCGTGTGTCACAAGTCAGCGTTTCACCCGTGCAAGGCAGAGGCTCGGGGAGGAAAAACCGCAGGGAAAGATTTTTGCACTTCCTTCCAGCACAGCAGTGCCACAAGGAGGGCTGGTGGAATTGCTGGCTGCATGTGTGGGGATGGATGGATGGATGGATGGATGGATGGATGGATGGATGGATGGATGGATGGATGGATGGATGGACGGACGGACGGACGGACGGACGGATGGATGTGATTTTTCCTCCTCAGACCACACCACTGACATGAGCTCTGGAAGGCTTCTGCAATTCTGATGCCTGTGTCATGCAAGGCAAATGGAATTTCATAGAACTCACTTTGAAGCAAAGCACTTAAGGTTTGGCATCAGAGGCAGCAATTAAACATATTTCTGCCTTCCTTCAGATTACATCTGCAGCAGCTCTTGGCTGAAAGAGAGTTTTGTTTGGTTGAGTTTTATCCTTGCCAAAAAAATAAAAGTTTGAAAGGCATAGCAGAAAATGATGTAAGTGGTGCAGAGAGAAATATTCCTGCTCTAAAGGACTTAGAGGATATTTCGGGTAGTTTATCAAAAGTAAGCCTTTAGTATGGCTTAATTAATGTATAGATATCCTTGTAGGAAAGAAATACCAGCCCTGAAAAGACTCTTCTCAGTTGGTGCTGGCTGCAAAGAGAAGCTGAACTCAGACACAGAATCTACCAGGACAGGGTACTACTGGAAATAATTTGAATATTTCACTTCTGAAGGTCAAATTAAGAAACATTCCTGAATCAATACATCCCAGGTAAGCCTGAATCACTGCACATGACAGAGGGACACAGGAAAGGCCCACAGGGAGTCTGTCAGTTCTGTCTGTTGAACACTCCAGCTGCAGGAAAATTCAATATATAAGAGAGTAAATACATTGTGCAGATGGCAAGAAGTGAGTTTAATAATGAGCAATGTGTTTCATAGTGCAGATTTTCTGATGCAATGCCTGTCCCCACACAGTCTATTACCCAGAGCTTCAGCTGGAGAAGTGCAGAAGCCCAGAGGAGCTGACTTTGGGCAAGGAGATGAGTCTGGAGTTAACATCCCCTCACCCAGCTCTTCACACAGCCACTGACACTGGCACACAAGGGCAGAAAAATTAACAGAAAGGAAACCAACCCTGCAAAGCGCTCCTGAAGTCAAGGTGACCCAAAACTTAGCAGTACAAAAAGGGGGGGTGGCTCTATCTGCATTAGCATTCATATCTAAGATATTATCTCCAGAGCTCCTTCTTCTTCCAAGGCAGCTGCAAGGCCAGATGTGAACCAAAGGCAGCCCAGCCTGAAACTGTCCCCTACCCCCAGTCCCTGCCAGTGCCCCTCCTCTTCCTCACTGGGGAATCAGTGATGGTTGTCCATGAGCAGCAGGACAGAAGGTGCTCCGCTGTCACTTCCAGGAGAGCTCGTCCCTGCCCCACGGGAAATGTCCCTCGCACCAGGAGGCTCAGCTCTATTTCTGTCGGTGCCCGCGGGGCCGGAGCATCCCTGGTGTGTCACTGCAGCTTCTGAGCAGTGACCTTGGCTGGCTGTGAGCCCAGGGCAAGGCTCGCAGGCTCCGCTGCTCACAACCCAGGCAGATGTTAGTCAGCAGTGCTGATGTGCAGCTCTGCTCCTGCTGCTCTCCCGCGGCGCCTCAGACGAGCTCAGGCGGGATGGACTCGTGTCCTCAGTGTCCACTCCTGAGCAAACACGGTTCTCTGTGCATCCTACAGCCTCGGAAGAGCATTTACAATTAGTGCTGGTGTGATGATTAATGGCATGGACTCCACAGGATGATGATAAACAAAAACATTTTATTGCAAAAATCCAGGGTTCTTCAACTGTTTGTTATGAGTTTCCATCCTTGTGAGGCACAACAAACGTGTTGAACCAACCCCCACAAACCACGACAGGAGCACACATCAGGGGTAACCAACCACAAGCCCCACGCTGTGAGCACCCATTGGTTCTAACAATTGTTTTCCAGTTCTGTCACTTGTTTTTCACCTCTAGTTCAGTTGAGCCATTCCCAGAATGCTCCCTGGTTGGCCGAAGCAGCAGAAGTGAGCGAGGATTTTACAAGGGCAACGAGGCCCTCACTTTGCAAGGCCTTTCTGCTCCGCAGCACACTGGCACCAAAGGCTGAAATATCCCACTGGCTCTGCAGTCTGGGACTTCAGGAGGGCGTCCAGCCACCAGCAGTGCTGTGCTGTCTGCATCCTTCTGCCAGCAGCGCCACACACACAGAGCTGAGCAGCCTCCAGGCAGCAGCTTCCTCATGAGAAAGTGATCCTCCTCATCTGTTTTTGGACTCAGCCTTCTCCCAAAAAAGTCACAGCTCTTATAAAAAGGCATAATCAGTGCTGCCTCATGTGACAGCGCAGACAGATGAATGGAGACACGCAGCTATTTAAAGAGTATTTCTCAGGGCTCTCGCGCAGCAGCAGAATGACAGCTCAGCACAGTCTGATCCCTTCAAACTTACCTGAAACTGGGTGGCAGTTACTGAAAGCCAAACAGGCTGTGACACTGCCAGAGCAGCCTGGCTGCCTCTCAGGCTGCTGCAGGCACTGACGGGTGACAGTGACAACAGTGGCTTTTCTCCAACAGATCAGATTTATAATGCATGAGGAACCTTCAGATTGTCTGGGGTGAAAGAGCCATTTTTAGCCTACATTAAATTAATATTAATATATATAATTCAGCTGTTCCCAAACCCGTTTTTTGCATCTGCTGTTGTTTTTAAGGAATGTGGCTCAGTTGATGCACCCATGACGATGGCTGCCCAGCACCCCCAGGCTGATCTTACAGGGGAGGGTCCATTTAGAGTAGATTTAAAGAAGTTTTTTACAATGAGGGAGGTGAGGTTCTGGCACAGGGTGCCCAGAGAAGCTGTGGCTGCCCCTGGATCCCTGGCAGTGTCCAAGGCCAGGCTGGACAGGGCTTGGAGCAGCCTGGGACGGTGGGAGGTGTCCCTGCCCATGGCAGGGGTGGAATGGGATGAGTTTAAAGGTCCCTCCAGCCCAAACCATTTTGGGATTCTATTAAAGGAGCCAAGTCCCACGGCTCTGAAGAAAGCATAAAATGCCCCAATGTGCTGTGATGGCACCTGATGTGTGAAACAGGAACCACTCCTAGAAGGGAAAGAACCCTTCCACAGCACCCCCTGCCCAAACAGCTCCCTCCCGAGGCGTGGATTCGAGTGGAGAGGCCACACTGCAGAGGGTCCCCGTGCTGCTTCTCCAGGCGTGCAGAGCTCGGGTGGAGCTGTCAGGAGAATCCCTGGCTGTGTGCACAGAACCTGTCAGACCAAGGTGACACTTCCACCTCCTTCCTCCTCTCCTGCCACCCCCAGGAAAAGCCCAAACCATTCAGTTGTTTCAGAGCTAGACCACACTCAATCTCCATTTTAAAGACTTCCTTGGCTGAAATAACAATAAACATTTCAATAATGCAGTTTTCCACATGAATTTATTGTTGTTCCTTTTCCTTACACAGCGGACACAACAGACCTCTCAGTCTTCAGAGCAATGTCCAGAGCCCAAGCATCAACCAGGTCCCACCACATCTCCACACAGTTTATTTTTAATAAACTTCTCGGTATCAGCGTTTTCTCGAGAGCACTGCTGAGCTGCCAGTGTCATCCTTGCAAATTCCCACATGCAAAACCTGAGCTTTTCCCCCAACCTCCTCTTGGATTTTCACAAGACCTTGTGATATTAGTCAAGGGCAAAATTTCATGTTTCATCAGCAGGCACGGGGGAGGTTAAAAATTTGCTGCAAAACTGTGAAATTCTGCCTTGGGAAAAAAACGGCATACTTTCCCGGAATTCACTGTGAATGAAATCTCCTCACTGGTCCAGAGAAATGACACCATTTTGAACCGATGTTTTTTTTCTGCATGAAAAATTAACCCACCCACCC